>CAJQZJ010031933.1:3001989-3029700 GCA_907164525.1 Lophiomys imhausi | reverse complement strand
TGTGTGTGTGTGTGTGTGTGTGTGTGTGTGTGTGTGTGTGTGTGTGTGTGTGTAGACAGACAGACAGACAGACAGACAGTAGATTCCCACTCCTAGGAGATCCCAAGAATAGTCACAAAGGGAGTAGACACCTGATTCAGGGGGTAAAGATCTTGTCACAAAATGTGGTGACTTGAGTTTAATCCTGGGGCCCACATGTTGGAAGGCAAGAACCAACTCCTGTAAGTTGTCCTCTCTCTCTCTCTCTCTCTCTCTTTCACACACAGAGGGACAGAGAGAAACAAAGACAGAGAGAGAGAGACACACACAGAGTAAATCAATGCAAAAAATTGGGGGGGGGGTTGGCACTGCAGGAATGGCCAGGCTGATGTGTGTGGTGGTGGTGCTGTGTCTAAGCGAGCTGAGAAACAAAAAGACTTTCCACCCATCCCATAAAGCCAAAATTTGCTACAGAGCTAATACTTACATCCCTAAAGGCATCATTATCAAGGGTGTTCAATAACCAGTCAAGCTTACTTATAGCCAGAAGGGCTAATGGCCTTGAGGTTAACTGAGGTAACTCTCATCCCTAAATCCAAACACCACCACTCTCAAGACATCTTATGATGATTTCATCTACAAAGAGAAATTCTTTATAAGAAAGTCAAGTAAACCCGATAATTTATTTTTGACTCAATTTTTAAAAAGTTTTTGAAATTACATGTATGGGGGTGGAGAGATAACTCAGTGGTTAAGAACACTGGATGCTCTTTCTAAGGACTGGGGTTCGATTCCCAGCACCCACATGGTGTCTCACAACCACCTATAACTCCACTTCCAGGGGATCTGATGCCCTTTTCTGGATTCCATAGGTACTGTATACCTGGGGTGCACATACAGATAGGAAGACACACACAAACACATAAAAATAAATGAATAGAAGTATTAGTTAAGGGAAGAACATGGTATGGGATGGTTTGAATAGGAGTGGACCCCATAGACTCATGTGTTTGAATGCTTGGCCCCTAAGGAATGGCACTATTAGGAGGTGTGGCCTTGTTGGAAGAAATGTGTCACTGTGGGGGTGGGGCTTTGAGGTCTCATATGCTCAAGTTAAGTCCAGTGTGAAGTCCAGTGTGACGCACAGTCTCCTTCTGCTGCCTGCGGATCAAGATGTAGAACTCTCAGCTCTGGTACCGTGTCTGCCTGCATGCTGCCATGCTTCCTACCACTTCTGAAACTGTGAGCCAGCTCCAAATAAATGCTTTCCTTTATAAGAGTTGCTGTGGTCGTGGGTGTCTTTCCACAGCAATAAACTCTAAGTAACACATGGTGGCACGTGCCTTTAAAACCAGCACTTGGGGAGGCAGAGGCAGGTGGATCTGAGTTGGAGGGCAGTCTGATCTATACAGTGAGTTTCAGGACACCCAGGGCTACACAGAGAAACCGTGTCTTAAAAAAAAAAACAATACAAAAGAAAAATTTTCACCTCTGGCTCCCAAGAGCTGTGATTAAAGGTAAGTGCCACCACTGCCCAGATACTAAATTTAAAAATTTTTGGAAAAGAAATTCTGATGGAATCCGCAGGGAAAGGCTTGTCTCTATCTTTGATGTCCACAACTCCACCTGGCAATATGCCAAAGGGACTGGAGTCATATGGAGGCTTCTCAAACAGCATGTCCCGTACTGAGGGTCATCTCAGCCAGGTGGTTCACTAAAATGCCTCTGTGGCCTCCTCACGTGGCCTGCCCACTTTCCATGGACAAGGATGGTAGAGGGCCCCCTGGAAGAGTGTGCAGTTTTTACATCCTCATTTTGGACAATTCACTTCCTGTCACTTCTCTGTGTATTGTGGCAGGTGCAGTCACAAACCACCCAGATTCAAGGCAAGGGGACCCACCTCTTCATGGGAATTTGTGGACATGTTTTGAATGTGCCCATCTCAGAGGATCCTGGAAGTCTTCGCTGTAGCTGTAACTCAGAGTCCACTGTTTTCCCTCACTGTGGCACTCGGATGCTTATCTCATGTGTCTCCCTTCCTTTTTTTTTTTTTTTTTGTAGATATTGGGGATTGAATCCAGGGCCTTATGAATTCTGGCTGTGGGCACTACCACTGAGTTATGTCCTCCAGCAGATCTCATGCGTCTCTCTGGGGGGGGGGGTGGTCTCAGACGCTAATCATGTAGGTTCCCTAATGTCTCTCAAGCCTTACTTTTTTCACCAATGAACTGCCAAATGTAAATGGTCCTTCTCCCAGGTGCCTGTGCACCCCGACACCTCACCCGCCCCCCCCCTGCCACTATCTTGCAAAACACAGTTCTCACCACAAAGAGAATAAGAGGTGGTTTATTCTGGAGTTAAGTATGAGCAAGCACGGCCCAGTAGTCTCAGGTCACCTCCAAATATTGTGTCCCAACATGATAACGGTTTCATGAAATTTTCAGAGTTTTGGAACAAAATATATTGGTCAGAACACCCAGTAGGTGGGTTAAGGCAGGACAGGGTACAGGGAGGTCTCTGGTGCAGGGTTCAGGTATGACCTGATGACATTCTCAGTTTGAGGCGGGTCAACATAGTAGTCTCTTGGTTAAAGCATTCTAAAAGGATTGACACCATAATCACACTGATGTGGGGTCATGCACAGGTATGACCAACAAATTGCTACTAAGAGTCTATAAAGAACCCCCCAAAATGTAGTTTTGGACCTGCAACCCCAACTCCCATAATCATGACACAGTAGCCAGTCAATCAGCCTTGTCGAACCTTTAACATAGGTGTGGCTTTTTCTGGAAACTTCTCTCCTTCCCAATATTGGGAATTGAACCCTGCACCTCACATACACTAGATAATGCTCTACAGTTGAAATATGAGCTTGCCTCACACTTCTTTTCCTTTTTGAAAGCTTTGTTTTGAGAGAGAGTCTCACTATGTTGTGTAGGCTGGCCTTGAACTTGCTCTGCAGTCCAGATGGGCTTTGAACTGTGATCTTGTTTCAGCACCTTTATAAGAGTGATCTGCTTGGCTCTCTATCTTTGTCCTCCTCCTCACCCCTCCCTTCCTCCCTCCTCCTCTTCCTTTTCCTTCCTCTCTCCTCTTCATTAGACAGGGTCTTACTCTGTAGCAGCCCAGGCTGGTCACAAACTTTCAGCAATCCTCCTGCCTCAGCCTGTGCTGTGCTGGGATTACATCTGTTTCTTGCTCAGAGCAGTCCAGGTTCCAGACCTCTCCTGAACTGGTTGGTCTTCCTGGAGGATGATGACAGGTAGCCAGGGCCAGAGGGTAAGGCCATTGCTCAGCAACTCAACAGGGTGTGAGCAGCTAGGTGTCTGTCTGTCTGTTTTGCTGGCACATCTCCTTTGGAAGTCCTAAGCCACTAGTTGAGCAGTACAAATGTCCCGGAGCGGCTTCCTGGTAATGAAGTCCCGTCATGTCTGCCTGAGGCTACAGAAGAAAACAGGAAGCTCGATACAGGAGCAGTCACTTGTCACCCAGTCACCTGGGATACAACCACCTTCTGCTCCTATGGTTTTAGCTCCTACGAAGTTTCTCACTGCAGTTCCTGGCACAGACAGCCCGAAGCCCTAAATGCTGAGATGAGAAGTCGAGACAGACAGCCCTCTTGACCACAGAGGTAGTGAAACTAAATGTATGGAGGCCCTAAAACTTGAGGGAATCTGTAACCAGAGCAGCAACTATGGCAGAGTAACTATTATTCCACAACCCCCTGCTGGAGCACCTCTCTTGCCTGGGGAAGTCACACCTATAAGTGTGACTCAGAGAGGGCAGCCCTGGTCTCAGTACTGTGTGGTCCCTAAGAGGCCAGCCTCAAAGTCTGAAGGGTGAATCTGTGTGGGCTCTTTGACACATCCCAGGTGCTCTGAGCAGAGCCAGCCACCCGGGCTCAGTATACTACACTCCGTCGTGGCCTTGGCATCCTGGTATCTCCATGAGATCCTGGCTGCAGAAACAAGGTGTGGGCAGAATCTTTCTTCTCTCTCTCTCTCTCTCTCTCTCTCTCTCTCTCTCTCTCTCTCTCCAGTTGAGACAGGGTTTCTCTGTGTAGCCCTGGCCATCCTGGAACTCACTCTGTAGACCAGGCTGGCCTCAAACTCACAGAGATCTGCCTGCCTCTGTCTCCCAAGTGCTGAGATTAAAGGCGTGCACCACCCCTGTCTGGCATCGCAACGTTGGGATTTATTAGGCAGAAGGGCAAGACCTTGTTCTGACTGATTCAGAAGGATGAATGAGAGAACAGATTGACAACCCATCAGCAGTGGGGACTAAGCAGAGCTGAAGGCCCTAGGACAGTAGGAGTTCTCTGCCTATAGGACCCTTGACATGCCAGGTGGTCAGCTAACAGGTTGCCATCTATACTGGTTAATTTTTATTGTGAACTGACACCTAGAGTCACCTGGGAAGAGGGAACCTCAGTTGAGGAACTTCCCAGACCAAATTGGTCTCTGACCATGTCCATAAGAAACTGTTCTGGTTGCATGCCTTTAATCCCAGTACTCGGGAGGCAGAGGCACACAGATCTCTGTGAGTTCAAGGCCAGCCTAGTCTACAAAGTGAGTCCAGGACAGTCAAGGATACACAAAGAAACCCTGTCTTGAAAAACCTAAAAAAAAGAAAAAAGAAAAAAAAAAGAAAAACCAAGAAAAAAAGAAACTGTTCTGATTGATATGGGAGGGCCCAGCCCACTGTGAGTGGCACCATCCCTAGGCAGATGGATCTAAGCTGAATAAGAAAGCTAATTGGCTTGGCAGTGGAGGCACACACCTTTAATCCCAGCACTAGGGAGGCAGAGGCTGGTGGATCTCTGAGTTTGAGGCCAGCCTGGTCTACAGGGTGAGTTTCAAAACAACCAGGGCTACTCAGAGAAAAAATAAAAAATAAAAACAAACAAGCAAATAAGGAAGCTAGCTAAACATAAGTCAGTGATCAAGACAGTAAACAGCAGTCTTCCACAATTTCTGCTTCCATTCTTGTCCTGACATCCTTCAATGCTAGAGTATAGCCTGGAACTGTGAGCCACATCAACCCTTTCCTTCCTGTGTTGTTTTTGGTGGGAGAGTTGTTATCACAGCAACAGGAAAGCAAACTAGACCATCATCGCAGGGTCACTAGGTGACTAGTGTCCTCTTTATGAGGTCCAGGTAACAGGGTCACACCCTTTTCTCAGTTTGCTATGTCCAATAAATTCCTGGGCCTGGTTTTTCTTTCTTTTTTTTTTTGGTTTTTCGAGACAGGGTTTCTCTGTGTAGCCCTGGCTGTTCTGGACTCACTTTGTAGACCAGGCTGGCTTCGAACTCACAAAGATCCGCCTGCCTCTGCCTCCCAAGTGCTGGGATTAAAGGCGTGCGCCACCAACGCCCGGCAAGGCCTGGTTTTTCTTATTTTATTTTATTTCAGTTTTATTACTGGGGGGTGCATGCTTGTGCCAACACACATGTGTGGAGGTTGGAGGACAACTTTCTGGAGTCCATTCTTCTTCTTGCCTTTAGGGGCAGTCTCTCTCTTATGTTTCTTTGGTACTGCATATTCCGAGCTAGCTGGCCTTGGAAATTCAGGAATATCCTCCTATCTCCACCTCCCATCCCACTGCAGAAGTGCTAGGACTGCAGAAGGCCACCAAATCCAACTTTTAAAAAACGTTTTCTTGGCAAGCGTCCTGGGTCCTCTGCACTCGGGACTCCGGTGCTTGTGTCCCCGTTCTTGCCGTCGCCATGCCTGCCGACATCAGCCAGTGGGCCGGGTTGCTGAGCCTGCAGGAGGTGGACGAGCTAGACGCCCACTCAGGTTAAGAACAGACCCAGCAGCATTTCATGGGATGGCCTCGACCCAGGGAAACTCTACACCTTGGTCCTCACAGACCCCGATGCTCCTAGCAGGCAGGACCCCAAATTCAGGGAGTGGCACCATTTTCTGGTGGTCAACATGAAGGGTAATGACATCAGCAGTGGCACTGTCCTCTCCGATTATGTGGGCTCCGGGCCCTCCAGTGGCACAGGCCTCCACCGCTATGTCTGGCTAGTGTACGAACAGGACAAGCAACTGAACTGTGACGAACCCATTCTCAGTAACAGGTCTGGAGACCACCATGGCAAGTTCAAGGTGTCGGCCTTCCGCAAGAAATACCACCTGGGAGCCCCGGTGGCAGGCACGTGCTACCAGGCAGAGTGGGATGACTACATGCCCAAGCTGTACAAGCAGCTGTCTGGGAAGTAGGGGTGCTGGAGAGGCCAGCAGTCCTGGGAACCCCCCCCACACACACACAGTATTGTCAAATTGTACAAAGCATGCCATTTCTCCCTCTTCCTTCCTACCCTCTCACAGGGAGTCCCAAGCTCTGCTAGGATAGAGATTTAGGGAGTCTTCCCAATGCCCATCCTTACTGTTCTGGATAGTCACATCCCAGTTTTTGCTTGATGAGGCTCCATCTGGGGGTGTTTGGTGCTCTGATGGATTCGTTATATTGTTGATTTAAGAAGGGCAACTCTGAAGAAGAAGGAACTGCCAGGACCAGAGTGCAGGAGAGAGGGCGGGGCTAGTGTTGTCTGCAAGTGGCTTAACAAGGAGATGGCGTCCAGAACCAGGCACAGTTAACAGCTTTTGAGGTGTGATTTTAGGGGCCTGTCCCCCACCTGAGATGACCCAAGGCTCCCATCTCAGCTAAGCCCTAACAGTTTAAGTTGGTCTGATGGCTGCACAGGTGTTGATGTCTGGTGGCTCTAAAGCAGGGCTGCTGTGTGGGGGTGAGGCCGTGGAGAGAGACCCTGGTGAGCCCATTCCATTGGTTCTCAGTGGTGTGAGCAGAAGTCCCAGGAGTTGCTGGGCATGTTAATCCTGTTCATTGTCAAATAAAATTAAAGGCATTGGATTCAGAAAAAAAAAGTTTTCATTACCCCCCACGCTGTGTGTGTGTACGTGTGTGTGTGTGTGTGTGTGTGTGTGTAGGCACCACCACTATATCTGGCTTTTTAAAAATTCTTTTGGTAGACAGTGCCAGAGCCAAAAATAAGGAGAGGGGCAGTCCTCTGGATTAAGTGCTTGGCAGATACATGTCAAGATAGAATGTATCTTATGCCCAGCATGATGCCACACACCTAAGGCAGGAGGATGATGGGTTTGAGGTCATTTTGGCTACATATGGAGTTCAAGGCAAAGCTGGGCTACATAAGAACCTGACTTCAAAAGAAAAGGGGGTGGGGCTGGCATGATAGCTCATTGGTTAAGAGCCCATGCCTCTCTTGCACTGAAGTGCCCAGTTCCCAACTCCCACATACATTCCACATTTCAGTTCCAGGGGATCTGATGTCCTCTGCTGACCTCTTTGAACACAGAGAATGCACATGGTGCACATACGTTCACACAGACAGTCATACACATAACATAAAAATAAATCTTTTTTTGTTTTTGAGAGACTGAGCACTTGCAGCTCCATGAACTATGTGTTGGTCTGCTGTGACTCTTGACATCTGGAGGCTCATCCTTGCCCAATCTTTGCAAACGAGTCATAGTCCCCAGGTCTGAATCACCCTTAAACCTCAGGTCTGAAAGAGGAAGTAGTGTTTCTCTCTCACCTACCTGGCCTGGCTTCGGGAGAGGCCTCTCTAGGGGCCCATCTATTTTTCCTTCAAACTTTGGAAGATGGTTCAGGAAACCGTCTCAGCCCAGGACTTGAGCCCTGGGTCCTTTTGGAAACATCAAGAACAACAACAAAACCCAGAAAGGTTGCAGTAATTCAGGCCTGACAAAGGTCGCCTGGGATTATACCCTGCAGCCAGGCAAGGGTTTAGGGTCAGCATAGACCTAGACCTCAGGGGTTTTATTCCTTGGGGTATCTAAGTCACTGAATTGTGCAGAAAATGAAACAAATGGCCTACGAGGGGTGTTGGGGTGCACGTTTGCAGTCTCAGCACTTGGGAGGCTAGGGCCAGAGGCTGAGCTATATAGTGAGTTCCAGACCAGTTGAGATATAAAGTAAGACCCTTATCTCAAAAGCCTGGTATAGTAGCTTGTGCCACAGTGTGTGTGGAGGTCAGAGAACTGTGTCTGGGAGTCACTTCTCTGCTTCTACTGTAGGTTTTAGGGACTGAAGGAAAGGTGGCAGCTTTGCATGGTTAAGTGCCTTTACTCACTGTGCCATCTTGCTGGCCCAATGTGTGTGAATGAGGTTGAAGCCGGAAGTATGAGTGAGGTTGGTCACATGGGCTCTAGGCCTGATCAGGGGCCTCCTGGGAACACCGTTTTCTGGGCAGCAGGCTGACTGTTATACTTGGCTTGGTCCTAAGTCTGGTGTCAGGGAGGGGAACAATGAATGCTTCACCAGAACAAGGCTGCCATGAAACAGGAAAAATGCAAAGCTTCCAAAGAAAATTCCACCTCTGTGACAGCAGGAAGGAGGAAGACAGGTCCAGATCCACTCCTGGTTGAATTAAGGCCTTGCTGCGTCCCCCAACAAGCCCCTCCTTTTCCCTCTTCCATGTCTTCCTCCTCCTTTTTTCCCTTTGGTTGTTTTTCTGGTTTTTCGTTTTCGAGACAGGGTCTCTCACTATATAGTTACTGGTTGGTATGAAACTTTCAGACATCCTGCTTCCCCTTCCTGATGCTGGGATAAAATGTGTGCACCACCATACCTGGCCTGCCTTGTCTTTTGATACAAAACTTCTTGCTACACCTGGCCTCTGCCTGTGTTCACCTCCTCAGCTCTGGGGTGGCGCACATACTCTTTCATTATGCCTGGCTCTTACTGGGTGCTGAGAACAGAACTCAGGTCTTCATGTTTGCATGCCATGAAGAACCAACTCAACCTTCTCCAAAACTGTTATTTTGCTTTGGGAGCTGTTACAATTATTTTAAAAATATTTTTCAGACACTACATCTTTTATTCCCTTCAAGACAGGGTTTCTCTGTGTATCTCTGACTATCCTGCACTCACTCTATAGACAAGGCTGGCCTTGAACTCAGAGATCCACCTACCTCTGTCTCCTGAGTGTTGGGATTATAGATGTGCACCACCATGCCTGGCTAGAAGTCTTTATTTTTCAACAGTGTGTCCTAGTATGTGTGAGTGGGGGTGTGCACTTGCCACTGTGTGGCTTTGAAGGTATGAGGTGGACAACTTTTAGTAGTCAGCTCCCTCCTCCCACCATGGCTTTCAGGATTGGACTCAGATCATCAGGCTTGCCCACCATGCATGTTTACCAGGCTACCCCATCTCTTTACCTCTACAGTAAGAACTCTTGCCCATAGCTAGTAGAATGTATGTTACACTTCAGAGAAACTGTCCAATTTGAAGAGCAATTTGACTCAGTCAAGCAAAGCCGAGGTACCACACTAATTTTTTTTTTTTTTTGGTTTTTTTTTTTTTTTTTAGACAGGGTTTCTCTGTGTATCTCGTCTGTCTTGGACTCGCTTTGTAGACCAGGCTGGCCTCGAACTCACAGAGATCCGCCTGCCTCTGCCTCCCAAGTGCTGGGATTAAAGGCGTGCGCCACCACGCCCGGCTAGCGATACCACACTAATTTAACAAGCTTAACTATCCAGATATTTCCTGTACGTTTCCCATGAGTTGAGGTTAAAGGTGAGCTGCCAGGCCTACCTGGCATTTATGTGGGCATTAGGGTTTTGAACTCTGGTCCTAATGCTGGCACAATAAGTGTTTTAACCTTCTGAGTAATCTCCCTGGTTTTCTCTCTCTCTCTGTGTGTGTGTGTGTGTGTGTGTGTGTACATATATAGACATATATACAAACACATACACACGTTTCACATGCATGAGTGTTGGTTCTTACTTTCTCACTCCCATCACAAGGGTTCCAGGAATTAATCCTAGGTTACGAGTTTTTGTGGCAAGTTTCATTACCTTTTAAGCTGTCTTGCTGGTTCCTGGATCGGATGCATTTATTTACCTGGGGGCAGGGATGCACATACTACAAACACATGTGTAGAAGACACCTTTCAGGAATCAGTTCTTTTTCTACTATGTGAATTCTGCAGGTCACCACGCTTGGCAGCAAGAGTCTTTACCCACAGAACAATTTTGCCAGCCCCTGAGCAGAAGCAAACAGTAGTAACCATAAGGTGGGAATAGCTACATTTGTAATCAAATAATTGTCTCTGAAACAACATTACTGAGAATAAAGTGGGACGGTATGAAATTATGAAAAGATCAATTTGCCAGCGAGGCACAGCCATCTTCTCTGGCTTCTTGCCTAACTGCCTATAGTCCCTCCCTGTCTCAAACAAAACAAGGGTCTGGATAGATGGCTCACTGGTTACTGTTCTTGCAAAGGATTTGTACTTCATCATTGCTCTTAACTGCTCAGCCATCTCTACAGCTCCACCTTTTTTTTTCTTTTCTTTTTTCTTTTTTGAGACAAAGTTTCTCTGTGTAACTGTGTCCCTGGCTGTCCTGGACTCCCTTTATAGACCAGGCTGGCCTCAAACTCACTGAGATCCACCCACTTCTGCCTCCTGAGTGCTGGGATTAAAGGCGTGCACCACCACGCCCAGCTTCTACCTCTTCTTGATATAGGATCTCACTGTGTAGCCCTAGCTAGCCTAGAACTGTGTAGAGCAGACTAGCCTGGAACTCATGGATGTCTGCCTGCCTTTGCCTTCAGAGGGCTGGGATTAGAGTTGTATGCTATCACATCTAGAAGGATGAAGCATTTCAATATCTTCAGTAAGAGAGTCCCAAATCTCAGAGAAAAAGAATGCATTTACATATATGTGAGTGTGTATGTTGTATGAGGGCATGACCATTTAGGTTCACAGGGCTGAAAGTCAAAGGTCAATGTTGGATGTCTTCTTCAATTGCTGTCCACTTACTTCCTAGAACTTGCTCTGAAGACCAGGCAAGCTCCAAACTCACAGAGATCCACCTGCCTCTGCCTCCCAAATGCTGGGATTAAAGGTGTGCACCACCACGCCCGGGAAGGCAACTCTTATAAAAGAAAACATTTAATTGGGGACTTGCTTACAGTTTTAGAGAGTTAGTCCCTTATCATCATGGTGAGAATGGTGGCAAGGTGCTGGAGAAGTAGCTGAGAGTTCTACATCCTGATTCGCAGACAGCAGGCAGAGACACTGGGCCTGTCTTGGGCTTTTGAAACCTCAAAGTCCACTCCAGTGACACACTTCTTCCAAGAACACACCACTAATCCTTCCTAAACAGTCCACCAACTGGGAACCAAACATTCAACATTAGCCAATGAGGGGCACTCTTGTTCAAACCATATTCTACACACGCGCACGGACACACACACACACACACACACACACACACACACACACACACACAGCACTGGGATTACAGGCATCCACCACCTGGCCCAGCTTTTGTTTTGTTTTGTTTTTCAAGGCAGGGTTTCTCTGTGTAGCCCTGGCTGGACTGTCCCTGAACTCACTCTGTAGACCAGGCTGGCCTCGAAGTCAGAGATCTGCCTGCCTCTGCCTCCTGAGTGCTGGGATTAAAGGCATGTCTAAATAAATTTTTTTTAATTTTTATTAGTGTGTGTGTGCCACATTTGTATAGTGTTCAAGTAGGACAGAAGAGTGTCAGATCCTTTGGAGATGGACTTTCAGGGAGTTATGAGCCATTCAGTACAGGTGCTGTAGACCAATCTTGAGTCCTCTGAAAGAGCAGCAAGACCTCTCAATGGACGAGCCAACTCTCCAGCTCCATACCCAGAACCATGAATTCTGGAGACTGAACTCGGGACCTCACATTTGTGCAAGTACTTACCTTCCCAGCTGAGCTGTCTCCCTAGCCAGAGGAACAGTTTAAAAGTGACAGTCTCAGAGGCAAAGCTACTCATAACCACAGTGTGTGTATGGCGTTTGTTTGGGTTTTTGTTGTTATTTTGAGATAGGGTCTAGCACAGGCTGGACCTTATTGTGTAGCTGAGAGTTACATCAACTCCTTCTCCTCCTGCCTCTGCCTCTCAAGTGTTGGGATTCCACCTGTGGGCCACCAGCTGGGCCTCTGCATTTAGTGTCTAAAACTCTTTATCCTCTTTGGACAAAATTCGTTTCATGTATTCATTAAACAAGTACTAAGCGCCAACTGAATGCAACAGGTGGTTTGTAGTAACTGTTAGATAATCAAGGCCTGGATAGTAGAACATTTTACAGTGAATGTTCTAGACCTGACTAGAATGGAGTCACCTGCCACTTCTGGTCCCCCTAGAGATAACTGATCAGACTAGAGTTACTCAACCAGAAAAGGAGGGTGAATGGGAACCTTCTTGCCCTAGTTAGGTATTCTATGACTTTTGCAATACAATACGTGTGGCAGTTAACCTCTTTACCTCATTTCCACGCAGAGAGAGAGCCAGCTGGAGTATGGAAGTGTGGACATTCTTTCCTCAAAGGTACAAACAGCAAAAAACAGGGACATCACCGATATGACCTCAAGTGGGACCATGCCTGTCTTTAAGGTTGAAACTGCGTTTGATTTTTACAAGCATAGACAATGAAGTGAAAATACTCAACCATCCAGAGTGCTGGTTCCTGCTTCCAGACAGTCAGCGTTCAGTAACAGCCACCCTGCCCGTGCATACTTCCCATAGGTTTTGAAATGATCTGTCCAAACGTGATCATTTCAATTGTGCAATTTGATCAGATTTTTGAAATTTTGCCATAATCTAGGAATTATTCAGACTCACCATTATTCAATTCAGAATTAGTTTCCTAAGCATTTACTATGTGCCAAACTCAAGGAATACAGGTCAAAGCGAGAACCACTGGGTTGGTGAGGTGGCTCAGCAGATCTAAGTGCTCGCTGCCAAGCTTGATAATCTGAGTTCCATTCCTAGGACCCACACATGGTGGAAGGAAAGAACCAATTCTAGCAAATTGTCCTTAAACTTCTACATGCATGTGGTCACATATTCGTACATTTACACACAGAAGCGGAGGAGGGATGGAAGGAACCAAGAGTAAAAAGGGTCTCATGTAGCTAGCCCAGGATGGCCTAGAACTAACTCAAGATGACCTTGAGTTCTGGATTCTCCTGTGCTAATGCACCTCCCAAATGTGTTGGCACAGTGGGGTGTGACTTTTGTCCTAACAGAATTGAAGACAGAGGAAGCATATTCCGAAGTAAGAATCCCTGTTTTGAGAAATCACTATTGTTTTTTTTTTTTTTTCCAAGCATTCAAACATTTCATAAAGGTTTCTTGCCTCAGCAGGCCCGGAAGCAATGATGGTCCTATGGCATTTCCTGTTACCCGAGTGAAAGAATGTGAAAGAGACACCAGGCTTCTTGCGCGGTGTCATCAAACCGATCCTTGGAAAACTGACGGCCAGTCCTGGGGCCTGGAAAGGCAGAACACTGCCATACTGGAGGCTCCTAGTACCACGTAAAGTTGCTCAGTCTTAAGTCAATGCGGCACACCACGGCTATTGCAGGGGAGAGGGAGCTGTCAGTGCTCCTCCACGGCTTGGGTGAGGTGTTGGAAGAGCCACAGTTCTCCATCGTCAGGTTCCAAAAACAGACAGGGGGCACATCCCAGCCGCACCTGAGCCTCAGGGGCGGTCCCACCCTCGCTCAAAAACCTGGTGCCTTTGGAGGGCGGGCTCGCGACCTGGCCTTCTTGACGGACAGCCGCCCCGTGCCCTGGGCAGGCCCCCTCGCGTCGCGGCACGCCCCCACTTCCGGCCGGACAGCGGTCATGTGCCTTGAGACCCCGCCTCACAGACGCGGCTTTTCCCCCAACACCTCTCTCTCTCTCACTGAGCGGGCAGTGCCTTTCCTTAGCTTCCCTTCCGCCGGAAGTGGGGCGACTTTCCCTTTCCGGCTACGGGTCCCGGAGCGGAGTGGGAGGCCCGACCGGGGAAGCCGAGCGACGGCGGCGGCGGGGTCGGCCATGGCAGAGCTGGTGCAGGGGCAGGGCACTCCGGTGGGCATGAAGGCTGAGGGCTTCGTGGATGCTCTGCACCGGGTCCGGCAGGTACGGGCGCGGCAGGCCCGGGCCGGGGGCGGGAGGCCGACTCGCCGACGCCTCTGGTGGGCGCCTAGGGCCGCGAGTCGCGGAGGCCCGGGCGGTTCCCTCCGTCGCCCCGGGCCCGGGGGAAACCTTAGCCAAGCGCTCCTGGTGCCTGCGCGCCCGTCTGCACCCACAAGCCTGCGATCCGGGGTTCAAATCCCGGCAGCTCCTGGTGGGCACTTGGGTGTACACCCCAGGCAACCATCTCACGTCTTGGACGTGACTTCTGCAGCCTTGGGAAACCTCGTCTTCCACTTGCTGCACTTCAAGCGGATTGGAAGAAATTCGAGGATGTTTTATATTTAAGAGGTTTTTTTTTTTTTTTTTTGCAGAGAGACGGGGAGGTGTTAAGTGGGTGGTCCCCAAGAGTTCCTTCTGGCGATTAGTCTTACTCTGCTGGGAAGAGTGCGGGATGGACTGGATCCGACCGTGAAACTTTACCATCTGGCAATATTGTGCGTTTTGTCAGAGAAACCGGCTTTGTAGAGGACTTGAGCTTCCCTGGAGAATGAATATGGGACCTCTTTGGCTCCTGGCATGGTGCCTAGAACAGAATTGTCCTTTTTTTCTTGCGTGAAACTTAGTGACAAGTTACCCTAACGCTCAAACTTTCCTCTGTCCGGAGATGTTTATCTTCTCTGACTTTGTAAGCTCTCTGGTTCTCTGAAAGTTGGGCTGTAACTAAGGACGGTTTGATTCCTAGCAGAATACCACAGGACCCATTCTTAGGAGATCTTCACCTGGGCGCATGAAAATGGGGTCTTTTTATTGCTTTCCAGTAGTCCTGTGAGGGAACCCTACCTGTCTCCTATATACTTTGCATATTAATACTGATGTTTCTGTAGATATTATTTTGGAGCCAAACACCTGCCAAATGTTGGACTTGCCCAACATTTTCTCCAGTAGATTGTTACTGCCTAGTCTAGCCCGTACAATAGAGAGCATCCGTCCCTGTTACACTTAAGTTACTCCCTGTTTGTAGTAGATGAACATGCCCCCCAGCTGTCCTTCCCCCACTCTGGTCATTGGCACTTGTTTTCCTCTTCTGGGCAGGGTCCTGAACCCTTTTTTGTTGCTTGATAAGATATACTGGATTTCCCTGTATGCTAGAGTGTCAAAGCCATCTTGTTGGCTTTCTGTAACCACTAACAATTATAGTCACTAGTTTAGAAAGCTCAAGTTCTTCTGTCTGTAGAAGCCCTGTATTTGAGTGTAATATGAATTTGTTCTTGTTGTTTTGAGACCGTTTCTTTGTGTGGTTCTGGCTGTTCTGGAACTCACTCTGTAGACCAGGATGGCCTTGAACTCGGAGATCCACCTCTGCCTCTCAAATACTGGGATTAAAGGAATACACCACCACGAACTGGCTTATAAAATGAAATTTTGTTTTATTTTGTTTTGTTTTTCAAAGCAGATTTTCTTTGTGTAGCCTTGGCTGTATTGGAACTAGTAAAATCCAGGCTGGCCTTGAACTCACAGAGATCCACCTGCCTCTTCCTCCTCAGTGGTAAAATAAAATTTTAAAGATTATGGAAACTCTGCATTCCTTAATTTGCTCAAAGGGAATGCCTTTGTTAAATGCTACCTCAGTGTGGAGTATTGAAGAGGGAAAACCTCATTGGCATCATTCTTATTTCTGAAGTTCACCACTGGCTGGAGTGGTAATGAGTCCATTGGAGATGGGTGTGTTGCTTCTGAGTGCCAACAGCTGGAGTCCATGCTACCTTTTGAGGATTTGAAGGGAATTAAAAAAAAAAAAAAGTCTGGTATAGTGGCACATGCCTTATATCCCGGCACTCAGAAGCAGTCAAATCTCTGTGAGTTCCAGGACAACCTGATCTTCAGAGCAAGTTCTAGGACAACCAGAGTTCCATAATGAGACCCTGTCTCAAAAAACAAAAACAAACAAGATTGTTGGCAATTTTAGGGTTATTTAGATAGATTTCATTGGGTAAGACTACAATGTTAGAAATATGCATTGATTTCTACCGAGCTCTACTCTTCCAGAGGACCTGGGTTGGATTCCCAGCACCCACATGATGGCTGACAGATTGATAGCTCTAGTTTCAGGGGATCTCACCCTCTTCTGGCTGCAAGCACTGCACACACGTCATGCACAGACACGCATGCATGTAGGCAAAACACACCCAAAGTAAAGTCTTTTTTTAAAAATCTGCATATTATAAAGCTTAGCAAAGGAGACTTTGTTTGGGTATTTGGATAGTCAGGTTTCTGTGTCTCCATTACATACAGAGTGCTCCGAAGATGAAGAGCTTCTCTCCAGTAAAGAGAAATAAGATTTTTGTCTTATCTTGTTTGTACTGGGGGTTGAACCTAGGGCCTTGTACATGCTAAGCAAGCCCTTCAGCACACAGTGAAGAAATAATGATGTGTCATCAAGTTGCCCAGGCTGACCTTGAACTCAGGCTTCTGCCTCCACCATATACATAGCTGGGATACAGGTCTGACCTCCTAGGCTTGACTGACTAAATTTCTTCATTTTAATAAGCATAGGAATTCCCCCCTTTTCTGCTCCCATAATTATTAGCAACAGTAGGACCTTCAGTTTTTCGGAGTAATGAGTTATCTTGTGTAGAATTGACACAGCAAGTTCTAGTAGTATTACATTAAGCCTGCATAGCTCTGTCATAACTGAGCGCCATTCCTGTCTTGAAGCATCTTAATATGGATGTCTTCAGGCTTATAACAATAGTTACTGATGATTGCTGTTAGTGTACTTGAATATGGAATTCTTAAATTCAAGAGGAATCTCTGAAGATCCATATAAAACTTAAAAATGTTTTCAGAATTGGGAGTGCAGTGGATTATTGTGTGTCAGGTATAAGAAAATCACTTCTGTTCTGAAGGGCACTGGAAATAGGATCTGATTTGAGACTACTGATAAAGTGTGAGTCAGCTAGATAGTCACAGAGCATCATGGCTAGTTCAAGTCATTGGCTGCTTAGCAAATTCAAATGTTCTTCAGCTAGTCTTAGGACTAGATGTTGTAAGTGTTGGCTCAGAGCCACACTTGACATCTGTGCCCTGTCTTAGTTACAAGAGGGAACAGAGACACTAGTCTTGTTTACTTTTAAAAGAGGATGACCGGGCATGGTGGTGCACACCTTTAATCCCAGCGCTCAGGAAGCAGAGGCAGGCAGATCTCTATAAATTCTAGGCTAGCCTGGTTTACAGAGTTGAGTCCAGAACAGCTAGATCTACACAAGGAAGCTCTATCAGGGGGAAAAAAGTATCTGTGGATGATTTAAAAATGTTCCCTGGCCAGGGATATAGCTTTCCCAGTGTGCATGTATATAGTACTGGCTGGGTTCAGCCATATAAACTAAGCATGGTGGCACATATCTGTATGTAATCCCAGCACTTGAGAGGGAAGAAGGGTGATCAGGTAGTTCAAGGCTATCCTCAGCTATATAGCAAGTTTGAGGCCAGTCTGGACTACATGAGAACCTGTCCAATAAGAAAAAAGTTCCCAGAAAGTCATAGCATCTGTCATCCGGTGAAGAAAGTAACTTATTAACAGGGTCATGTACCATCATCACAGTATTACAAACTATCAACAGCCTCCAACTAGCTTTCCTAAGGACAGGTTATTTTGCCATAGTCAAAGCTTGTTAGGACTTTCAGCTCCTGTTTGTTGTGGAGGTAGGTGTGTTGCGGCAGAGTTTTACTGTGTAATTCAAGATAGGCCCCATGCCTTAGTCTCCTAAGAGCTGGAATTACAGGTGCAAAGCACACTTGACTAAGGGCTTAGACCCGCCAAGGCGCAGCGTTACCCAGCTCCACAGTGTGTACTCTTAGTGCGGTATGAATGGTTCTTGACAGTTGGGCACCATGCCTTGCACCCAAATAGAAGTGACCAAGGTATCATAAAATCAAGAAGGCTAGCAAGATAGCTCAATGGATTGGCCACCAAGCCTGAGGACTTGAGTTCAGTGTTCAGGGCCCACATGGCAGAAGGCGAGAACTAACTTCCATGAATCCTCTGACCTTCACATGGGCATCATGATGCATGTAGAACCACACAAAATAAAGAAATGTAACTTTAAATCAATAGAAGATAACCTTTTAGGAGGTTTGCAGGCCTGGAAATCTAATCATTACTGGCACCTTTGTGGGAGAAATATTGGTCAGTGTGTGGCCTCAGAAGTTTAGCCTCCTTGTGGTGCTGCCATTTTCTACTTTTGAGACTGAGAGCAGTGGCTTGGGCTAAATGACCTATTCCCTGGGCTGATATGGGGCATCAGTAAAATGATATTGACATAAGCAGTAAATTTCCTTTAAAAGAACAGAGTGTGCTGGTGATTAGCAAAGCTCCATCCACTGGCTGTTGGATGCACCTTGACATCTCCTGCCTTTGCTCTTTTAATATGTGGATTTGATTCATGGCTCAGTTGAGCTGAATGCTGAACAGAATGAAACTGTTCTACTGAAATCACTGCTTTGCGTCTGTATACTCTTTTTCAGTTTTTTCAGACACTTGGGGGAAGCCAATGTCTGGGGAAATCCATGATCTGCTCCTGAGGCTTTGCTTGGAGCCACCTTTGAGGGTTTTGGTTGGTGGCTGCTATGTACTAGTACAGTTAACCTGTGGGTCGACCCATTTGGGGGTTGGATAACAGATATTCTGCATATCAGATATTAACAGGAGCAAAATTATAGTTACCAAGTAACATCAAATTAATTTTATGGTGAGGGGGGTCACCACAACCTGAGAGTCACAGCATTAGGAAGATTGAGAACCACTGTACTAGTAGAAGTCCTGAACATATTATTTGGTGTTGAAAAGTAGGTAGTAAGTGAGCTGCATTCCATAGTATGCCTCAAAGGCTTTTCTCATTTACAGTGGAATTTAAACAAAAGACAAGGTTTGGCCACCAGCATGTTTGAGATTTATCATTATCTTTAGGTTTGATAGCCCACTTATGTATCACATTTTGCTGTCTTTTGAAATCCCAGCTATGTAGTAAATACCTGGACCACAGCTCTCCACCTAGTGCCTCATGGGCTGGAGAAGACTCCAGGAAACCTACAGCTGTGTCTTGTCTTACCCACACTGTAACACTTGGAAGCCAGGATGGTTTCACATGGAGATCTAGGTTTCCAGCTTTTTTAAAGAAAGCTGACTGCCTTTCAGTGTCTGGCACAGCTGGCATTGTCTTCCACTGCAGTCATCTACAGTAGCTGCTGCCCGTGACACTCTGGGCTGCCTGCATTCCTGCCACCTTGCTGCCGGTTTTTGGGTTTGGGTTTTTTTTGTTGTTGTTGTTGTTGGTTTTGGTTTTGTTTTTGTTTTTTTTGACGCAGGGTTTCTCTGTAGCCCTGGCTGTCCTGGAACTCACTCTGTAGTCCAGACTGCCCTTGAACTCAAACTCAAGTTCTACCTACCTCTGCCTCCCAAGTGCTGGGATTAAGGGTGTGTGTCACCACGCCCAGCCCTTGCTGCTGTTTCACACTGCCCTTTGAGGTTCCTTACTGACAGTTTTTCTCCCGTCCTTTTCCAAATTGGGAGCCCATCAAGAGGCCCGAAACAATGTCCTGCGAGTAGCTGTTGGACCTTGACGAGATGGGCTGTGTAATGTCTGAACTGCACTCTGTTGCTAGGTCTTTGAATGAAAAGAATTTGTGGGCAGGTATGTTTAGGGCATGCAGGGTTAGATATAGGCAGATCCACCTCCTTGCTGTGAGACTTGCACTGCATCTAATAGCTGTGTGCAGTGACTCCTACAAGGGTAGAGAGTGTTCCGTTACTGTATGGACACAAGTCGGTTCTTTAGGTAGACTCTGGTACTCTCAGCAGCCCTTCACACCCTGAACACCCAGAGCTCTAGCTGCAGCTAGAAAAATGGCTGTGTGTATTGTAGTCTTTAGCTTTCTTTCTAAAATGTTATGATAAGTATTTGTTGACACTTTCTTGCTTTGCTTTACTTTTTGAGACATTGTCTTGAACTTTATGTAGACCATGCTGGCTGTGAACTCAGAGATCTGCCTGCCTCTGCCTCCCAAGTGCTGGGATTAAAAGATGTGTGCTGCCATACCCCACTGCCTTGGTTTTCCATGCAGCTCTTTTATTCTGTTGTTTCACCCATGAATCATCCCAATTAAAAAAATTATTTGGTCTTTTAAGAGAGGAATTCATGAAGCCCAGACTAGTTAAAAGTCACTAAATGTAATTATCAAACTACTGATCTTGCATCCATCTCACAAGTCCTGGAACTAAGGTGTGCACTACCTCACCCAGCTCCGTTTGGAGTTCTGTAAGAGACTGGAAAGAACAGCCAGTCTGCTTCCACAGGCACAAACTACAGTTGTACTGTGAGAATAGATAGTGGCCAGTCGCTTGCCATTATTTGAGGAGTTGCCACGTCCAAGGCCTCTTTCCAGGCCTGGGCCAGTGGGAAGATAAATCAGACACATTTGTGGCTATTTTCATTTCCTGTGAAGTTAAATGCAGGGCAAGGACTAGAATTCTCATCTCATGTTTGAAAATAAGCCAGAGGAGATAGAACAATTTTTCTCACAAAGACACACAGGGCTTGGGAGCTAGCCCAGTTTGTAAATTACTTGCCGCACAAGCATGAGGACCAGAGTTTGGTGCAGTGGTTCATGTCTAATCCCAGTGCTGGGGAGATAGAGACAGGAGGAGCTCACTGGTCAGCCAACCTACTTGAACTGATGAAGTCTAGGTTCAGTGAGAAACTCTTGTTTGAAAAATGAGATGGAGAGTGACTGAAGAAGGCATCTAGTGCCAGACTCTGGCCTAGACACATCTGTGTGTGTACACAGACATACGCATACACACACACACACAGGTAATTAATCCTGTGTGTGCTGTAGCTGTTGGGCTGGCTCTTGAATTTTTAGCAGGACTTGATTCTTCTGTCTGGTTCCGTGGATCATTATCCCCTCAGTGAGGTGACTGCAGTTGTCTGACCCAGTAGGGAAGGGATGCTTATGGAGCTGGGTGGAGAGGGAGAGCACCGAGGGCCATGCCGCCCTCGGCCCCACCTGCCAGCACAGGGTCTCGGCCTGCTCCTTCAGTGGGCTTCTCCTATCTCTGCTTTGCCTGCAGTTGTCTGACCCAGTAGGGAAGGGATGTTTATGGAGCTGGGTGGAGAGGGAGAGCACCGAGGGCCACGGCCCCAGCTGCCAGCCCAGGGTCTCGGCCTGCTCCTTCAGTGGGCTTCTCCTATCTCTGCTTTGCCTGCAGTTGTTTACTGAGCATAGGTCACGTGCCAAGCCTGGTGTTAAGCGTCAGGGAAGGTGTACTTTAGCTCTGGCAGAACGTGGACCCTTTTGGGACTCCTAACAGCTGAACTTCTCCCCAGAAATCCTTGAATTTTATGAAGTTTGGGATTCTTCTGAAGGCGAATCCTAGAGCACCCAGTTAACAGATGCTGCCAAGGACCGCCATGACTGGGCAGGCCTGCTCCTACAGAGCACCCGTAGTTAGAAGGCGGTAGCTTAACCACCTCACTGTGAGCTTGTTCTGCTGAGTTTGTGAAGGGCTTAGCCAACACAGAGGTAGGACTGTTTCATCTGCCCTTGTGGATTCAGGGAATGTTGAGGAAAAGTTAGGAACTGACATCTCCCCTGCCAGAATTTCTTCTTTTGCTTAATACCAGTAAATAGAGCAGGATCAACCAATGACAGTAGCTTCCATTGACAGTGCCCATATTGTCCTGGGTGCCAGGCAAGGGTTGTTAGCTATGTCGACTCATTTGATGGGCATAAAGTCCCCCAGTGGGTGGTAGTGACATGATGTGACTCTG
Organism: Lophiomys imhausi; assembly: GCA_907164525.1. Taxonomy (NCBI): domain Eukaryota; kingdom Metazoa; phylum Chordata; class Mammalia; order Rodentia; family Muridae; genus Lophiomys; species Lophiomys imhausi. The sequence goes on along the minus strand of CAJQZJ010031933.1, from coordinate 3,007,935 downwards.
GTCCATGATGTGGAAGCAGCAGGAGACTTTGACAAGATCTGTTTTATTTTGTTTCCCTGTTTTCCTCTTGGGTGGTGTCTCACCTGGCAGCCAACTCTGTCTCAGCTTTCCAGTGCTTGGGTTACAAGCATGTGCCTCCATGGTTGGCTTATCCTAAGTCTCAGCTTTTCATCTGTAAAATGGAAATTCTTCATGGGTAATAAGTTTCTTAAAAAATAGCTGATACTGGGAGTGTACCCTTTAGTGGTGGGAAGTGGTCCTGATTAGGAGTTCCTCTGTTAGAAACATTGTTTCTTTTTTTTTTTTTGGTTTTTCGAGACAGGGTTTCTCTGTATAACAGCTCTGGCTGTCCTAGACTCACTTTGTAGACCAGGCTAGCCTCGAACTCACAGAGATCCTCCTGCCTCTGCCTCCCGAGTGCTGGGATTAAAGGCGTGCGCCACCACCGCCCGGCGAAACATTGTTTCTTTTGGGTCTGTGCATTGAACTCCAATTAGGCTTGATGCATGCGAAGTCCACGTTCTTCCAAGCGCATCTCAGCCCAGTGTTGTTTTAGGGTCCAGGTATTAATAGGCTCTGGCTTTTCTTTGTCACTCTTGGTTCAGGTGGCTATTTCAGGCTCCTCGCAGTGTGTGCTGGGCTGTTCTGGATACTTGGCATTTGTTACATTGTTATTCCAGGTAATTGCTTCCTCAAAGTAAGTCCTCTGTAAGGTCCCTGAAGACCTTGTAAAGGAAGGGAGCTCACCAGGCATCTGTCAGTGTGCAGGGGATCTGAATCTGATGTGCCAGTTTTTCTGTGCTGTACTTGGGCATGGAGTGCAGGACCAGGACATGGCCCTGTGCTTTGTGGCGCCAGACTCTAGCATTGGGTCTATGGCCATGGCCACAGTTTCCTGCTGGTACAGGAAGCAAAGAATGGGCTAGTCCAGCCTTATATTCCCCTAGGCAGGGTTACTAGGGCTGCTGAAGAGCACAGGTCATGGGAAGCCAGGTACATTGTGTGGCAGCTGCCTAGCGTTAGCTGCTCTGCTTATTTACAAGGGTGAACTAGTGGACTCCAGCTTCCTATTAGGGTTTGCAAGGTGAGCTGCCCTAGTGTTGAGCGTGTTTTGATCTTGAGTGTGTACTGGGAATAGCTAGTGCCATGTCTTAGTGACAGTGATTTACTATGACTCCTTTATGACTTCTGTAGTATCTGTGGAGTCTCAGTACACTTTACTGTTTTTGCTTTGTTTCATTTTGGGGATTAGAGTCTCACTATGTGAGGCTGAAATTCCTTCCCAGGGGAACAATGTCTACCCCTTCTCCTAAGGCCCCAGCAACACATTGCATAATACCACCACAGAACCAATGAGTTTATTGGAGTTTAGCACAGAGTGTAGGTTAGAGGTTCCTTCCCCTCTATAAACAGATTACACCTAAAAAATGACTACCCAGCAGCAGTGAGTCCCCCATTGATAAAGTTTTATCCCTTTATATGCTCTCGGCTTTATGCAGTTAAGGCAGAGTTACATGCAACGGGGAGGGGGAGGTGGTAGAAAGTGGTTGGATACTAAGGTGATAGTCTCATGGACTTCTCTGCCCCCCCCCCCATGATGGGGTGTAAACGGTTAAGGAGCCCAGCTAGGATAATCCTTTTGCAAGGAGGCACATTTGAACTCCCCAAGATGACAGCTGCTTGGCTCAAGGACAGAACACTGAAACCCATCCTGGCCTCCAATTTAAAGTCCTGCCTCAATCCCAGGTGCTGAAATTATAGGTTCATATCAGCCATATCCAATTTAAAATGTTTTTTGTTTGTTTGAGGCAGTGTCTCATGATACATTCCAGGCTGACCTGGAATTCAGGCTGGCCTGGAACTTGTGGCAATCCTTCTACCCCAGCTTTCCAAGCACCAGCATTGTAGGTATGAACTACCATGTGTGCATAGTTTCAATGTATTTTTTCCTTTTTTTGCATGTGAGCATTGTATGCATGCATACATGCATGCATATATACATAAATACATATATATATATACATATACATATGTACATACAAATTTAACCTTTTCTTGAGACAGGGTTTCTCTGTATCACCCTGGTTGTCCTAGAACTCATTCTGTAGATGAAACTGGCCTTGAACTTAGAGATCCACCTGCCTCTGCCTCCCAAGTGCTGGGATTATAGGCCCAAGTGCTGGGATTATAGGTGTGCATGGCCTACACCACCACCTGGCAACATACATACTCTTGTTTGCATGTGTAGGTGCACTGTGCAAGTATGCTTTGAGGCCAGAGGTTGACATCTGTGTCTTTTCCTCAGTTACTTCCCCCTTAATTCACTGAGCCCAAGCTCACTGATTGAGCTAGTATAGCCACTTGCCCCAGGGACTCTTCTGCCTCTGCCACCTAAGTGACAGGATTACAGGTAGGCCACCATGCTTGTCTGCCTTTTTTTTTTTTTTAATGTGGGTGCTGGGGATACATAGTCAGCCTTGGGCTTCTATGGCAAGTGCTTTACCCACTGAGCATGCCCTTGAAATAATAAGAGGGAAGAGCATCACTGTCCCATTGGGAGCATATGAGGGAACTAATAACTGTGTGTGGTTTCTGAAAGCATGGATCCTGCACCACCCAGAACAGCATTGTGGACCTCTGGGAAGAGACATCATGCAGAAGCCAAATGGGGAGGACTGTTGGGGGTTCTGCTCTCACTACATATTCCATCTCTCACTGAATCCTCAGTTAGTAAGCCCCAGTGATCTTTTGTCTCCTTTCCCCACAGCATTAGAGTTGCAGACATTTATGGCCACACTCAGGTTTTACATAGGTGCTAGGAGTTTGAAGTCAGGTCCTCATGCTTGCAAAGTTGTGCACTCTTACTTACTGAACCATCTTCAAGCACAAAGCCAGGATTCTTGACTGATTCCTGATCCTGTGCTCCTTTTCCCCATGCTTCTGCTAATTTGGCAGTGGAGGCTAAATGTCTTAAGATGTTGCTTTATTATTTGTCCATCACTGCTTAAAATATAGCCCATGTTTCCCCAAAAAGAGAAAGATTACTTATGTAGTGGAAAATCATCAGCAGAGTTCCCTTTAGGTCAAGCCCAGAGGTAAGGGCTAGAGGGCTGCCTGTGGCTCACTTCTCTAGAGCAGCTCGCTGAGATCTGCCTTACAGACAGTCAGTTAGGATGGGAGGTTGTGTAGTGGTTAGGAGCCTTGCTGCAGTCAGGGAAGTTTAAATACTAATTGTGCTACTTACAAGATGGGTGGCTTTAGACAGGTCATTCAGCTTGTCTAAGCCTGTATGGAAATAATGCCAATCCCCTAGAGCAGAAGTTCTCAGCTCTTTCACAGAGGTCACCTATGACCATTGGAAAACAACAGATAATTTACACAACTCATAACCGTGGTAAAATTGCAGTTATGAAGTAGCAATGAAAATAATTTTATGGTTGGTGGTGACCACAGCATGAGGAACTGTTAAAGGGCCACAACATTAGGAAGAAGGGTAAGGACTACTGCCCTACAGAATGGTTGGAAGAAATAAATAGGATAATGTTCAGTGTTTTTGTTGTTTCATTATATACCAAAACCATTTCCTGGAACAAGACTGCATTGGTTTTTGGTTTTTGATTTATTTTGTTACTGTTATTTTTCAAGTGAGACAGGGTTTCTCTATGTAGCATTGACTATCCTGGAACTCACAGAGATCTGGATACCTCTGCCTCCCATAGCCTGTCTAGTCTTAGGTCTTTGCCACTAAGTAGTGCCTGCTGGCTATGAGTTACATCTCATGGAGTGGGCCTTACATCAGACCAGATACTTGTTGGTTACTCTCACAAGCTTTGTGCCACTTGTGTGTGTTGGGGTTGGTCAGGAGCTACTTTGTATTCAAATGTTAATTAACTGCTCCCAAGGTCTGCTTGCTGCTTACAAGCAGATTCTCACATACCCAAAATGATATTGTGTAAACGTTAGCCCCCAATTATCTGCAATTGGGTTAGTAAGATTGCTGACTGCCTGGGCTGGGCAGAATGGAGGTAGGTGGGTTTGCAGGAGGACCATGAGGAGAGAAAAAGGAGTCGGGAGGAGAACAGGATAGCATCGCCACGGGGTAGCATGGACTGCCCACGTGGTGAAGAGCAGCTTGCTCTGCAGACTGGCATGATACCTGCCTAGCTTTAGTGCTTTAAGGCTTGTTAGAAATCTAAAAGACCTCTGTGTGGTTATTTAGGGAACTAGCTGGTTAAGGAATAATTGCTGTCGTATTAATTTCCAGCATTAATTAAAATATGCAGAGTAATAAAATTGATTTTGTAGGGTTTTTAAAAAGATTTATTATGTATATAGTATTCTATCTGCATGTATGCCTGCAGACCAGAAGAGGGCACCAGATCTGATTATAGATAACCATGTTGCTGGAAATTGAACTCAGGACCTTTGGAAGAGCCTAACCTTAACCTTAACTGCTGAACCATCTCTCCAGCCCCTGGTTTTTGGTTTTTTGAGAAAGAGTTTCTCTGTGTATCCCTGGCTGCCCTGGACTGGTTTTGTAGACCCAGGCTGACCTCAAACTCACAGATATCTGCCTGCCTCTGCCTCCTGAGTGCTGAGGTTAAAGGCATACACCACCACACCTGCCTGGTTTTTTTTTTGTTTGTTTTTTTCAAGACAGGGTTTCTCTGTGTAGCCCTGGCTGTCCTGGACTCACTTTGTAGACCAGGCTGGCCTCGAACTCGCAAAGATCCACCTGCCTCTGCCTCCCAAGTGCTGGGATTAAAGGCGTGCGCCACCACTGCCCAGCTCACACCTGCCTGTTTTGTTTTGGGTTTTTCTGTGTTAACAGCTCTGGCTGTCCTGGACTCTCCTTGTAGACCAGGATAGCCTTGAACTCACAGAGATAGGCCTGCCTCTGCCTCCTGAGTGCTGGGATTAAAGGCGTGCGCCACCACGTCTGGCTTTTTTTTTTTTTAGTTTTTTTGAGGCAGGGGTTTCTCTTTGTAGCCCTGGCTGTCCTAGAGCTCACTCTGTAGACTAGGCTGGCCTCGAACTCACAGAGATACTCCTGCCTCTGCCTCCCAAGTGCTGGGATTAAAGGAATGTGCCACCATGGCCCAGTGTAAAAATTTAATTTTAATTATATATATGCATGTGCGTTTGTGTACATACATACAGTTGCCCTCAGAGGACAGAGGTATCAGATCCCCAGGTGATTGTGAGCCACTCAACATAGGTGCTGAGAACTAAACTCAGGTCCTCTGTAAGATCAGTAAGAGCTCTTAACTATCGTGCCATCTTTCCTTCCTGTTTTTGCTTGTTTGCTTGCTTGTTTTGAGATGGTGTCTCACAGTGTAACTCAGGCTGGCCTGGAACTCATGGCAATCCTCCTACTTCAGCCTTCTTATGCTGAGATTATAGACATGAACCGCCATCCTTGGCTGTAGTTTTTTTTTTTAACCGTTATTCTATACTACATGTATTATATGCACATATTGTCTTAGTCATTGCTCTATTGTTGTGAAGAAATGATGTGACCAAGGCAACTCATAAAAGAAAGCATTTAATTGGGGGGCGGCTTACAATTTCAGAGGTTTAGTTCATTGTCATCGTGCTGGGGAGCATGGTGGCATAGTGCTAAAGAAGTAGCTGAGAGGTACATCTTTATCCATAAGGGAGAAATTAGACCTTGCAAGGGCTTTTGAAAACTCAAAGCCAACTGGGTAGTGGTTGCCCAGTCCCAAGAGCAAGATGGATCTCTGAGTTCAGATCCAACCTGGTTCCAGGACAGCCAGGGTTACACAGAAAAATCATGTCTCAAGAAAGAGAGAGAGAGAGAAAGAAAGAGCAAAAGGAAAGAAAAACTCAAGGCTCACTTCCCAGTCACACATTTCCTCCAAATGCCATCAAAGCTCAATTCCCAGTCACACATTTCCTCCAAATGCCATCAAAGCTCACTTCCCA
>CAJQZJ010031933.1:2949793-3001979 GCA_907164525.1 Lophiomys imhausi | reverse complement strand
AATGCCATCAAAGCTCACTTCCCAGTCACACATTTCCTCCAAATGCCATCAAAGCTCACTTCCCAGTCTCACATTTCCTCCAAATGCCATACCTACACAAACAGGGCTCCTCCTGTAGGCATTTTGTTGTTGGTGAGTTTTTTGTTTTGTTTTGTTTTTTTGTGTGTGTTTTTTTAGGTTTTTTGAGACAGAGTTTCTCTGTGTAGCCCTGGCTATCCTGGAACTCACTCTGTAGACCAGGCTGGCCTTGAAACTATACAGATCCACTTGTCTTTGCCCCTTGGGTACTGGGATTAAAGGCAAGTGCCACTACACCCAGCTGTAGGTGTATTTTTTAGCTATTTTATTGGGTTCTTTTTTTTTTTTTTTTTTTTGGTTTTTTGAGACAGGGTTTTTTTGTTTAACAGCTCTGGCTGTCCTGGACTCGCTTTGTAGACCAGGCTGGCCTCGAACTCGCAAAGATCCGCCTGCCTCTGCCTCCCAAGTGCTGGGATTAAAGGCGTGCGCCACCACCGCCCGGCTTTATTGGGTTCTTATGCCTCTACTTTCCTTCCAAACCTTCTCCACCCTAATCCCTTCTAACCCCCCAACACTAGATAGGAGAGAAAGAAGATTAGAAGGGAAGAAGGAGCATAGACCTCCTTTACGCTACTTCCTGCTAAATAGGGATGTGATTCCTTGGGGAAAGTCCAATCTTCATCAGGTTTTCCAGCAGTAGCAAAAGCAGCAGCAGGGGCAGCAATGGTAGGAGCAGCAGCCCCTCACCCTCTCAGGGCTCTCCCATTTATACTCTCAAGAGTTCCCAAAATTCATAGTTAATGTCTGTGGACTATCTGAAGCAGCCCCGCATCCCACACCTGAGACTAAAACAAAATCACATTCACATAACATAACTGGGTTTTTAAAGAAACCAAATAGTGCCATTCCCTGCGGGCCAAGCATTGCAATGTATTAGCCACTGGAGACCGTTCTCATTTAGACCACCTCATATATCCTGTGCTGTTCTAGCTCAGTGGCAGTTTCCCAGATTAGAGACAACTAAAGCAATCATGAATTTATAACAGATACAAAAACCCTGGTTACAGTTTAGAAGGGTACTTGTTCATTCAAAGAAGTTAACAATAGGAGACCATCTTTTTTGTTTGTTTTGTGGTTTTGTTTTTTTGAGACAGGGTTTCTCTGTCTCTGGCTGTCCTGGTCTCATTTTGTAGACCAAACTAGCCTTGAACTCACAGAGATCCACCTGCCTTTGCCTCCTGAGTGAGTGCTGGGATTAAAAGCGTACACCACCACACCCAGCAATTACAGACAGCTATGAATTGCCATGTGGGTGCTGGGATTTGAACCTGGGTCCTTTGGAAGAACAGTCAGTGCTCTTAAACACTGAGCCATCTCTCCAGCCCTCAGGAGACCATCTTAACACTCATGACTTAACCTGATTTTGGAGAAAATGACATTCCAGCCACTTGTGAAACAAACAACTAAGAAAAGAAACTGAGCATAGTTGTGTTTTCCTGAGTTCCCAGCACTTAGAAGGTAGGAGGGTGGCCAAGTGTGAGTTCAGCTTGGTCTATGTTATAAGTTCTGGGCCAGCCTGACTAAAACAAAAAAACCAATTGGGTGTGGTAGTGAGCACCCACAATCTCAGCACTTGGGAGGTGGACAGACCTTGTCTCAAGCAAACAAAATCTGGAAACCATAAGGCATCTTCCAAAGGGAATGGAAATAACCTCCATGAAGTGCAGACTTATGGTTGGGTCCTATCTGTCTTCAGAGTATTCATTGTTTGGATCCCTTTAACTCTTTGTGGGTCATTTTTAGGTTAATGAGTCTTTTGTGTGTTTGTTTGTTTTAGTTTTTTGAGACAGGGTTTCTCTATGTAACCCTGGCTGTCCTGGACTTGCCCTGTAGACCAGGCTGGCCTCAGAGATCCACCTGCCTTTGCCTCCTGAGTGCTGGGATTAAAGACATGCTCCACCATGCCCAGTTTAAATTACTGTTTTAAAAGATTGTTTCATTATTTTTATTTATATATCTATGTGAATGTATGCCACACTTTTATGTCCACTAAATCCAGAAGGTAGGATCAAATTTCCTGGAGTCAGAGCTACAGGCCATTGTAAACCGTCTGACACGAGTGCTGCAACCAAACTCTGCAAGAGCAGGGAGCTCTTGACGGAGCTATTTCTCCAGTTTCTGGAGCCATTTTTTTGAAAAGCTATTATGGCGCTAGAGAGATGGCTTGCGTGTTAAGTCCAGTGACTGCTCTTCCAGAGGATCCGGGTTCATTCCCAGGACCCACATTACTCCTCACAACTGTCTGTAATTCCAGTTCCACAGGATGTGATACCCTCTTGTGTCCTCTGAGGGCACCAGGTACTTACATGGTACACAGATACATGCATAGACAAAACACCTTTAAGCATAAAATGAAAATAAAAAGAAACTAAGAAAGTGGGTTTCTTTCTTTAACAAAAAATATGTGTACGGTATGTGCGCACATGTGGAAGTCCGAGGACAGCTTATAGACTCATCTCCGCCTTCTGGGGATCAACTTAGATCGTCAGGTTTGAGTGGCAAGCACTTTACCCTCTGAGCTCTCTTGCCAGCTCATTTTGGGGTAATTTTTACTGTGTGCTGGGAATGTTTGAAAATGCTCTTAAAATTCAGGTAGCCCAGAGCCAGTGTGTCATTCATGCTGGTGGTGGCTAAAGCAGAGGGCTGCCCTTGATCTGAGGGCACGCAGTAGGATTTTGTCTAAAATAAACAAGACCCCATGAGTTACTCAGGGCACTGTGGCATACATAAACATTAAGTGACTAAAACTGATTTTCTTGGGGGGTTGATGATGGCCTAACAGGTAAAGGCAACGTGAGTTTGAAATATGGACCCCAAGTGGCAGTAAGAGAGAACCAGCGATTATGGGTTGTCCTCTACATACACCTCCTCTTCCTTGAATTAAAATTTTAAAAGATAACATTTGGGGAGTTAATTTTCAAAGAGGCAAGACCAAAAACAAAACAAAAACTCAACAAGTAAAGTGTTTGTCCTCCAGAAAGTGACTTATGCCAATCTAAATGGGAGAATGGAGTAACAGCACCTTAAAGAAGATCCTGCCTTCCCTCCTGGGATACAGCTATGACTTGCTACCAAGTATTTAAATTTAATTCTCTCTGTAGATTGCTGCTAAAATTGATTCAATTCCTCACTTGAATAATTCCACACCCCTGGTGGACCCCTCAGTATATGGATACGGAGTACAGAAGCGGCCCCTGGATGATGGAGGTAAGTTACTGTAAACGGCTCACTTTTTGATGGCAGTGAACCTGCCAGTTATCTCGAATCTATGTCAGCCATTCTGAGCAGCTCTCCAACATCACATTCTTAGAGGAATGGTGGAGGGAGAAGTAGTTAGGATGATTTTTCTTAGCAATTGGCTGGCATTTGAGTTCCTATTTGCCTTGATAATACAAGAATCTTTTCAGCTGGGCTCCACGATAAAGACTTGGCCTCAAGCGTCCACTTGGAAGTAATTTGACCCATTTGAGAATTGTGTTTGATTTAGTTCTCAGTCCCTCTGGCACTTGCATGGGAATTGAAGTCACCACTTGGGTGAAATACTAAGATTTGGTGCAAGTCCTGAGGAAGCTGTGGTTGAGTTGACCTCTAAGAAGACCTTTCCTGTCTCTGCCAGTTTTCGCCATTCTCATTGTGACTGGCTTGGGTGTATTGTTTAATTTTCAAAAATCAGCATGTACTATTTATATGCACTACTGGGTTCCATAGTGACATTTTAGGTATGCATTTTACATACTTTGGCCAAATTCCCTTCCATCTCCCTCCCATCCTTGATCCATCATCTTCCCTAATAGTCCCCATCTAATTTCATGTGTGACGGGCTCTTTCTAGAAGTATCCATTTTCATTTATTCATTTATGACTTTGTTGGTTTATATTTCCAACTCCATCTCTAAAGGAATTTGGGGACACTGAGAGTACCTGTCACCAGTGTTCCAGCCCTGTGTTGGTACAGGTCTTTATGCAGAGCTCATTTTGCTGTGTCGTCTCTGCTGTGGGACACACTGTGAGACTGGTGAAGCACAGGGTTACACACGGCTCACATATAGCTGGTGGAGCAGTGTCTCCTCTGCTTGCCTTTTGGATTTGTGTACCTAGCCAGCTGTGTGTGGATATTTCTGTGATGTCATGTGATGTGCTGTTAAGTGGGAGAAAAAAACCACCAACTTTTAGAATGTTATGTGTAATCTTTTTCAAAAGAGTACGTGTTTTTTTTTTTTTCTTTTTAAGATGTATTTATTTTATACATATGGGTGTTTTGTGTTCATGTACATCTGCACACCAGAAGAGGGCACTGGATTTTGTAGGACTACAGTTTTAGGCAGTTGTGAGTGCCTTTTAGGTGCTACAAATTGAACTCTGGACCTCTAGAAGAGTAGCCAGTGCTCTGAACCTCTGAGCTGTCTTTCCAGCATGCTTTTGTTTGTTTTGAGACAGGGTCTTTCTCATAGCCCTGGCTGTCCTGGAACTTGCCTTAATAGACCAGGCTGACCTCAAACTCACAGAGATCTACCTGCCTCTGCCTCCCCAGTGCAAGGATTAAAGGCGTGCACCACCACACCTGGCTTGAGAGCTAGTTACTAGCTAGTTATTTATTTATTTGTTTATTTATTTATTCTTAAGAGCAGTTGGATTCTGAGTATAAGGGACAACGTTCTTTTGAGAGTGAAATGTCTTGTCTGTGTAGAAATTGTTTGTGTGCTGTGGAGATAGTTCAGCCCTTGATGACCTGAGATCAGTTCATGTAAGGAGAGACCTGATTACACACTTTGTCCTCTGGGCTCCACAATGCAGCTATGTGTGCATCACACATGTGTATAAAATACAATTCAAAAAACCAAACTGCAGCCATTTAAACTGCTTCTGCTAAGTGTACCCTGTGTTCTTCCTGTTTTTGTCCAGTGAGTTCTTAGACTAAGTAGGGGTGAGTGTGTTAAGGGCAGTTTTGCCCAAGTAAAGAGTGGTGACTCAGAGAAACCTCTTTCCCTTTCAGGGCTTTTGCACTTTGTTTGCTCCTGTGGGGCATCAGTATAAAAATAAAATGGAGTTGTCTGGCTCTGAGCATAGATCCTCTTAATGGATGGTATCTCTCTGGTCCAATGTTCCCAGAAATCATGATCAGTCACTTTACACATTACCCAGTCCTGTCTAGCATTTCAGCCTGTGGAATCAAAGTGGGGAAAAATGGGACAATGCTATCTTTTACATAAGAGAAACCTAAATATTCCCTAGTAAAATCCTCTGGCACTTTTAAGATTTTTTTTTCTCTTATTTGAAAGAAATCAGTAAACATTCTCAATTTATCAATAAAAAGCACTGGGTAGTAAGAAGATACGGGTGCCTAAGACAGAATCACAAGGAAAGACCGGGATCTGATTTAAAGTCCCAAGTCCTTGTTATGCTGTATGTATTTCACTGTAGCTGTTCTTTCTACCTTGTGGGTTCTTTTTCCCACTCTTTATCACACCTAACCTCCGTTTCACCCCCTATCTCTAGGTAGGAGAGAAAGAGAGATCCTTGAATCTGATTTCTGTTTCTTCTTTGAGCATGACTACTAAGAAACCACAACCAACCCCCCAAATGACTAACAACCACCTGTCTCACACAGTGGGGGCCCTGGCATTTATGTACCCTCTGAAAGGTTCCCAGAATTCCAGACATCACACAGTGGCAGAAACTATCTGCAGCTCGCAAAACCATGCCTCCCCTAGAGCACAAGGCAAATCATAGTCAGCTGCTGTGGACTGTCCGAAGCAGCCCCACATGCCCACACCTGGGATTAAAACGAAAACATAGTCTTATAATATTTCTGTGGTTTTTTTTTTTTAAGAAACCAAAAATCCAGAATTGTCCCTGCATTTTTCCTTTCTGTTTTAAGCCATTAATTACGCTGTGTGTAGCAGGAAATTATAAACAGACATTTTCGATGAACTAAGTGGTTTTTGGGTCAGCCAAGGGTTTTTTTTTTTCCTTTATTTTTTATTTCTTCAAGTTACATCTCAGTCGCAGTCCCCTCCCTATTCCCCCTCCAGTCCCACCCTCCCACCCTCAACCCCCCCATCCTCTTCCCTTTTTTTTTTCTTTTAAGGTATATCTTATTTCCCCCTACAGTTTCCCCTTTCAGTCCAACAAATGGCTCTTTCTCTTATAATAATAAACACAATACAGTACAACAGAGGTAATTAGGCCACAGTTATGAGGGTTATATGGCTTAACGTACATTCCCAGTGTCCAGTCCATGTGTATTTGGTACCTGACTTTAACATTCTACTATCTAACCAACTCCATGAGTTTAAAGTTCTATATCTGACTCAACATTCATACTAACTTGCAACACAATTTTAAAAGTATCTTCTTAGATCTATAACACTCTCTTGACTCCTAAACAACTCAAAATTTAATTATGAGACTCTAGCTATCTGTTCTTCAACCACCTCAGAGACCTGAGAGGGATTTTATTGGAAGTACAGGGCCTGCAGCTTCCCAAACTAAGAAATGACATACCAGTGGCTGCCTGGACAGTTCCCATTTTCTCTCCATACGTTACAGCATCGATCTTCAGTCATTTGGCCCCGTTTCTCTGACAGACATTGATTGTAGAGCAGGGGTTATGAAGGACGTACCTGCCCTGTCTTGGCAGAGCTAGGCTGTTGACTTACCTGCTTCCAGGTTTTGTCCTTTTTGGACAGCATTCTGTCTACAGTTGGAGCAAGGGGCTTTTCCTACCAAGAGATAGGCTTGCGACTAATTCAATCATCTCCCACTGGAGATTCTTCGATGCTCATCTTCTACTTGGAGGAGAATAGGGGGTGCTGTCAGGAGTTGATATGTCTTGATATAAAAAAAAATCTAAAGTTACGAAAACATCTTTGAATGCCATATTCTGCAGATCTCTTGAGGTTTTTGAAGAGGCCCTATCTATCTCTTATATTAGGGTAAGCAGATGTTGCTTGTCTCTTGCTGGTTTATTTCTGATTAGCTTAGCAAGTAACTATAATATGCTGTCATAGTACCTTACAGAATGACCGGCTTGCATAACCATTAGTTTGCATTTCTTAATTATCCTAAACAGTTTATGACAATTAGTAGTAAAAGGCCAAAACATCACATTTCATTTTTTTTTCTTTACCTCCTAACCCTTCCATCCCATTTCTCTGGGGTGAGGTGTCCTTATATAACAGTCCCTCATCTCATTTGAGAGGTCGTATGAGAGCCAAGAGCCTCTTCATTCATTAGGGGGTCTTTGAAGCAGTACCATCAGTGAAAAGTGTCTCGTTGCCTGGGAGAGAGAACTACTAAACAAACAAACCAATAAGCAGACAATAGATAAAAAAGACTAAAAAAATAGAAAAAATATAACTAATATATAAAAAATAAATAAAAATTAAAAATAAGAAATCTATGTCTAACAACCAAGGTTTTTAGGAGACCTCTCCTGTTCTTTCTTTCTTTAATAATTTATTTATTTATATATTTTTTTAGTGCATTGGTGTTTTGCCTGGATGTGTGTCTCTGTGACAGTGTTGGATCCCCTGGAACAGGCATTACATACAGTTGTAAGCTACCATGTGGGTGCTGGGAATTGAACCTGTATCCTCTGGAAGAGCAGACAGTGCTCTTAACTGCTGAACCATCTCTCCAACCCCCTCCTGTTCTTTCCACTGGAGTGGCTTTACCTTTCATGTAGGGAAACAGTAACAGCTGAGCAATCCTATTACCTGTGTTAACTTGCATCTTTCTTTTTACATAGTTTTACATAGACCATAATTTTAATTTCTCCTTTGAAATCTTCATTTATAATTTCTGCATGCACTATGACTCCTTGGGAAGTCAATCCACTCCTTCCCAAGATCATCCCTACTATCTCTGAGGGCAAAGGACCATAAACTCCAGTGGTTATTTTATAACATTGATGTTTTGGGGACAGAGTAAGATGTTTATTTGTGGCCAAGAGCAGCACTGCCTGCAGTAGTGTAACATTAACTCTGCAATACTTAGTTGAGGTTTTTCTGTCTGCTTCTTCTTTTCTGGGTGACAAGAGAAACGGCTCATACTTTTTGCTGTGTGGTCTTGAGCGAGGCCCCCATTTCGTTTCCCAACAGCAAGAAATTGCCTTGGATATCTCTCTCGGACCTACACTCATTGGTCCAGTGGCAATGCAACCCTTGCCACATCACCTGCACACCCCTGGGAAGCCTAGGCCTTCTTTCTGGTTTATATCTAGAAAAACCATTGCCATTAGAGATGCCTTGTTCACAATTTTATTGCAAATGACTGTACTGAAATTGAAGAATGGAGCATCTGAGACCTTTAGCAGCTTGGTCACAGTCTCTTTGCAAATGACCGTACTTCTCAAAATTGAAACATGGGGCATTTTGATATCAGAGCCCTGTAGTATAGCATAGTACATGTTAGAACCAATATTGGTCATATCGCTCATCCACTTGTCCATAAGCGTTACTTGAGCTCTTAATGGTCTAATAATCTTTTTACATTTGGTATTCCCATTTTCATATGCTAAGGTCTCTATCAACACCTGTCTTGTATCAGGGTCTAGCTTTGTTCACAATTGAGACTAACAATCAGTGAAGACTTCTCCAGAGCCTTGTATAATCTTTGTAAACAAGGTGGCCTTTTTTCCAGGCTCCTCGACTTTGTCCCAAACGCTTTTTGTTTGTTTGTTTTTTCAAGACAGGGTTTCTCTGTGTATCTCTGGCTGTCCTGGACTCACTTTGTAGAACAGGCTGGCCTCAAACTCAGAGATCCACCTGCCTCTGCCTCTTGAGTTCTGGGATTAAAGGCATGCGCCACCACTGCCCAGCAATTACAGTCAACTGTGAACTGCCATGTGGGTGCTGGGATTTGAACTGGGGTCCTTTGGAAAAGCAGCCAGTGCTCCTAACTTCTGAGCCATCTCCCCTTGTCCTCCTCCCAAACTCTTAAAGTCACTAAGCGACATTGTTCTATAGCAGCATCGTCACATTGAACCTTTTCTTGCCTATCAGAGTACCGCCCTTCACCTAGCAACTGACATTGTACTATATTAATTCTCCTTGCTCTTTTTCACTGTTCAGTATTCACAACTTCTTCCTCCACCATGTTAGCCATTGCAGCTGCTGGCCAGCCTCTAGTACAGCTGTTATTTAGAATTTGTTTCACATAAGGCAAGTGCATCCCATATGACATGATGGCCTCTTTAAACTGCTTTAGATCTATCATTTCTATAGGATACCTTCCTGTCTCGTCATAACCTTGTTTTACATCATTAGCTGGGAAAGCTAATAGTGATTTTGTAACCCCAGGCCAGCCCTCCTCATACTCTGGTAGCACGGTTGTTTGAGATTAACCCTTTCTCTCTAAATGTGCTTCCCCTCACCCAGTTTTTCAGCTTTTCTCTGACCCCACTGCCCTCCTGAACAGTTTCTTTCCCTCTTTTCTGCTGAAATTTCGGCTGTCTTGCCCAGTCACCAGAGCTGAGCGTTTTTCTTCACTCTTCTCTGGTCCTCCTCACTTCCCTAGAGCTTTTTCCTCTACCCATGACCTCTACTTGCCCTGCCAATTCTGCAACACTTTCAGATAAAGAGAACAGACTCACCCCTTTTGTCTTCCTATTTCAGCCATTTTTCTCAAGTCCCTCCATTTACACTCGAATTTTTTCAGCTATTTAACCATTCTTCCAACCTGTTTTTGAAACAATATAGGAAAAAGAAAGAGAAAAACAAAATCCCCTTTGGGAACAAAACAAGGTATCCCAAAGTGGTTGCAACTTCAATAAGCTTCTCGCCTCTTGGGGGAAAAAAAATCCATTCCATTGTCCCCTGTTGTTTCCTCTATGGCATTTGAAATAAAATTTCCCTTTTTTTTTCTTTATTGAGCCCCACATTGGGTACCACTTGTAGCTGGTCTTTCCTACTTTGTGGGTTCTTTTTCCCACCCATTTTCTCCTGGTTTCACCCCCATCACTAGATAGGAGACAAAGAAGGATAGAGGATATAGAGAGATGGATAGATCTCTGAATCTGATTTCTTTTTTTCTTGTTTCTTCTTTAAACATGATTACTACTGAACTGCAACCAGCCCCCCTGTCAATTCAGAAATAACTAGTCTCGATTGCAGTGCCTTTTCTGTCAGACTTTTATACCTGCAGCAGCTGTAGCCCCTCCCTGGAGCTGTCTGGCCTGTCTAGGGTTCTCTCCTAAGCTCCCAGAGAGATCCAGATCCCCTGCCCTGGCATCATCCTCTGCTTCTGCAGTACCCTGGTCAACTGCCGCTTCTCTGCTCTGCTAAATCTAGTCCCCCAGTCTCAGCTGTTGCTTTCCTAGTTGGTGTTGGGTTGCAAGGTTGGTGTGACTTCCTTTTAGAAACAGTCTTCATCCAGGTTCATCTCTAGCCTTGGGGAGTTGGGTGGGGTTGTCGCTAATGACACCTCTATCAAGAGACTGTCTGTGAGCACTATATCAAGACACTTTTAATGACTGAGACTATATAGTTCAATTGCACAGCTGGGCTGAGGCCCTAGGTTCAGTCCCCAGCACTGCCACAAAAAAGAAAGGAAGCTCTTTTTACTTTTTAAAATATCACTCATGAGTGAGTTAAATCCTGTTTCCATCAAAACTAGTTATTATACACATTAAAACACACACATAAACTGAAACGAAAACTTTCACTATGCAGTCCATTAGTTCTCAAGAAAGCTGGACCCCCATAGTTATCATGAGACCATGGACTTCAGTAAGAGGAATGTCCCGTGCTGGTGGCCTCTGACCCACTACGGTTCGCTCACTGTTACTCTGTTGTTTCTTGGGTCCGGCCTTTGCTTTAAGGGTGTACTGGGAAAAGGGTGTAGGTCCTCATTCACCCTTTAGTCTGGTTGAGTTAGTCTCCATTTGACTCTGAAGCACCCAAATGGTCCAGTGTGATGGATGAGGAATGACAGAATTAGCATTTCAGGATGGGGGTGTGGCTCAGTGTGCCTAGCGTGCAGGAGAATCGGGGTCCATCCTCAACACCTTCTAAACAAGGATCTGAAAGTGCAAGGGTAAACGGCAGAGCCTGTGTGGATCCAGGCAGCTGGAGTGAATGTGCACGTGTCCTGTGCTTTGCCCTGGGAGACTCTGGTGGCCGACGCCTCTACCTGCTAGGGGGGAAGCACGCACATCAGGGACATGCTTTGTTTAGCTGCTGCTGCTGCTCGAGAGACTGACAGCAAGATGAACTTTTTGGTGTTAGCTTCAAATTCCTGATTCATTCTTCACCTCCAAAGTGATGGGCTGGCAGGCATGTGCCTAACTCATTCTCACTTGGATTTCGTTTGGAGATTGCAAGCCAGTTTATTCCAGTCTTAGAGAAACTGGAGGGCATGCAAGCTGTAACTCTCACAGCTGCTAGGAGGAAGCAAGCTCCATGCCCTCTTAGTTTGGGTTCAGAGAAAAGTGACTTGTTACTGGAGGTTGTCAAGGAGTCACATGGGGTGTGAGGCTGTCTTTGGGAAAAGAATGAGAAAGCTGAGGGTCAGAACAAGTATACTTAGAATTTGGTCAGTATCCAAAGAAGGGATTGAGAGCTGGGCAGAACCTACATTTGTTAAGACTCAAGAAAGAAGACAGGCTTAGTAGTGAGGAACTATTAACTAATTGCCAATTCTTTCTTTCTTGAGAGTGTCGTCGAGTGTACCAGCAGGCCTGGAACCCTCAGTCTCCTGCCTCCACCTCCCTTCTCTCAGTTCTCAAAAGTAATTGGAGTCCAGATGGTGGCACACACTTTTAGTCCCAGCACTACGGAAACAGAGGCAGGCAGATCTCTGAGTTCAAGATCTGCCTGGTTTACATAGTTCCAGGATAGCTAGGACCACATAGAGAGACCCTGTTGCAAAAAAAAAAAAAAAAGACAAACAAAAAATAATTGGCAAAATCAGTAACAGATTACTTGCCTTTCTTTCATCTGGGTTCAGCAAAGGAGTACTCTGTGGCCTGGGACAAGAGTTGCTGTGTGGGACACAGGACGCCTTTGTGTCCCCCTCAGTCACTTGAGTGTCACTGACTTTAACTGAGACTGGGAAAGGGAAAGGACCAGTTACATTTAGAAGGGACACCCGAAGTGGGGCCACAGGGAGGGATATTGAGAATCTGAAGAGGAAGGCTGGAGAGGTGGCTCAGCAGGTAAAGCACCTGCTGTGAGAGCAGGAGAATTTGAAGTCTTATCCCCAGAGCCATATAAATAAAACCTGGTGCTGTCTGCAGGATCTGTAATCCCAGCATTCCTGGGAGTTTGAAGGCCTGCTAGCCTGGACTATATACGTGGCGGCCTGAGGTTGTCTTCTGAACCTCCACGAAGCCTGCACTGCACATGAAGGTGTTCTTGATACAAATACAGTCTTTAAAAAACTGAAGAAGAAATTGGTTTTGGTTTTGCTGAGCATAAAAAAATCCTGCTCTTTTTCTCCTTGCTGGAACTCCACTCTGCCCAAAGTGCCTGGGGTCTAGGGACAGGGACAAATGATTATTAAGATTGCTGCTTATGGCCCTGGAGGTGGGGGGGGTATGAGAGAGAAAGAGGCAGGCGGATCTCTGTGAGTTCAAGGCCAGCCCGGTCTACAAAGCAAGTCCAGGACAGCCAGGGCTATATAGAAAAACCCTGTCTTGAAAAGCTTTAAAAAAAAAAATTGCTGCTTATTGTGAAGTTGGATTTATTGTCCACTGATACTTTGTTAGCAGTTATTTGCAGAGAGAAAAATGAGGTAACTTTTTTTTTAATGTGAAAGAGTATGTTTGGCACCATGCTTTTTTTTTCAAGACAGGGTTTCTCCATGTAACCCTGGCTGTCCTGGACTCGCTTTGTAGACCAGGCTGGCCTCAAAGTCACAGAGAACCACCTGCCTCTCCCTCCTGAGTGCTGGGATTAAAGCTGTGCACCACCATGCCCGGCCATACTTTTTTTTTTTTTTTTTTAATAAGATTTTTGCAGAGTGTTACTCTCCTCAGAAAGAATTTTTTATATTATCAGCTACCTCATGTCTGAGAAGTTCATTTCCCCTCAGAATCCCAGTCAGTTCCATTGTGTGGTGTGTGGGGTCAGTAAGAACCACCTTGTGCGTGCTAGTTTGCTGGAAATGAATAAGGGGACTCAGAAAGTGAGATAGTAAGTGTCCTACCTGCCTCCTTAGTGTGACCCTTCCCACCAGGAGGGCAGAGGAGACCCGAGCAGAATGTCTCAGTGGCATATATAGTGCCCAACGTGCTTTCTCAGTGCTGGTCTCATTTTTAGGCACCCAATAAGATAGACGCATGGAGCTACACATGATGTGCTTGCGTGGAGAGGGTGAGAATCTGGACCTCTTAGCTCACCTGAGGTCGACAGACTTGGTGGGATCTGGTGTTGTCCTTTATGCCATGGCCCTCGAAGGCTGTGTATCAGGAAGTGATGGTGCACGCAGGTTTGCTTCTAGTGTTCTGTGAACGCCTTCACATGTCAGGGATGCAGTTAGAGCAATGCCATGTGTGTGGCCCCTGACATGTACCTTGCCAACAAAAAGGAATTTCTGTTGTCATGAGCACAGGCTGTCATTGAATGGTGTTTGAACAGAAGCCCTGGAGTGTTCTGCTGAGTCTCGCAGGGCTCTTTGTGGCTAAGTTGCACTCTGCTGTGTTCCTGTCGCTTCTCTGTCAGGCAGCCATAGCTGGAGATCATCAGCCTATGCGTTGTCTCTGAGCCAGGGCCCTGCAGTCGCCATGTAACTCTCACTGAGGACTGTATTCTCTTGTGGGTGTTTGGGTCTTCTGTATTCAGTGGGCTCTTTCCCCTCTAGTAGAGGAATTCTGATGGGAATTGGGAAGCTGAACTTTCTTTTGAGACTGGGCTCTATAGCCCAGGCTGCTCTTGAATCTGTGTGTATATAACTAAGGCTGGCTCAGCTTCTGTAGTGTTGGAATTGCAGGGGTAGGACAGCTGTGTACCCCACAAGTCTCTGCCCTTGCCCTTTTCTTTGGCATTTTGTTTTGTCCCCTCCTTTGGTGGTGGGCAGTTCTTGGGCAAAGTCCATGAATGGGATTCCTTTCCTGAGCTGGAGAGTGTCCAGGTTTCATGTGGATGGGAATCGAGCACTGGGTAAGGGCAAAGAAAGTTTTAAGAGTCAATTAAAAACAACTCTTCCTCCCCTGAAATAACCGCTAGCAATGTACAGTGTCTGGGCTTTGGCTGCAGCCCATCATCTTGCTATTGATTTAGATGGAATATGGTGGTTTTTTTTTTTTCCTGGATCAATAGCTTCAGTAAACTCAGTAGTTTACTTTTTGCTATATTGTTTCTCTGCTTTCTCTTCTTTCAGAATGTCACAGTCTGGTTTGTGTTCCTTTTTCTCTTTATGGTTCTACTGTCCAGGGGATAACTGGACAGGAAGCAGCAGTTGGCATTCTTAAGCCTTTTCACTTTTCAAGACATTGGTGTGATTGGCACTTTCCTGCTTTCCCAGAGACATATTTTTGAATGCTCTTTTAGCACCGAGAATGGTCCATTCCGTTCCTTGTTATCTGTTTGGGTTTAAAGTCTCCCTTTGTCTGCTGACTGTATTTCTGGAACTGCATTTTCCAGAAGAGAAACAGCACAGAACCATTTCTGCTGATGGCTGGTGAAGGAGGGGGGGGGCACATCAATAGCTGAGAGACAGAAACTAGACCAGGAAGCCACTCTGGGAATGTGACTGAGGGCCGTTCTAATAGTGAGAGGTTGTTGGCACTCAACTCTTTGAAATGGGCTAGAGAAGCTGCTGTAGGAGGGAGGAGCCTGGTCCTTTCTGGTCTGTTGTGGTGGAGCGGGGGTGACCGACTGCGAACAGGGACATAGGTGCTTGCTCTTAGTGACTGCAGCTGTCATGAGTCAGTCCTCAGCAGTGTCTCCCAAGGAGGTAAATCTTCTCATTTGGTTTTGAAAGAGCAGGAAGGACCCTGAGTTGGGCTCGGATGCCGAGGGAGAGGGCAGGATTTAGAGAGACAGGCTTCCCTCCTAGGCCTCTCAGCATGTAGACACACAGATCAATTTCTTATCCTTCGTTCAGCTGGACACTGGGTTAGAGACTGTTGAACAAGATCTCCCCTCCTGTTTCATATCACATAACGCATTCATTTCAGCCACTGAGCTTAAATTACTGTTTGCTTTCTTTCTGCCTTCCTCCCACCCCCTGAACAGTAAGAATGTGGGTAAGGATGAAGTTAGTCTATCCGTGCTAATGCTTTGATTTTTCTTTTCTCTTTCTGTTTGCCACAGTAGGTAACCAGTTAGGGGCCCTGGTACATCAAAGGTAAGCAGTGGATTATGTTTTATTATTTATTGATCATTTCTAATTGTTTATTGATCCACCATCTGCACTGGAGTGTTAGCAAGTCAGAGGTTGGGAGTGTGAGAAGCCAGGGGCTAGATTTCCTTAAGACCCATGGTTTCTGCCAGCCTTCTCCAAAACAGCGTGGGCCAGAGGAACGAACAGACCGATAAGAACTAAACCAGCCCCTGTTGAGCCTCCAGAGACTTTCACAATGGTGGAGTTGCTCTCTTCTGCTGTAGATTAAATCTGAAAGGAGGGAGTGCATTGTCCTGCTGGTTCTGAATCTTCCAGTGCCTCAGGGTTTCCCAGCCTCTTCACAGAAGAAGAACGTAGTTCTTGGGTCTTTGGAAGTGGGGTGTACCTGGGATTGGGGATTTGGTGGGAGAATCTTGGCTACGTGCCTAGTTTCATCTCTGCCTCTCTTTTCCCCCCTAGCCCCCCATTAAGTTGAGGATTTAGATACAAAGATCCTAGGCTTTAAAAATGCCCATCTGTAAGATAAGAGGGTCTGATCATGACATCTGGAGAAGTGGGACAGTACTGGGAGGGGGGGGCTGTGGAGCTTCTCTTCTGCAGACTGTTAACTGTCAGTCAGTGTCCTTTATTTGCACTGCAAGTGGCACAGCTCTGCCCAACACGAATGCTGTGGGTTCTAAACATCACCAAGAGTCAGTTAAATGGAAGGTTTGGCCTGATTTTCTTGTTTGTTTTGCTTTGTTTAATGAGTTAAAGTAACTTACGTGAGGTTGTTAGTATGAGATGCTGATAAGCATTTCCTGTTAAGCTGTAGTTAGCATGTTACTTCTCCAGAGTACCTATTCTTAGTGCCTTAGAGCAGTTTCTGCCTTGCCCTCAGAATAGAGCCTTTGAGCTGGGTGTGGTATCCTACAACTTTATCCCTGCCCTTGTAAGGGGGCATAGATGGGGTGTCTGTGAGTCCAAGGCTAGCCTGATCTACACAGGAAGTTCCAGGCCAGCCAGGGGTACATAAAGGAGAATTAGAGATGGAGACTGATAGTGAGTGCTATTTAAGAGGGCTGGGTAATTGCCCAGCTCTGTAGTAGTCTCCATTGTGTTTGTTGTTGTTTTAGGGATCTTGCTAGGATTGGTTTTGTTTTCAGTGCTGGGGATGAACTTAGGACTACCAACAGGCATGCTGGGCAAGCACCCACACAGGACTGACCAGTCTTGACATTACCCATGTATAAGCAGGCACAGCTCTCAGCCCCATGTACAGGTTGCTGTGCTCCTGACAGCTGCGCGGAAGCACATCCTGGCAGGCCTGGCCTCTGCCAGGGGTTGTTGGGCCTTGAGGGCTGGTGGATGCCAGGAATTGGCCCTGTTAGAACTGGGTGAGTGCTTGTGTTGCTCCAGAGAAGAGCTGGGGAGGATCCCTGTGTGATGGGAGGTCACAGTGCTGTTTATGCCGTGCACTTCTAAGTGCTGCAGCCCCTGAAAACATGGGCTATACTCTTATCCTTTCCATGATGGCTTAAGATCCAGCTGTGCAGGAGATGCTTAAAAATGGGTTTTTTTTTTTTTAAGTATTTTTTAAACTACTTGTATTTAGCATCCCCCAAGGTAAATGTTTAGATTTAATTGCTTTCTGGGGTGCTGGGCAATTGCATATTGTCTACAATATACTGTATGCTATGTTTCAAAGTTTGTTTGAAAGAGCCGGTGGAGTCTTTTGTGTTTTGAAGGCAGCTGATGGACAGGACAGTATTTAACAGAAGTCTCTCACAGCACGAGAGAGGCCATTGCACTGCTATGGCCAACATTGACTAGGCTCTGCAGGGTGCTGGTTTTCTTGGGCACATCCTACCTTAGAAGACATAGATATATTGGAGGGAGACCAAGAAACAGATCAGGAAGTCAAAAAAGTTGACTCCATTTTTATCTAGAGAGCATGCCCTGATAGATGTCTGAACCTCTTTCCAAACCCTGGCAGATCTTTAAGTGCCCTGGGGTGGACCATCTCCTAGACACTGCCACACAGCTGCACATAGAACAGGCAACCAGTGGATGGTGGAGTTGCTTTAAGGGTCTGGGTGTTTCTTCTCTGACCAGAGATGGAAGACTTTGGTGTTCTCAAGGAATGCTTGACCAAAGGGACCCCAAAATGACATTCTCTTGAGTGCTTTGGAAGGGCCAAATCAACATGATTTATTTTAAGCTTTTATCTTGGGGAATCTAAGGTGGTTGCAGAATTTTGAATTTTGTCTTTTTCTAAAAACATTCTTTGCTTTTAGGGCAGTAATAACAGAAGAATTCAAAGTGCCTGATAAAATGGTTGGATTTAGTAAGTATCTACATTGTCTTTTCCCTTATCTCCTGTTTGTTGTTTTTGTAATTTTTCCTTAATTCTTGTCTGTTATAATCTCTGATGAGCATGTCCCTGTGGGAGAATGCTGGTAGGAGTGTTGCAGGCACTGAGAGCATTTGTACCTGGCCACCCCTAGCTCTGCTCTCCTTGGCTAACCTACTGTTGCCTGCTATGCATCATCACATGCAGCTTCTGTTGCTGTGATGCCAGGGCCGAGATGGGCTCCCCAGAGGTCAACTGTGGTAAGCTGTGGCGGAGTGTGAATGTTTGTTGACTTAGTAAAGCTATCCACGAATGGTTGAATGCGGAAGGGCCACATTCTGACCCTGTTCATTTTGTTGCAGTTATTGGCAGAGGAGGTGAGCAGATTTCACGAATTCAAGCAGAATCTGGTTGCAAAATTCAGATTGCCTCAGGTAAGGGCTGCTTTTCTCATGGATTCGTTTAGTAGGAATCAGTGTTACACAACGGTTTCCAGAATCCGTGTCTTTGCTTTTGGTTAGAAGCTAGGGTAAGTATGTGTGGTTGCTGTCTGGTTTGCATTTCTGGAGTTGGACCCCACCTGAGCACCAGAGCAGAAGCTAGCCTGGAGATGAGATTCACTCCTGCCATCTAGGGCAACACTCAGCTCTGTGGCCATCATGGCCTCTTCCTAACACCTACTGGCTGGGCTAGGACCTATGTTTTCTGCACCAGAATGTGATGCCAGGCATAGTGGGGCCTGCACCCAGCTTCCCTGTACAAGACCATTCTTCCACTTTGTGGAGAGAGGACTATAGTGTCCTAGCTGATTGTGTGTCAAACACCTTTCAGGAACTGTCAAACGTTCTTTCAGTTTTGACCATTTGATGTTGAAAGACACTGATTGAAGAACAGTTTTTATTTATTTTAGTTGTAGCTTCATTATGTCATCTAAGTGTGACCTCTTTCCATTTGAGAGGAAGGTCTGGAGACATTCCAGTAGAGTACGCTTGTCATTTATAAGATACTCACTCACTGCAGTGTCTTGAAGGCAGTAATTGCTATTAGCTATTTGGCTTGAGAATTTTGTTTGCTTGTTTTTACAGTGCTGGGGATGGAATCAGACCCTCACATGCATAGGCTAGGCAGACACTAAATCCCCAGTTCCCCCTATCAGTGTTTTGAGAAAGGATTTTTAAGTAGTTTTTGGGATCAGTCCAAAACATGTGTTAGAAACAAAGGTTTTCTTCTCCTGTCAAATGGCTCAGGACCAGTGCCACATCCCTGCTGCCAATTTCTTGGAATATGGATACAGTACATGCTATGTGTAATCCTGATGTGCGTATGAAGTCCTTACTAGTACACTTCAGAGCAGTCTGCAGACCTGTGACCATGAACCTGGTCTGCAAGAGAGTAAGGAAGTTGTGGTGAAGTGACTCGACTTCCGAGGAGCCTCTGGGCAGGTCAGAGTGAATGGAGCTTGGCGTTAGGACCAACTCACAGAGCTCTGCGGCGTCCTCCTGGCTCCCCTGTGGGACTCAGGCTCTACATTGAGAACTAAAGTTCTGTCCCCCAGCAAAGCAAACTGGTCTTTTTGGGAGACTGCGCTTCCGTGGGGGTGGTGCAGGAACCAGCCCCAGAGAGACAGTCCTACACACAGAGGCAGAGGCACATAGCTGCCTGATGCCCACCAACACACCTCATCTTCTTGATTCTTCTTATAGAGAGTTCTGGGATTCCAGAGAGGCCCTGTGTACTTACCGGAACCCCAGAAAGTATTGAGTAAGTTTATTTTATTTACTTTTTCCTTTCACTCTTCTTCCTCCTTCCCCAAGTGAGGAGAAATAGAAGGACAAAACTGTTGCTGCAGACTGTCAATCTGTGCTGAATCCGCCCACAGCACACCTCCAGTAGGAGAAAGGCCTGGGAGGTTACCACACCAGGAGAGCTCTTCTATTACCTCAAACACACAAGCCTAGAATGCTTCCCAACTGTCATAACCTCTCCATAAACTAGGGACTGAGCAGTGGCCAAGCACGCTAATCAACCGCCTCCTTGTTCACACCTCCCATACCTGAACAGAACTGGGTCAGAGGACTTGATTACTTTGTGAGCCACAGAGAACAAGGCCTTTTTCCTTAGCGATTGATCTGATGTTTGTGAACCAAGTGCATCCACTCTTTTTGACCTTTGCTCCACACAGAGCCCTGTGAACCCGTCAGCGGGTGCCTCGACTTTGGAGACCATTGGCAAGAGCACTGATAATTTGCCTTGATCCTGTCCTGGTACATGCCTGCTCAGAGCCTGTACCAGACACAGAGCTCATAAACCCAAGTACCTCCTGGGAGGAGGACTGTGCGGGCTGGAGTGGCTCCCTTCCCTCTTTCAGTCTGTACAGTAGTGTTTGCTAAGGGAAGGGGAGCTGAGATTACGTCTGGCTCAATAGGTAGGGTTGTCTTATTGTTTCCATTTCTCCGGGAGCCTAGATGGGTTTAAATTCTCTTGTTCTGCTGTAACATTGAAAGCAGTGAACCAGAATAAATATCACTGGCAGGTGTGCATTATAAGGCAAGCTGGATGGTTTTGCTGGAGTCACAGCATTTTTTCCAGCACAGGTTAATCTAGTACACTGGCAAAATACTAAAAAGCTTCTGCAGCCGAGAGCCCACGAGATGATTCTGCACACAAAGGCGCGGACCACAAAAGACGCTTCTCCTTTCTACTCTCCTAAGCGCTCCTACTTTGTATCTACCCAAGGAGCTGGGGCTTGAGAATTAAGCTTTAGGGGGAATCTCTTTTTCCAGCACAACCAGCCTGTCTGGTTGCTGAATCTGTTTCTATGAGAAGAAGAAGAACAACAACAAAAAAAATAGCTGGTGTGTAATGACTTAAAGAATTCTGCAAATAACAGCCAGGGAAGATTCTGGTGCAGAAAAGGAAACTGGCCCAACGTGAGACATTGTAGGCTGTGCTGTTTTGTTACCACATTGCAGAAATGAAGACAGTTAGCGGGATGTGAAGCACAAAGTCCCTAATGGCTACACCAACTGGGTGCTCCCTGGAATACAGCTGCAGCAGGACGCTGCCCCTCCTGCCTTGAAACCACATTGGAGATGTGGCTTAGCTGGGAGTTCTAAAGCTGTGTTGCTGGCCACAGGGAGTCATTGGAGTTCAGGAACTCAAGCATGGCTACTAACCCTTGCTTTCTTCCCTCTTTCTCATCAATCCTTCTCCCCCCACCCTCGTTAACAAGTGTGCTGAGTGTTTCCCTGTGAGGGTGGTGCTGGATTGGGGAACAGGGATGGGCAAGGACTAAGAGGAGGTTTCTGTCACCAGAGCTGCTGACAGTGAAAGTAGGAGGCAGGACATTGTGCAGATGCAAGCAGGTGCAGAGGGCAGACATGTAGGGGATGAGGTCTGACGTTGGCCTGCTCCGTAGACTCCACGTGGAAAATGGAGTGCTGTGCTGTGCTGTGCGGTGCTGTGTTGCTTTTGAATTGCAGTTCTATAGCGTGGCGAATGGTTCATACTGCCCAGGCTGTGAGGCAGGATCTGGAGCTGGATGGAGGGCTGCCTTGACTCCTTTGTGTTTTTTCCCTGGCACCATCTCTCTTCCCAGAAGACCTTAAATGTCCATTTAATGCTGGGTCTCTTGTGATTTTTCTCCCTCCCAAAGACAAGCCAAACGGCTCCTGGGGCAGATTGTGGACCGATGTCGAAATGGACCTGGCTTTCACAATGACATAGATGGCCACAACACAATCCAGGAGCTTCTCATCCCTGCGTCTAAAGTGGGTCTGGTCATCGGCAAAGGCGGGGAAACGATCAAGCAGCTGCAGGTGCGTGAGCACCATGTGGGCTGGGCCGAGCTGGCCTTGCACACTGTAGAGCATGGCTCCCTTCCAAACCTTTCCTCACGTGGGACGAGATTCCCTCTTTTGACAGGCACGTGCTGATGCCAAGTGTCTGGGGCAGGAGAGACACCATAGGACAGCCTGGAGTCAGGGCTTTTGAAATCTGCTCTTTGTTAACATTAATTCTATGGTCTTAAATATGCTTCTTTAGACAGACTAGGGGCACATACTTGAAATTTCAGAACCTGGGCGGAGGATAAGAGGATCAGGAGTTCAAGTCCAGCTTAGGCTACATAATGAGTTTGAAGGCATCCTTGACTACATGAGACCCCTTGGGAGAGGATCATTAATAGCTAGGTATGGTGTGGCACAGGCACTTAAGTTGGGAAGGGTGGGAAGATTGTGTTGTTGGAGGAGGCTACCTGGGCTAATATATAGCATGGGCCTATCTTAAAAAATTGAACAAACGGGCTGGAGAGATGGCTCAGCGGTTAAGAGCACTGACTGCTCTTCCAGAGGTCCTGAGTTCAATTCCCAGCAACCACATGGTGGCTCCCAACCATCCATAACGAAATCTGGTGTCCTCCTCTGGCCTGCAGGCATCCCTGCAGACAGAACATTGTATACATAATAAATCAATAAATCTTTTAAAAAAAAAAGGTTGAACAAACAACTACAAAAACCTACCCATGGTGCACACCTTCCCCGACATTCCAGCAGCACTCAGGAGGCAGAAACAGGTAGATCTCTGAGTTCCAAGCTATCAGGGCTACGTTCAAAGACCTCAAAACAAAAAATAGCAGCCGGGCGTGGTGGCGCGCGCCTTTAATCCCAGCACTTGGGAGGCAGAGGCAGGTAGATCTTTGTGAGTTCGAGGCCAGCCTGGTCTACAAAGCGAGTCCAGGACAGCCAGGGCTACACAGAGAAACCCTGTCTCGAAAAAAAAAATTAAAACCCAAAAAAAAAAAAAATAGCCTAAAAGTGCTCATTTAGTTTTCAAGTGCTCAGGGTCCTTGTCTATAGAAAAGGGAAATGACTGCCTTATTATAGTCAGAGCTGGAATGAGGAGACAGCTCTCAGCTTTATCTGAGACACCTTCAATTAGTAATGTTTGAAAGCACGCCTTTAATCCCAGCACTCGGGAGGCAGAGGCAGGTGGATCTCTGTGAGTTCAAGGCCAGCCTGGTCTACAGAGCGAGCTCCAGGACAGCCAGGACTGCACAGAGAACTGTGTAGAGCTGGGGAAGCTTGAGATTGACCATCTCCAGCTAAGTGTGCTCCAGACGGCATCCACACTGACCAAGAATGGTTAGAGATATTCCCTTGAGTGCAGTTCTGCTGAGTTCCAGACTTCAGAACTCTGGGGTTCTCGAAGCTGCAGAGGTGATGGCTTGTGTGCCATACCCCAGATTGTAGAAGGCCTCCTATGACCCAGAGTAAATTGTAAAAGCTTAGGAATTGGTGTCACAGAACCCACATTTCAGCCGATTAGCCCTGGACCCTGGTGTTTTGAGAATCCATCTCACCTGAGGTGAGGGTGGGCACAGGTTGTCATTGGCTAATGATAAGCAGAACACAGAGCTTAGTGTGTAGCACTTGGTAGGAATAGCATCTTAGACTTTAGGTACTCCAGCCATGGGTCAAGAGGGTGGGCACATGGGATTGATGGTGTCCTGTGTGATGTGCGTCGACATTCCCAGAAACCAGTGCAGTCCAGGGGAGTATTTGCCTTGTGGGAGGAGAACTAACCCTGCTTCTCAAGCCATCGCACATTTCCCCCATGACATTGAGGGATGTGTGCTTGCTTGTTCCCCAACAGGAGCGGACAGGTGTGAAAATGGTCATGATCCAGGATGGCCCACTGCCCACGGGAGCAGACAAGCCTCTCCGCATCACTGGAGAGCCATTTAAAGTACAGGTAAGAAGGAACTTATGGGTCTGCTTTGTCGAACCCAGCGGTTCCCAACCTTCCTAAGACTGCAGCGCATTAATTCAGTTCCTCGTGTTGTGGTGACCCCCAACCATAAGACTATTTTTGTTTCTGCTTCATAACTAGAATTTTTGCTACTGTTATGTATTGTAGTATATTTTTGGTTGTGAGCCTAGCCTTTAATGGCTGAGCCATCTCTCCAGCCCTGTGTATTGTCATTATATATAGCTCTGGTTCCGATGGTCTTAGGCGACCTACAGGTTGAGAACTACTGGTCTAGCCCAAGTGGCTGTCAACAGCTGTTGGTGCATCTTTGGGGAAAAGTGATGGAAAGAGATGGAAAGCGCCAGCTGTGTCCAGTGCCAAAGCCACTGGCTGGATGTGGCCACATAAGAACAGTCCCCTGCCTGGGATAGTGCACACACTGGTTTTCACATTGCAGATGATGCTGGGTAACTGTTGGTCTTGCAGGGCTGGGGTCAGTCTAAACTCGGGCCAGGCGGGGGTGGGTGCAGGTGTACACAAGTGCCAGAGCTCAGCTTCCTGAGCCGAGAACGCAGTCAGCAGCCTGTGACTGCTAGTCCCTCTCGCTGCTCTGTGGGTGTGTATTGTCAGTGAAATTCCAGTGTTCTGTCATCTGCAGCCTGACTTCTTAACTGCACCTAACCTATCATGCATCTTTAAGAGCACTGGAGTTGGGGTAGTACTGGCGCACACCTTTATAATCCCAGCACTCAGGAGGCAGAGGCAGGCGGATCTCTGAGTTCCAGGACAGCATGGGCTACACAAAGAAACCCTGTCTCAAAAAAACAAAACAAAACAAAAAACCTGAAACAAACCATTTGGACTTTGACCCAGTGAAGTTGGCCAGCCCCTCTGTCTCATTCCTCCCTCCTTCAGCTGCTCTCACTGATGGTGCACAAGGGTGGTGCTGGTAAGATTGGGTGGAGGGAGGGCCGTGGTACCTAGCTCCTCTCTCCCTTCAGGGCAGCTGCTCCCAATGGCTTTCCTCCCCGGGGCTTCCAGCCTTCTTTAAAGTAAGATTACTGGGTTGGGAAGATGGCCTAATGGATAAAGTGGTTGTCTTGCAAGCAAGCATGAGGACCTGAGTTCAATCCCCAAAACATGTATTTAAGGAAAAAAGGAAGCTGGATGTGGGTGGCATTTGTTAGTCTCAGCTCTGGGGAAGTAGAGATAGGTGGGTCCCTGGGGCTCTCTGGTTAGCCAGCCTAGTCTAACCTTCTTGGAAACCTCCAGGCCAATGAGAGACTCTTAAAAATCAGAGAAGCAACATCTGAGGTAGTCCTCCACATTCTAACACAAAACAGACACAAGCATATGGACACAATCAGATTGCATCTTGTTTTTTTTGTTTTTTGTTTTGCTCATCATTTGGATTTTCAGGTGTGAGCCATCGTATCACAGTTTACACAGTGCTAGGGGTTGATCCCATGGCTTCGTGTGTGGTGTAAGCTCTCTACAAACGCATGCATCCCCAGCCTCCTTGGAAAGTGTCTTATTCAGGAAAACTCCCATATTTTATTGACCTATCTTCATAAATTTACAGGAAAAATAATTGATTTTTAAGGTATTCGCTTTTTTTTCTCCTTTGGTTTGGTTGCAGTCCTAGGCATTAACCTGAGGTCCTGGGCAGGCTAAACATGCGCTAACCCCATCTTTTATTAAAAATAGGGGGTTGGAGAGATGGCTCAGTGGTTAAGAGCACTGACTAGTGCTCTTCCAAAGGTCCTGAGTTCAATTCCCAGCAACCACATGGTGGCTCACAACCATCCATAATGTGATCTGATGCCCTCTTCTGGCTGCAGGTGTACATGCAGATAGAGCAACTCATATATACATAAAAATAAATAAATAAATCTTTTTAAAAAATTAGGTGTAAAAGGATGCACTTACCTTTTGGGAGAAGACAGTGGACTCCACCTCATTCTTTCAGGTTGATGAGGCCATCTTTTTTGTTTGTTTGGGTTTTTTGTTTATTTTGGGGGGGTTGGGTTTTTTTTTGTTTTTTTTTTTTTGACACAGGGTTTCTCTGTGTAGCCCTGGCTGTCCTAGAGCTCACTCTGTAGACCAGGCTGGCCTTGAACTCACAGAGATCCACCTGCCTCTGCCTCCCGAGTGCTGGGATTAGAGGCGTGCACCACCACCCCCGGCCTATGAGGCCATCTTAGTCAGGATTCAGTAAGTGCTGCAGTTAAGCTGGCCTGGGGTGTGCCTCAGTCATATACCACAAGCCTAGGATTGTACATGATCCTAAGTTTCACCCCTAACACTTCAAGCGTAAAAGCCAAGTGATTTACTTTCCCTTCTCCTCTGGGAAAATGATCCAATCCAGGCCAAATTCAGTTATATAAAGGTAGGTTTATCTGATACAAGAGAGGGAAAGTGAAACAGCATGTGCATTTGGAGAGTGGAGGGGAGACAGAGATAGAATGTGGGAAGGAGGCAGGGAGGGGGAGAGGGAGAGAGAGAGAGAGCCCCCAAGATGTCTGGGTTATATAGGTAAAGGCTTCTGGGGGCGGGGCATGCCCTGTAACAGGTAGAAACTGGGGCATTTTGGAAGAACCTGGAGATCAGGCAGACCTAACACCAAGATCCAAGAGTTCTGAGGGTAGGAGCTGTGTCTGTGACCTGTCTTGCCTGTCCTCTGACTTCAAGGGATCCTCTGCCAGAAACTCTTGGGACCACTGGAATTTTCCAGCATTCCTTAGTTGTGTTGAGCCAACTGAAAGTAAAGTGAGTAGAGTCTCCCCAGTTTAAATGTTAGACTCAGAGTCAGTTGAAGAACGTGCCCCTGAGAGCTTCCACTCTTGCCAGCAACTGAGCACCCTCACAGCAGCTTTGGGTCCCCATTGGTCATGATTCTGGCATTTCACCCTGCTGCTGTCTTTTCCAGAATTTCCCCCAATGGTGCTTTTTGGTTTTTTTTTCACAGCAAGCAAGAGAAATGGTCCTAGAGATCATCCGAGAGAAAGATCAGGCTGACTTCCGGGGTGTGCGTGGTGATTTTGCCTCCCGAGCAGGAGGAGGTAGTATAGAGGTAAGCTGAACTCACAGGTCAGTGGGCAAACAGTGTTGAGTTCAAAGCTAGCCTGGTTTATATACCAAGCTCCAAGCCAGCAGGGGCTACATAGTGATATATGACCCTGTCTCAAAAACAAGAGTGGCACTAAAATCACTGGTCACACTTCTCTCAGTTCCTTAGTCTTGCAATGGTTATGTAGCTTTTGTCTCATCTCTGAAGAAAGACCAAGCATGGAGAAGCAGCGGCACTGTAGGGCAGGTCACTCCTTTGGTTTTCAGTTTACTTTAGAAGTGAACTTGATGTCCAGGTAGGGGCCAGAATCCACATTTTCTCAGTGACATGTTATGATTCTATCAAACCTGGGATCTTGTCTTCTTGGTAAGGTGAGATGGTGTCCAGATCTGTCCTACCATTTTCACTTGTGCTACAAAGTACAAACATGCTTCGTGTGTTGAGCCAGATTCACAGTGGTCATTCGGGCAAGGCGGAGTCAGGCAGAGATCACAGCAGGACACAGTTTCTGTGGTGAGGCTGGATGGCGCTGCTGGCCACTCCACAGCATCCTGACTGTGTCTGATGCCCTGAGGGTTCTGCACCTGTGAGTGGCTGATCAGCAGACGCTGTGGCCTGTGCGTTTTACAGCAGCTCTACAGGCGAAGAACAAAAGGCCACAGGAATAGCCACGGTGGTATATTTGTATGCATTTCACAGAACTTGGAAGAGAAAATGACCATTTAATGTCTTTTCTCTGTAGGAGTTTTCTTATTTTTATAACTTTTGGGGGGTCAGATTTTACACTCATATAATTGTGAGAAATATAATCATCAATCACAAAATTGATCTAATTGGGAAAAAATAGCTTTATTTTAATTCCTGAATTTCACTATAATAAAAACTAAGTTATTCATTTTTAATTTTTTTTTTTTTAAGAAAGGGCCAGGGGCTTAGTGGTTAGTGCTGCTGCTCTTGCCAGAGAACTTGGGCTCAGAGCCCAGCACCCACATGGCAGCTCACATCGGCTGTGACTTACGCTCTAGAGATCCACTGTCTCTGTGGGCACCTGTACTCCTGTGCACACAAAATGAAAATGTTTAAATTTTAGAAAGCCACGTGTGCAGAAGCCCTGATGAGTTATGTCTCTGTCTAGGTGTCTGTGCCTAGGTTTGCTGTTGGGATTGTCATAGGAAGAAATGGAGAAATGATTAAAAAGATCCAGAATGATGCTGGCGTGAGGATCCAGTTCAAACCAGGTTGGTTTGGTGTTAGACCTAGACAGTGTTAACCATGTCTGAGTTTTTTTCTTTGGCAACCTCCGTTTCCTCCCTTGTCGTCGTGCCTCTTCTTGGTTGTTTACTGACTTGATCACCTTTCTGGCCTATGGTTTCTAGCCCTTCCAACACAAACACACGATTTTAGTATGACATTTTCGATAAGTGAAGATTTCTTTACAGAATATAACATTTAGATTTTTATGCAGCCAGAGACAATTTAATGCCACACGGAAGGATGAACAACTTTCACGGAACGGCAGAGGTCATACTGTGGGCCTAGTCTAGCCTTGAGCGTCATTGTCCTGTCTCAGTCTCCCAAGTACTTGACAGTGATTGGGTATTCTCTTGAAAAACATGTTAAAAGGCACGCTCACACAGTCCTCATCACACTGCTCCCAGGTTACACTGCGAAACTTTCATTGCTCTTTGACCTCTGACCTTTCTTTACCCTTTCTTTTTTTTTTTTTTTTGGTTTTTCAAGACAGGGTTTCTCTGAATATCTCTGGCTGTCCTGGACTCGCTTTGTAGACCAGGCTGGCCTCGAACTCACAAAGATCCTCCTGCCTCTGCCTCCCGAGTGCTGGGATTAAAGGCGTGTGCCACCACCGCCCGGCTTCTTTACCCTTTCTTATCTGATTCCACAGATGACGGGATTAGTCCAGAAAGAGCAGCACAGGTCATGGGCCCTCCAGACCGGTGTCAGCATGCTGCGCACATCATCAGTGAGCTCATTCTCACGGCACAGGTGGGTCCTGGAGCCTACCCAGAAACAGACAGTCCACCATAGGCAGGCCACCCACAGCACCATGGTGCCCTGACTGCTCAGATCCCTAATTAGAGCCAGAGACTTTCCATATCTGCCTCTTCCTGCCTGTGTGCTCCTCCTTGCTGGTTGCCCCCGCCTTATAGAGACAGCTGTGTGCATGCTAATTGTAATTATAGCTCAATACAAAGTTACATAAAGTTTTTTTTTAAGATTTGTTTGTTTATGTATATGAGTGCTCTGTCTCATGTACCCCGCATTCCAGAAGAGGGCATCAAAGCCCAGTATAGATAGTTGTCAGCCCCCTTGTGGCTTGGTTGCTGGGAATTGAACTCAAGACCCCCAGAAGAACAGACAGTGTGACTGCTGAACCATCTCTCCAGTCCCACTTTTGAGATTTTTAAATTTGTTTTTATTAAACGTTTTGTTTTGTTTGGCTGATTGGATTTACTTTATGTGCATGTTCACTGCATGTATGTGCTCCGTGTGTGTGCAGAGTCCAGAAGGAGATGTTGGATCCCCTAGAACTGGTAGTTGTGAGCCACCTGACTCGGGTGCTGAGAACCAAACTCGGGTCGTCTGCAAGTGCTCGCTCTTAGGCACTGGATATCTCCCTATTCTCAGTTACGGGGTTCTGAAGCAAGAGCTTTGTCAATGACAGTGTCACAGTGTCATGGCTGCACATGCCTGACAGGACAAATGCCAAGCAGGGTGCCCACTTCCACCAGTCAGGAATATTTGATATAAAACCAACATGGAATGGAATCCAGGAAGCACAGCAGGGCCTATCTATCCCAGTGGCACTGTGTCTTCATACACTTAGGTTCTGTTGGTTGTGTTTGGGGGACATTTTGGTACAGGGCCTGGGTCTGTAGTACAGGCTGACCTCAAATTCACGGTGGTCCTCCTGCCTCAGCCTCCCGAGTATTGAGATTGGGGTCTGTGCTCCTCATCCTGCTCTTATACGTGGGTCTAAGCTTGCCTTTAGAATGTGAGTTTGTGAGGTGTGGTTAGCATCTGTTAACTTGAGGTCTTGTGATAGGGAACACGTAGTGGCAGGTGAGCACATCCTCCAGATGTGCAGGAGTGAAGACATAGCAGTAACTGGAGCCAAAGGACCGAGTAGCATATTGGAAATCGGCTTGCCTATTTCTCCCATTACCCTGTGACCTATAGGGATTCTGCTTGTCTTGGCAGCACCAGACCAAGGGCTTTGACCAGGAAATGTGCCCAGTGTGGCTTCCACCAGCAGTCTCAGGGGTGCAGGGCTACCTCAGTTGTAAATGTGTGCCTCCTGTTCAGTCCCTGATCACCTGGGTGAGAGCACACGTGGTTGGGCTTGGGGTTTAACTGGAGCCCATGTGGTTTCTTAGGATCGGACATAGTTAATTCCTTGTTTGTGTAAAGTTGAAAGCTGAAGAGCCACCTTGTCTGTCACAGCCAGTGTCTTGGGAAGGCTGGCTACCCAAGCCAGAGTCTAACTAACCAGAGACCCTCAGAGGATCTTGTTCACTTGTCAGACTTACCAGCTAGTTAGCTCAGCACTGTGCTGACTGCACTCCTATGTGAGTGTGCAGTTCTCCATTGTCAGCACGGACTTGTTCAGTGTGCAGAGCTCCTTCCTCTGAGACGCTGCAGGTTGGCCCAGCACCTAAGAGGAATGAGGCTGCTGCCTTGTTGGAGTAGGACCCCTCCCATCAGAGTGGCGCTGTCATGGTTCCCAGACATCCTCAGCCTTGGGCCAGCCTTTCCAGGACCTCTGTTCCTCAGTCTTTTGTTTTGTTTTGTTTATTGTTTTCTGAGACAAGGTTTCTCTGTGTAACAGTCCTGGCTATCCTGGACTCGCTATGTAGACCAGGCTGGCCTCGAACTCACAGAGATCTGCCTGCCTCTGCCTCCTGAGTGCTGGGATCAAAGGTGTGCGCCACCACCTCTGGTTGTCCCTCGGTCTTTTTTATGTTTATTACTTCAGGTTACATCTCCATCACAGTGTCCTCTTTCCACCCTTCCCAGTCCCGCCCTCCCCACCCTCTACCCCGTATCCCTTCCATCCCACTCCTCTGGAGTGGAATGTCCCTACATAACAGCACCCCCCCTCCCCCAGTTCAGCAGTCATATGAGGGCCAAGAGCCTCCTCATACACTGGGGGCCTACAAGGCAGCACCACTAGGGCAAAGTGTCTCATTGACAGGTAACAAAGTCTATGTTCCTGTTCCCTTTGGTGCGTTGGTTGTAGTATAGTTATCCTGTACTATATGGCTAAAATCCAATTATAAGTGAATAGATGCCATGTGCATCCTTCTGAGTCTGGGTTAGCTCACTCAGTCTTTTTGTTTGTTTCTTTGTTTTGTTTTGTTTTGTTTTGTTTCTCGAGACAAGGTTTCTCTGTGTATCCTTGACTATATTGGACTCACTTTGTAGACCATGCTGGCCTTGAAGTCACAGAGATCCACCTGCCTCTGCCTCCTGAGTGCTGGGATTAAAGGTGTGCACCACCATGCCCGGCACTTACTCAATCTTAAAGACAGGCTGGCTTTCTAACTCCCAGTCCTTCTGCCTCAGCCCCTCCCCCCTTCTCCCATAATTTTCTGGGGTTATGGACATCTGACACTGTGTACAGCCCATCCTTTCTAAGAAATTACTCTTGAGGACCTTTCTATGCCTTCTTGGTAATAAGACACTGCTTTATTTCTTTATTTATTGTTGCGTTTGTGCTTGCTTGTTGTGTGTGCATGTTCACATACCATGGCCTGTGTGTGGGAGTCAAAGCACAGCTTAGAGAACTTGAATTTCTCCTTCCACCAGGTGAGTCTCAGGACCCATCAGGAGAGCATTCTTTACCCACTGAGCATCTACCAGC
The DNA here is from genome assembly GCA_907164525.1 of Lophiomys imhausi. NCBI lineage: Eukaryota > Metazoa > Chordata > Mammalia > Rodentia > Muridae > Lophiomys > Lophiomys imhausi. The sequence continues at coordinate 2,970,582 of CAJQZJ010031933.1, read as the reverse complement.
CCACAAATTTTTTTTTTTTTAAATCCTGTTATCCTTTCTGCTGGCCTGAGAGCAAGATGTTCTAGCTCACAATGCAGTGACTGGATTGTCCTCTCTAGCAGCCTGTGGTGGGGGAGTTGAGTCATACACTGCCCCTGCTGGAACTTTCAAATGATGATAGCTCTTTAGCATCCATTATCTGCTCCAACAGACCCAACGTGAATTTTGCCTCAACTTCAAGTAAAGCCTAATCCTGAGAGCCCTTAATGAAAATGCAGAAGGTGGCAGGCTTCAGCTCAGAGTCTCTGGTTCCTGTTTTAGGCAGGTGTGTAGATGCTGTGTGAGTGCCCACATGTATCTTTTTATAACAAAGTGTTGTTTGATTCTGTTCTAAATGCAGCTTCTGAGTCTGAAATGTTGAGGGTCAGGTGTGTAGTGTTGGGTATGTCCTGTCACTTAACCTTCTCACCAGAGAGGGTGATTGTGCTAATAATGGCAGTGGCAAAAATCCCCACTGTCGCCTTTTTTCCTTACCAGGAAAGAGATGGCCTTGGAGGCCTTGCGGTAGCTAGAGGAAGAGGCCGAAGCCGAAGTGACTGGAGTGTGGGCACTCCTGGTGGCGTCCAGGAAATTACATACACAGTGCCAGCTGATAAGTGTGGCCTTGTAATAGGCAAAGGTAAGAGGCATCTGTCTGGGTTGCTGTCCCCTGCAGCTGCTTAAGGGAGGGAAAGCCAATCATATTCATGGCATCCTCTGGGGTCCCTTTCTTGTCTTGTCATGATGGAGGCAAAGCACGTGTTTGAGTGTGGGCAGACAGGAAATTAAACCCACCATCTATTCAGGCTTGGAGAGAGGCTGGGGAAGGTGTAGGTCTCAGACGCTCATCTGTGCACTGGAGTGAAGTTGGTCCTGGGTACGGTTGTGCCCCTGCCTGCCGCCGCAGAATGCTTTCTGAGTGCTACCGTCTCACTCGCTGGAGTTGAGCACTGGGTCTTCATGGGCAGCGTGGGAATCTTTCAACAATGCGGACAGCCTGTCGGGGGAGTAGAGTTTGATTTGCTAGTCGCTCCTGGACATTTGGGGGCAGTTTGGAATGTTGGGTGGAAAGCCTCATCCTGCCTGCACACTCCCCCCACTTCCTTCCTGACAGCTAGGAGGGGCAGGCACAGGAGGCCATGGGCCTTGCCGTGACTGGCTTTCCTGGAAGCACTGAGCTGAACTTTGCTGCCAGCAGGACTTCTGTTTGACATTGACTTTTGTGTTTTACTTCATTGTTCATTTGACAGCACAGGGAGAAAATGTCTTCTCTCTAGGCCCTCCGACTTCTTATTACAGGGAGTGTGTCTTGGGAGCTAAAGTAGGTGTTCCCACCACCGACCCCTAGGATCTATAGTTACCCCTACTTGGGGGAGTGTCTGTGCTCTCTCAGGATACCACTCCCCTGTATTCATGTCTTTCACATTATTGGGTGGTAGGAATAGTGAAGAGGGGTTTTGGTTTTTGAGACCAGGTCACCCAGGCTGCCTCTATCTTGTGACCCTTCTGCCTCAGTCTCTAGGTCAGTGGTTCTCAACCTCCCCAATGCTTCAAACATTTAATACATGCAGTTCCTCATGTTGTTGTGACCCCAACCATAAAATTATTTTTATTGCTACTTCATAACTGTAATTTTGCTACTGTTTAGAATAGTGACTATTTGGTATGTAGGATATCTGATATGCGACCCCCCACCCACAGGTTGAGAACCACTGCTCTAGGTTCCGAGATTGCAACATGGTGACTAATGGTGCAGTTTGTTTTTATTTTCTGGTACATGTGTCATAGATCCTGCTAGCTTCTTAGAATGGTAGATGTCCCATCCAGCCCATTGACAGTACTAAGAGAATAAATTCACCAGACAAATGTAGGCAAGGGATCAGATCTAGGTGCCTTGGCCCTTTGAAAACCAATCTTGTCAGTAATATTTTCATTTGAGTGTGTCTCACCAAACCATGGCAGAAGCATGCCATCTGTACATGTGTGTGTGTGTTGTCATTGTCCATCCTCAACAGAACCACCCAAGTAGGTCTTGGAGGACAGGAATAACAGAGTGAAGTGTTCACTAACAGTCTGGGACCCACCACAAGCCAAGGTGATCATGGAGAGGATATTTCATGTGAGCTGTTTCCTTTTCTTGGGAAAAGCATGTGGCTAAAGGAGAGAGAACCCAGGCAACCAAGCAGAGCTCTCCCAACTCCTGCCCTTGGACAGCCTCCCGGGCCCCTGCTGGATTTCCATGATAAACACAGCAACATTGACAGATAGTCTGGCCAGCCCTGCTCTTGTCAACCAGGCCTTTTAGCAGCTTTGATTAATTGCTTTACGATTTCACATCCAGCCAGGCCGCTGGTGGGTCACTCCTGCCCCCCATCAGGTAGAAGAATGGAGCAGGCTGCTGAATGAGCCCAAGACAGCCACCATGTGCCAAACTAGTGACCTCATTTTGAAGGAAGATGAACTTAAATTAACTCCTTCTGGCCACATGCAGTTTTACAATGCCTCCATACCCGATTAGCATGCTCCTGGGGTCGCCCAGCAGAGCATCTTGGGCTGCTGGCCTGGCTAAGGTGGGGCTGCTGGGGGCTCTGATGTCTGGGGCTGCCAGGCCTCAGTCTCAGGCACACTTACTCTTGCCTCCTGGCCAGGGACCACCTAGGATTACATAGGTGCAGGTGCCTGCGGACATGGCGCCTGCTTCTTTGTTCCTCAGTGCACCTCCAAAACTTGATTGGAAGCAAAGCAGCTCCCTCTTCGTGGGGTAGAGATGATGAAGGCTAGGAGGAGCTGCACTGGGCATGCAGAGAACACTTAGCTGTCAGCCTCTGCAAAGTGCTCTGCCTTCAGGAAGTTCACCAGGACACACCTCCATTTTTGTTTCTTGATCTTTTTGAGTTGAAATAAAGACAAAGCTCGTCAGTGCTCCTTTCTCCTCCTCAGCTGCCTCACTTGCTTGGTAGTATGCATAGATGAACTTTCCATCTGCTGAGGCTATAGAGGAGGTTGGAGTGTGTAAAGGACAGCTCTGGGAGTATGCTACAGTGTGTCACGTGCGCCTTTTCAAGCTGGGTTTTATTGGAAATGGGCAGAGGCAGCCCAGCGCTAGTGTCCAGTCTTTGCTTTGCTGCACGTGGGACTCTCTGCTCACCCTTACACCAGACCTTCAACATTTCATCTTCAGTGTTGTAAAATTTGTGCTCCAGGTTTCCCTTGTGTTCTGGTTTTATTCTACCCACAGAGTTGATGCAGTGGGTCTGTAAGTTCTGTGAAATTTCAGAAGAATTGGTTCATTGTTCACTGGCTGGTGGAGATTTTTGTTACACACATTTCATTAAGAGACTGACACTTGCCAGTTTTCAGAGAGAACAACTAAATTTCCATCACCGTGCTCCATGCAGACCCTGTGCCCCGCCTCCTCCCCCTCTGTACTGCTTCTGTCTGGACCCATCCCCCCCACCAAGGCCGAGGGACCTGAGAGGGAACAGGATATGATATTGAAGGCCAGAGTGGGCTCTAGGCATTGTTAGGTCTGTAGCCGCCCATTTGACCTGTGGAGAGAGGGCAGCCCCTATCCAGGCTGAAGGCCCCCATTGTGTATGGTAGGGCCATCAGGTCTCCATTCTCACACTGAGAAGGACCACCCTTTCCTGGGTGGACTTCAAGGCAGAAATGAGTTCAGTGGCAGCAGATCCAAAGACCTTGGACCCAGACTCTTCTGTGGAACCCCATGTCCAGCTCCAATCTTCACTCCAAATAGCTAGTGTTGCCAACAAGAAGCCCTGGATTTTTTCAGGGCCGTTGTGCAGTAAGCAGAAGAAAGCGGCTGTCAATGGATAAGAGTTAGTTAGCATCTGCCTGTCAACCTCCCCTAAACATAGGCATGCAGACTCAGGGTCACCTCTGCTCTGACCACCCGTGTCTCCTGCCTGCAGGGGGCGAGAACATCAAAAGCATCAACCAGCAGTCAGGTGCACATGTGGAACTTCAGCGAAATCCGCCTCCCAATGCCGACCCCAGCCTTCGGATGTTCACCATCAGGGGTGCTCCTCAGCAGATCGAGGTGGCTGGCCGTCTCATAGATGAGAAAGTTGGCGTACGTACACGGGCCTTTCCCCACCTGCCTTATACTAGCTGGATTTGCTTTTGGATGTCCAAGGTACCTGCTTTCCCCAGAACCTTGTGCTTCCTGTGCCTTTCCATCCTGGAGTCACATGGGGGCAGCCTCTCCTGCTCTGCCAAAGGGAAAGTCCAGGGCTCAGGGATGCCAGGCCCAGATGCAATGAAAGAAGCCTCTGGCGCGACTGGCCAAGGCCCCAGCAGTTAGACTTCGGGCATGCCCCTGCAGGCATAGATGAGCAGCTGGACAGCAGCCTGCCCCCAGCACTGCCCCCAGGCTCCCTCGGGATCACCCTGGCCACCAGCCCTGCAGGCAGCTTTCATTGACTCTGGCTTTAGTTTCAGGCACCTCAAAGCAGATAAAGAAAGGGAGTGTTGATGGAGGACAGATGGGCCACTGCTCACCTCAATGGGGACGTAGAATGGCAGAAAGAGCCCTGGGCCAGCCTAAATTGACGGGAAAGTCAAGCAGGTTGGTCCTCCCCCAGGGTGACACGCCAGGGCAATCATGGTGGTGCCAGGACTGGCTGTGTGGTGGTCTTGGTCACTTGAGGGGCAGAGCCACCACTGCAGACATTGTCTGCTGGGGGAAGGAAGCTAGTGTGAGCGCAGAGCTGTCTCCTTCACTCGACTTGCCTCCCATAGTGGGCTTCCCTGGGCAGGCCTGGGCAGAGGGCACGGTGACAGGGCGACATGGGTGAGAGCTCCCCTGTGCCCACACAGGGTGCCGGCCTCGGAGCCCCTGCAGCCTTTGGACAGAGCCCCTTCAGCCAGCCACCCGCTGCACCACATCAAAAGTGAGTCTCCTGCCTCTGTCCTGGTGGAAGGTCCATCACCAGTCCAGCCTCCTCTGCCCTGCTTCTCTGAAGTGCTGATCCAAGTCTGGGCAGAGAGGGCACTGTGTGTTTCCCTCTCTCCTTCCTGTAGATCACTGAGTGGTTAGGGTAAAGCCTCAGAGCCCGGGGTTTTTCCAGTCATACCGTCTTCCCAAGGGAGCACACTGCCTGGGTAGAGGGGAGTGGGTTGAGAGTGCAGCCCTTCTTGCAGATCAACACTGCGCCTCCCTTCCCTACAGCACCTTTCCTCCCAGGGGCTTCCCCAACATCGCTGCTAAAGTTAACGGGAGCCCCCACAGCACCCCTGTGAGGTAGGTGATTAACTGCTCCTCTGCCAGTAGGAGGGTGAGGGAGCCAAACAACAGAGAGGGGTGATTGGGAAGTAGGGGAGGGCTTGTGACCCATGCTGCCATGAAGGATTCTTCTGTCATCCACAGTGGCCCTCCAGCTTTTCTGACCCAAGGCTGGGGCAACACTTACCAGGCTTGGCAACAGCCCACACAACAAGTCCCAAGTAAGTGAGTCACAAGAGGGTGAGGGCCACACCAAAGTGACCAGCTGAGACGCTGAGAGCCAGGGAACTGGGGTGGGGGTGAGGTGCTCTGTCCCTTCCCAGAGATGGCGGCCCAGCTGTGGGAGGCTGCTTTCCCGGGCTCACTGACTCCTCAGAATGGGAGGGCTGGGTGTGGTTTGGCGAAAGTGTCTCCACTCTCCATTTCTAAGAAGGCGAAGCCCCAGCCTAGACCTTCCCTGTAATGGGCTTTCCTAGCAGCCTTCTGCCTGCTGAGGATCACTCTCACTTAGCCTTCTTGTGTCACAGTGACTTCTCCACAGTGACCTAGAGAAGGGCTTTTTCTGTCACCTGGACTTCTCAGGACAGAGAATTGTCTCTGCTGAACTGCAGGGGGTGGGGAGTTTTACAGTCCTGAGCCCCTTCCAGCCCTGCTGTGTACTTCTCAAAATGGCAACTGTGAAGTGTTTGACAAGCTCTGAAACCTCAGCCGTCTGCTCCCTCCTTCCCTCAAACCTGATGAGTGTCAACCTGTGAAAAGTGCCCATGGTGGAGTCCGCCGTCTGTCACACCAGGGTTGCTCTGCTGAACTGCTAGCACTGGGTTCCTGGTTCTCAACTTGTTGAGCACTCCGCTGTCTCCCTGCTTTGTTGAAGTGCTGGGCTATTGGATACTGTTCTGATCTGTATATTCCCCAAGGCAAGAGGATGACAGGATCCTAGACTGAGCCTTGAGAGAAAAACTATCGTTCCCCAAATCCCCAAAAGGAGCACTTAGGGTCAGGGTCCAGTAGAACCTGCAGCCCAGTGGGTTGGCTTTGGGTAGGTGGTGAACAGGAGGAAACAGGACAGGCCAGCTGCTTCCACCTGTGTGGCTGAACTCTGCCCTTGAACATACAGTTCAGGACCTGTACAAGCAAGTCAGGAAGCAGTCCTGTGCCTGCTCCTACATTGCAGGGAAGAAAACAGAAGCTGTCCCTCCCTGCAGTTCAGCGACTGGCATAGCAAAAATAAGACCCTCTGCTGATCTGTGTTGAGCGGCACATTCTTCACATTCCTCTGCCTGCCTTAGCTGGATTCTCATAAGAGCTGAGGGCTTTGGTGAGCTAGTGCTCATCCCCAACCTCCATGCCTTGTCCTCTGTCTATCTGCCCCTCACCTAATGCTGCTGCCTTGACGCTTGGTGTCTCCTCATTCCTGTCTCCCCTTCTAACACCTGAGGAGGAGGGCTCTGTGCTGTTCCCACCCAGAAAGGCCAGGCCAAGCCAGGCAAGATCTCAAATTGGGTGCCAGTTGCTTTTGCCAGTGGCGTATGTCTGATCACCACATGGGCACAGTGTGTCTCCTCCGGCTTCAAACCCCAGGCCTGTGCCTTCGTGTCATGTTCTACACAGGGAATTCCTGCCTCTCTAACCTTTCTTGTCCAGAGGGACAGCGGTAGAACTTGAGGGGCCTGATGAGGTGTTAGCACCATTTGGACTCTGTCCATCAGGAACTAGGTCCAGTTAGTGTAAGAAGGCTTTGACTTCCAGCCCTGACTCCTAAGGACCCTGGTTGCAGCCTTGCTCAGTGATTACTGTGCCTTCCATGCTGGGACCAAAGTGAGCCAAGGTGGGAGTCCATGGGCAAGGCCTGACTGCTGTCTGTCCTCTGTACAGGCCAGCAGAACAGCCGGCCACAGAGCAGCCAGCCCGACTACAGCAAGGCCTGGGAGGACTATTACAAAAAGCACAGTGAGTGCAGCCACCACACACTGCCCAGGGTTCCCTGGTCCACACCCTCTCTGGGACTTCGTCTAGGTGCCCACCTTGTCTCTTCCCCCATGCACTGTCAAGGGAAGCCAAATGCGGCAATGCCTGCTGGGTGTGTTGTCCTCAGTCTTCCTGGGGCCATGTCAGGGCAGGCAAAAGGTCACAGTACAGAGAGCGGAGCTGCCACTTCATTGCTGCTGGTGGCTTGTCTTTGCTTTGGATGTCATTCTCGTTACAGTAGCAGGAACCAGTTCAGGCTTGAGGGATGCCAACACAGAAAGGCCCCTAGAGTGACTGTCAGTACCAAAGGGCCTGGGCATGTTCCAGTCTGAGCCAGTTCTGGGTCTGGTGTAGGCTCCCCCGGGTTCCAGTCTGAGCCAGTTCTGGGTCTGGTGTAGGGCACCCCTGGCTATATCTCGCACCTAGAACCATCTCTTGCCAGTTGGAAAGCCCAGGTTAAAGCCACTTGGCCTTGGAGGCAGAGTTATCTCTGGGCCACTCGCTGCTCTGGTGACTGACAGGCAGGTGTCAGGTGGTCTCATCACTAGGGTTTGGAGGAGTTGAGATGCCTGTCCCCGTCCCCCCCCCAATGCCCTCTTTACCTGCATTCCAGGTGCTTAGAGCCTGCTTAACACCCACCCACCTACCCCCACCTGAATGCCACACTGCACTCTCTCCCCACTCTGGCTGTTTGTTCTTTGGCACCCAGAGTTGCAGGGGTGGGCAATCAGGGCAGTGTAGTCCTGTAGAAGTGTAGCTTCTAGGTGGGCTATGGCAGAGGCTGACAACAGAAAGCAGTTCATATGGCAGACACCTCTGCAGCCCTGAATGGTAGGTAGCAGCAGCCTGGAGGTCAACAGAAGCCCAGGGCCTGAGGAAAAGGCCTGCCCTCCCTTTTCCTTAACTCTTGTCTGTTCTTCGCCATCCAGGTCACACCACCAGTGCTGCCCCGCAGGCCAGCTCCCCTCCAGACTACACGATGGCCTGGGCTGAGTACTACAGGCAGCAGGCCGCCTTCTACGGGCAGACTTTAGGGCAGGCTCAGGCCCACAGCCAGGTCTGTAGCCAGTCCCCAGCGCCGTGATGCCACCTGTGCTTGCCTGGTCCCAGGGTGAGCACACTGGCATGTCATGCTCTCATTCTAGCTCTGGGCCTAGAAACCCTAACTATGAATGAGTGCCCAACTTCTCCCTGAGTCCGAGGGAGTGAGGGCCACACCAGTAGTTGTCCTTGCAGGGAGTGACCGGGCTGGGACCTTTGCCTGTACAGCATCCTCAGGGGCCAAGCAGGTGGAGGGCCAGCTTGGCTTCTTTATGTGTAGACACTTGGGGGGTTCTGTCCAGTCCTTGACTAAGAATGATCTCTCTTTTAATGGGGGGGGGGGGCGCCAAGTGCTCCCACAGGGCACCTTCCTGATGCCAGTCACACCTTGTGGGAAGCTGGTGTCGGGGCTGGTGACCTTCCCCAATGTCCTGACCCTAGAACCTGAGGTGTTCAGACGGCAGCTTCTGGTGGTGGGAGCCTGGTCGTGGGACTGACCCTTCCCCTCCCTCCACAGGAGCAGTAGATGGGCGTCTGCAGCAGCTCTTCCCCGAAATCAGTGTGAGAGAAACCTGTTTGTTACAGAGATTTTTAGATTTGCAAACCTTTCGATGAAGAACCTTTGTTTTGTTCTGTGAAACACTATATTTAGATTAACAGAATTTTTCTAAAAATTGGGAAAATTAGTTACTAAACATTGCTGGTGATTTCTGTGTTACTTCAAATGTGTGAGCTCTGGGGCTCTTTTGGAGCAAAGCCTGCAAGCTCAGGTGTGAACTCTCCTCAGGGCCTCAGCATTTCATCAAATGATGGGTTTATTTTCTTTTTATGTCTTTTTATTTACGGTTTTGTGTGTGTGTGTGTGGTTTTTTTTTGTTTTGTTTTTGGGGGGTTTTGTTTTTGTTTTTGTTTTCTTTTGCAACAGAAAAATGGCTTGGAAGTCTTAGGTGGTAATGTAACAAATTCTTTAAAAAAAAAAATTTTAAGCAGTATTTAAATATCCGTAAATGTAAATTCATTAAGTGTTTCACCTCTAATTTCTTGTATCTTGGCTGTCTGGTTTTATTGCATTTTTTTAAAAAAGCTGAACTATTATGTATTGTAATTAATGATGTGAATTCTGAACTGAGACGGGTCCTTGTGTTGCGGGAGGGGCGTTTGTGGGTTGTGTCATTTCTAGTGTTTTTAGGGTAATGCAAAGATGCGGTCCACCTTCGTGGAAGCTGCCTGTCTCCATTACCCAGTGCAGTTTGTGTCTAAGACCTCCAAGCTGGTTTTAAAAACAAAAAGCCTTTCTCTATTCTCAGAAATATAAATACTGTTATTTTTAATATTAAAAAGAAATCCAATATAACTTTTAACAAACACTGTGGACATTAAACCATATAAAAAATGTAGTAACTATTTTTTAATTCCAAGGTGTTTTGCTTTTTTCTTTAAATATTTTCTTAATATTTGTCAAATTAACTAGATATAAATAAATCTAGTATTAACCACAATATGAGTTAAATAATTTTGATTTAATAAAAGGGATAATATGATTTCCAGTGTTTACTGTAGTGTATCTTGTACAGATAACATGTATTTTTAAAGAAAAAAAAACGGAATTGAAGCTATTTTTTCTTGCATTTTGAATTGACCTGAGGAACATTCCGTTTGAAACCTGCTCTAGTTACAGTTTGCGGTTCTCTTGTTTTCCTTACGATGCTTGAAATGTCTAACTATTAAAAAAGGCAGTTGAAAATGTTATGCATGTTGTTTTTTTTTTTAAGGTGTTCTTTTTATTTGACTGACAATTCATTTTACACTCTATATAATAAAATTTCCACAAGGTATCTTGTGGGCAAAGTGCTCTTAGTCTGTTTTATTTGCTGGCCCCTGACTCTTGCCCTTCCTTGCTGATACCACCTCACCTTGTATCAGTTTAGGTGGTTGACACGCTGGTTGACACATAGTCTCTGGTGGCTGGTGAAGCAAAGCTGGTTTTGTGTGGTAGCTTTACACTTGACCCTTTGACTTAAGGGCCTCAGTAAAGATCACAGTCCTCCCTGTGACCATGTCTGAATGAGAGCAGTCCTGCCTGGGCCTGGGAGAGGTGTGACGTCAGGGGAAGCTAGTGGGCCAGCACGCAGTCCTGGGCTGAGACCCTCCCCTGCCCCACACCCTCCGGTGGCATGCTCTCACCTAAAAAAAGCACACAGTCCCTGCCCCATGTGTGCTCCTGGGCTGCTTCCCTGGCTGCTGCATCCTCCAGGCCCACTCACCTGTGGCTCTGGCGGGTGTGCTCTGCAGGCCCAGGTGGAACTCTGAGACAGCAGGAGAGGCATCCCTTTTGTTCAAGAAAACAAAGATTATCCCCACCTACCACAGGCCTACTTCAGGCCTACCACAGAACCTGGTGAGGTGCAGGCAAGCTTTGCTGACAGTTTTCTGTCTTCTGGAAGCAGCTGGTTTGGAATTCAGCTTCTTGCTGGGGCATCTGCATGACCCAACCTTTACCTTGTACTGCTGCTGTATTATGGGATTGTCCCAGTACAGACAACAGCCCTTGCTCAGAACCCTCTTTATTGTGTGCGCGTGCGAGCCTTGCCTCCACCACACACTCAGGAGTGAGAGACATCTGTGGATCCTTTAGCCCAAAAGGGGGTGGAGAGTGTCCCATCTGGGCCACACCGAGGCCTGCTGAGAGCCGGAAGACAAAAAGGAGATGTGGCATCTTTAACTACACCTCTAGAGAATCGAGTTTGACATTGAGAAATTGAATAGTGAAAGCCACTCGGGGAGGGGGAGGGCCAGCCAAGAGGGCATCAGTGCTGATGACGGTAATGGGAGTTGGAGAGAGGGCATTACAGGGAAGACTTCCTTCTAATTCATCTTCCAAGCTCAGTGCCAAAACAGCATTTGGCATGGTTCACAGGGAGCAATTGTGTGATAATGAACCCTAAGGTGTCCCTTAATTGAAGACTGAGCATTGCGGTTTGTGCCAAGAGTCGTAAATGGCGCAGGCTTGCGGGAGGATGCATTTTCTTAAATGTATCGGTAAGTACAGATTAGCGTTTGTCCCCAGTGAAATGCCGAACTATAAATTATGGAAATCTCTCTTTCCCTCTGATGCAATCTTCTGTTGGGGGGTGGGGTGTGCAGAGCAGCAGGCCGCAGGGGGGAAAGTTTGCAAGCATATGAAATTTGGCCTCTCATTAACATGGCGCCCGTCCTCTGAAGATGGTTTCCATCAGCAGTCTGCTGTCCTGGAAGGATAAAGTGCTTGAAATGTACCAAGTTCAGCGGTTGTGTTCCATTAAGAAAGCTGCATGGTCATCATGGAGGGCCATCTGTGTTTGTCGAGGTAGGGGTGGGTGGTGCCTGGTCTATCTTCAGAGGGTTCACACCCACAGTCAGGATTCAGCAGGACCTCTGATGAACTGACCCAGACCCACACAGGTTGGAACTGGAGGGAGGAGTTCTCCATCCTCCGTGGGATGCAGCTCCATCCCTGCCTCCGGCTTCTCAAGTAGGAGGTAGTCTTATCCATTAGTGGACCCTCTTACGTGGTGACCATCCATATATCTGTCCTAGGGCCCCGCAGGAATACAGGTGGTATGCTGCAAGGAAACCCAGGAGTCCCAGATCCAGCTGGCTCCGGCACTGCTGTTTCCCAGGCCCACTTCCAGTCTTCCAGGGCCCAGCTGGGGTTTAGGATGGGCTAATGCAACTGCTCCTGAAGGACTCAGATTAATGGCCAGAAAGTGGCCTGGCAATCCCGTGGGGGGGGGGCGGGGAGGGGGAGACGCTGAGCCAGGGTGCCTGCAAGTGGAAGCATGGTTGTGTTGGGCTTTGTTTTGATTGTTTCTCCAACTTCTGTAAGGGAGTGTTCACCCTTTCCACACTGGGTGGGAGGAGCTGACCGGCCCCTTGACAGGCCCAGAGTAGCAGCGGGTGCTGGTGTTCTGGTCTCCCGCATCCAGCCCTTCTATGGTAGGGCCAAGCCTGCCACTCTTTTTGCTGGCAGTCCCAGGACAGTTGATGGTGAGGCAGCTAAGGAAGGGAGGATGTCCTAGGAGCAGGAGCTGAGCAGCAGCCAGTACATCAGTCATTTGCCATTCGCCTTGCTAAGATGTATTTAAAACCCCAAGCCAAAACCTTTGCAATCATTCATGGACCAAAGTCAGTGTTACATTCTGTGTCATCCCTGGGAAGCTCAGCCACTGTATCATGTGGACTTCTTTTTTTTTTTTTTTTTGGTTTTTTCAAGACAGGGTTTCTCTGAATATCTCTGGCTGTCCTGGACTCGCTTTGTAGACCAGGCTGGCCTCGAACTCACAAAGATCCGCCTGCCTCTGCCTCCCAAGTGCTGGGATTAAAGGCGTGCGCCACCACTGCCCGGCCCATGTGGACTTCTTAAAACTCTTTTTTTTTTCTCGAAACAGTCTTTCTTTATGTAACTCTGGCTGTCCTGGAACTCACTCTAGACCAGGCTGGCCTTGAACTCAGAGATCTGCCTGCCTCTGCCTCCCAACTAGAGTGCTGGGACGAAAAGTATGCATCGCCTGACGCCCAGCTTGTGTGGTCCTCTTTAGACAAGTGTCTGAGCCCCATGTGGCCACAGTCTTCATGTGTTTGTTTGTACTTTTTGTTGGTGATTTTGCTGTTAAACCCCAAGCATGATAAGCCAGGTTGGTAACTCTGAGCACAGGAAGCTGGGGTAGGCCCTTAGACAGTAGGTCCAGGCACTGGACTGCAGGCAGGCCTGAGTTAGTGCTGTGGCCAGGAGCTCAATGTCAGTGGATGAAAGTTGATACATGAGCACGCCTCTGTAACCGCAGACAGACACCTCTGCTTCCGGACTGCAGATGCAAGTGACCAGACCAGCTGTCTAATGCTCCTGCCTCCGCACTTTCCCCGCCTTGACAGACTGTATTTTCACACTGTGAAGCAAAATACGCCTTTCTTTTTAAGTGACTCTTGTCAGGTATGCTGACACAGCAAGGAGAAAAGTAACAAACACACTCTCAGCCTCAGTGCGGCCACCCTGTCTCCTCCTTCCACCAGTCCCTTCTCACAGTGGGTGCTAAGAACCACCCCCACTCATGGGGTTTGATGGATTCAGCTGAGGTCACCATGGGAAGTGGCAGCTGTCAGTAATGGTTGAGTAATGACTTCTGAGCCACCATGATGGCTTCCTGCAAGAGCAGCAGGGGCAAACAGATGTCAACATAGCAGCACATAGCTACACCCCTGAGTCCCAGCAGCCAACCCCTGGGAGAGACCAGCCAGGACTGGTCCACCCCATAGTAATGTGGAGGACAGATGGGTGTGGTCAGCCAAGGCTGTTTCATTCGGACCCACAGTGACTTTTGGGGAAATCTCACTCTTCTGGCTCATCACAAACAAGTCTGAGGTTCTGCAGCTCTCTGCTTGTGTCAGGCTTTCTGGCCATCACTCCCTAAGAAGCGGGGCACCCTGGCCCAGAACTGAAGCCCAAAGTTGACCCTCTGTCGTCTGCCATCATATTCCTAACTAACCTCACAAGTCCTTCACCTGCCAGACGACCACAGGAAGGGACTGTGCCTGTGTGTGCTCAGGACAGCTGACCATCTGTCCAAATGCTTTTGTGGGGGGCTGGTTGTGATGTTTTGGTTTGGGTTGGGTTTGTTTTTGTCTTGTTGGGACCAATGGCATGTACCACCACAGTCAGCTTTAGATGTATATTTTAAACAGTTCTCCCTAGCTTGCCTCCTCTCCAGTCAAAAAGAATAGCCTGGCTCTTATCCCCACTTCAGTGGAGAATTGTCCTACGATTGGACAAAGTCAAATCTGTTCATTGCCATTCCCTTTCTTGGATCTGGATCACATTTGTGATCTTCAAATCACATTAGACTCAGTGAGGGTTCTGTGGATGAATAGTACTTTGGTTTTGTTGCCGGGCTGTGAGTTTTTGTTGTTCATGTGTGGGGTAAGAAGTGTACACAGGACAGGCACACATATTTGTGTGTGTGTATAAGCCACAGACACCAGGGATTCTTCTTCAGTTGCTCTCCACATTCTTCATTTTTCTTCAAGGCTGAGTCACTCAGCCAGGTATTGGCGGTGCACGCCTTTAATCCCAGCCCTCAGGAGTCAGAGGCAGGCAGATCTCTGAGTTTGAGCCAGCCTGGTCTACAGAGCGAGATTCAAGACAGCCAGGGCTGCACAGAGAAACCCTGTCTCAGAAAAACCGAAAAGATGGGGCCATTTGCTGAAACTGGAACTCACTGACTAAGACTGGCCAACAAACTCCAAGAATCTGCCATTTTTGCCTGCCCTGGACCTTGCATTACAAACACTCAGGGCTGTGTCTGGCCCTAAAACTCACAGAGATCTGCCTGCCTCTGCCTCCTGGATGCTGGGATTAAAGTTGTGTATTACCACCACCCTATTTTTTTTTTAATTTTTAACTGTGTATCTGTGTTTGTGTGTATACATGAGTTTGAGTAAGTATACTCGTGGAGACCAAATGAGAGGGTCAGACCCTCTCTGGAGCTGGAGTTACAGCCTGCTAAGAGTCACCTGACGACTATGTTATGTTTGGTACTGGGAACCAAACTCTGGTCCTCTGGAAGAACAGCATGTACTCTTAACTCCTGAGCCATCTCTCCAGCACTGTCTTTTTAATTAAACACTTTATTTAATATAATGTATTTTGATCCCATCTACCCAAATTCCCTCCTCTCCATTTCATCCTCTATCCCTGACTTAGGTAGGTTTCATTGCTGTGAAAAGACACCATGACCACAGCAACTCTTACCAAGGAAAGCATTTCATTGGGACTGGCTGACAGTTTCAGAGTTTTAGTCCATTGTCGTCATGGAGGGAAACATGGCATCCTGCAGGGGACATGGTGCTGGAAAGGTAGCCGAGAGTTCTACACCTGGATCAGCAGGCAGCAGGAAGAGAGTGACACTGGGCCTGGCTTGAGCATTTAAAACTCCAAAGCCCACCCTCAGTAACACACTTCCTCCAACAAGGTCACATCTACTAATAGTCCCACTTCTTAATGACCAACCGTTCAAATATTTGAGCCTATGGGGGCCATTCTTTTGTTTTGGTTTGGTTTGGTTTGATTTGATTTTTCGAGATAGGGTTTCTCTTTGTGATAGCCCTGGTTGTCCTAGACTCACTTTGTAGACCAGGCTGGCCTTGAACTCATAGAAATCCACCTGCTTCTACCTCCAGAGTGCTGGTATTAAAGGTGTGCGCCGCCATGCCCACCAGAGACCCATTCTTTCTTTTATGGGGGGGTTGGTGTTTTGAGACAGGGTCTCTCTATGCAGCCCCGACTGTCCTGGAACTCTGTAGACCAGCCTGGCTTCCATCTGCCTGCCTCTACCTCCTGAGTGCTGGGATTCAACTTGCTGCCACCACCACCTAGTTATGGAGGCCATTCATATTCAAGCGACCACACCCTCCTACTGTTCCCCTCTAAATTTATATGCTTTTGTGTCCCTACTTCCCCTCCCCTCTGTCTGTCTGTCTCTGTCTCTTAATTTAATACTCCGTGCACCCTGTTCATGCATGGCTGTGGGACCATATACTGGAGGCATAGGCAGCCTCTCAGGGCCTGCATCCCTGAAGAAAGTGGTGCTTAAGCCCCACCCCCACCCCCAGCAGCCTTCAGTGGCCACTCATGCCTCGGATGAGGGTGGGACTTCTTGAGCCCCTCCAGCAACCATGCTGAGATTCCGGTTGGTTTGGTTTGTGCAACTAACTCTTCTTTATTTGGTCCCAGCCACCTAGTTCATGAGCTTGTTTCAGTTGCTCTGGCTTTCACAGTTATTATGCCCACTTGTCCTTCATGACCCCTGAGTCTTTGTGGGTGATGGTGTGGTGTAGATGTCCCATTTAGAGGTGAACACTCTTATTCCCTGCATGTTGACTGGTTGTTGGTCCCTGTTTTAATCACTATCAGCTGCAATAAGAAGCTTCTCTGATGAGGGTTGGGAGGTTATGGGTATAAAGATAGAAACTTGGGGGGGCAGTTTATTACCATTTCCATTTAACAAAATAATAGTAGTAGGGTACCCCTAGGTGTGGCCAGCTTTTATGTGGGCACTAGGGTTCAAACCTCAGGTCTCCATGGTTGCAGAGCAAACACTTTTCATCCTGAACTGTCTCTCCCATATCCAGTTTTGTTTTGTTTTGTTTTTGGTTTTTCGAGACAGGGTTTCTCTGTGTAACAGCCCTGGCTGTCCTGGACTCGCTTTGTAGACCAGGCTGGCCTCGAACTCACAGAGATCCGCCTGCCTCTGCCTCCCGAGTGCTGGGATTAAAGGTGTGAGCCATTCCGCCCGGCTGCCTAAATTCATTTTTAACGCTGTCTCCATCCCTCCCTCCGTTTTTTCTACCTAGCAATCTTGAGGACTGGACCAAGCCTTGGACAAGATAGGCTAGCACCCTACGCTGAGCTACATCCCTAGCGCCCCCAACATTACTTCTAATTTCTAACAGCTGGGCACACTTGGCTTTTCTACACCCACAATCACACTGTTTCCCCATCTCTCTCTCTCTCTCTCTCTCTCTCTCTCTCTCTCTCTCTCTCTCTATCACTTGCTTGCACCAGCCAAGCCCTCCAGTACCTGGTCGATAAAAGTGGTGAGAGTGGGCAGCCTGGGCTTGTTTGTGATCTCGGAGGACTGCTTTCAATAATTCCCCATTAATTATGCCTGCTGTATGTTGCTTGTACAACCTTTCATCAGATAAGAAGTTCCCCGGTGTTTCTAGTCTGCCAAGAGTTTCATCATAAATCTTTGTTGAGTTTTTCAAATGCTTTTCCTCCATCTAGAGAGATCATCATAGGATCTATCACCCTTTTCACTGGAATATGTGACTATTAGTGGCATTGCTCTGCAAGGGTTAAACCAGCCTTGCGTTCCTAGAGTAAACCTCCCAATGCTCATATATGTCATCTATCCTTTTCCTATGACACAGAAATTTGGATTGCCTAACATTTTGTAGAGGATCTATTTGCTAACGCACCTGCATTAGCGAAAGTTCATTACTGAGCCCCATGGCCAGTGAACTTGGGGAGAAGGTCAGCTCACGGCAGCCTTCGGTCATTGCACGGTGGGAGCCACAGTTAGCATTACTGAGCTGCAGTTGCATTCCAGGCACTGTGTTCAGCCCTGAGAGGCAGAGTTAGTCTCTGTCACCCCCTACATGAGGGACCTGCTCAGATCCGGTGGTACTTGGTGGCTGTTCAGCTTTCATACAGGTTCCTTCCACACAGGTGAATGTCTGGGATCAGTTCATTAGCATTGCCAAGGTAACAAAGTAAGCATCCCACAAGATTTTGTCTCTGCTCAGAATCAACCACATTGAACTATGTTCAGAAGTGACATGCTTGCTGAGGCTCATGCTACACCCTCATCCCTTAGTCCCTATCTTTTTCCTCCCCTTTGTTTTGTTTGTTTGTTTGAGACAGGTTCTCTCTGTGTAATCCTGGCTGTCCTGGAACTTACTATGTACACCAGGCTGGTCCTGAATTCATAATGATCTACCTGCCTCTGCCTCCCAGGTGTTGGGATTAAAGGCATTTTTTTTTTTGAATTTTGCTGCTGCTGTTGTTTTTCTGAGTTTTCAAGATTTCTGCTCTGTTGTCTGCCATTAATTTTTGAAAAAAAATTTTTTTTTGGCTTTTCGAGACAGGGTTTCTCTGTGTATCCTTGACTGTCCTGGACTCACTTTGTTGACCAGGCTGGCCTTGACTCACAGAGATCCACCTGCCTCTGCCTCCCAAGTACTGGAATTAAAGGCATACGCCACCACACCCAGCAAATACAGACAGCTGTGAACTGCCATGTGGGTGCTGGGATTTGAACCCAGGTCCTTTGGAAGAGCAGTCAGTGCTCTTGACCACTGAGCCATCTCTCCAGCCCCTAGTTGTTATAAATTTTCAACCATTATTTCATCATTACTTGGGCTCTTGTCCACCCTTTCTTCCTTTCTACTTCCCCTTGGGCTCCTGTAGCCTCCTGCATCTACTTCCCTGGGCTGGGATTACAGGCATGCATCCCAGCTGATTTATGTGGGGCTGGGATGGAACCCAGGATCTCCTGCATGCTAGAGATATGTTCCATCTACTGAGCTACAGCCCCAGTCCTCTCTACCTCAGCCCCATGTTTTCTTTCTTTCTTTCTTTCTTTCTTTCTTTCTTTCTTTCTTTCTTTCTTTCTTTCTTTTTTTAGCTTGTGCAGGCCCGGCTATCTTCAAACCCCCTCTGTAAGCCAGGTTGTCTCTGAATTCCTGATCCTCCTGCCTCTGTCTCTGAGGAAGGTTCATGGATGTGGAGGAAAGAAAGGGAGTCAAACCCATGGATAAGAGAAACTGGGTCCTCAGACAGAGCAGACAGGCAAGCCAGCCCAGCTCTCAACCAGATAAAACAACACTAGGTCACCCAGAAAAGGCTTAGTTCCTTCAGCTCTGAGTACCTGACACATCAGGTCTAGTCCCCAGAACTGCAGGCTGTGCCATGTGTGTGTACACGATTCCAGGCATGTACCACTATGTCTGGCACTGGCCACCTCTTCAACTCAGTTCATCTTCCACCTCTTTCTGATATTCCCACACTGCTCTGCTGTTTCTTCAGAACTCGCCCCTTTGTTCCTGGGTCTCCTGCTGTCTCCTCTGCTTATCTGCCCTTTGACCCTCCTTCTGTGACTATTTCTATTGCCATACCTTGACACTCTGGCTCTTTGCACACACAGGGTATGCTATGCTTGTGATATGGCCAAAAGCCTCCTTAGACGTCCTTCAGATCTCTTGTGAATTGCACCTCCCTGCTTTCACACTCACTCACCCCACATCCTCCAGCTGATCCCTTCCCTTACCCATCATGAGTATATTTTAAGTTCCCTGTCTGGTACCTCCAGCATCTGTCATTTCTGAGTCAGATTCCCATTTCGACTTTGTCTCCTCAGACTGCTTTTCCCTCTCCCTTTTGGCACACACTGCAGTTCTGTTGGGGACTAGACCTGATGTGTCAGGTACCAGGGCTGAAGGAACTAAGCCTTTTCTGGGTGACCTAGTGTTTATCTGGCTGAGAGCTGGGCTGGCTTGCCTGTCTGCTCTGTCTGAGGATGCTAAAGTCTCTCCTACCCATGGGTTTGGTTCCCTTGCGTTCCTCGGACATCCATGCATCTTCCTCCAAGTCTGCCCAAAGCTTTTTCAGCTGCTCCCTGGGAGGACCCTGCAGTCTGGTCGGTATGCTGGGGACATGGAGAGATGGGAGCCTTCTGCCATCTTCAGGTGACACATCCATCTTTTGGGATGACCCAGACAGCTGCAGGGATGGTGGTACAGATTTTTCTCTGCCTCCTGCTCCTTCCCTGCATGTATTCCACAAAGACCACCTCCCCTGCAGAGATAATCTTCCTCAGATGAAACCTGGTGAGTTCCACCCTCCCTCAGCCTACAGCTGCCCACCAAAATCACCATGGAAAATCTGGCCTGGTGGCCCAGGCCTGGATTCCCAACTACTCCAGAGTCTGAGCCAGGAGGGTTGAAAATTCAGGTTTATCTGGACTACAAACATCAGTTCAGGGCCAGGCTGGAAATGTAGCAAGACCATGACTCAAAATTTAAATAAATACGTAATAAGAAAAAAAGGTTAGGAGGAAGCGTGAGGGCACAAGCCTTTAATCCCAGCACTCAGGAGACAGAGCTGGTGGGTTCTGTGAGTTCAAGGCCAGCCTGGTTTACAAAGTGAGTCTAGGACAGTAGGACAATTAGGGCTACACAGAGAAACCATCTCAAAACAAAACAAAACAAACAAACAAAAAAAATCTAAGCTAGAGAGAGGCAGCTTGTTGGCAAAGCACTCTCCAAACAGATGCAAGGCTCCAGGTCCCCATTGCCAGAAACACCACCAACTGGCTTCTGGGTGTACAGTTCACCTGTTTCCAACAAATAACTCCAGAGGGGCTGGAGAGAGAGATGCTCAGTGTTGCTCTTGGAGAGAACCTGGATATGATTCCTAGCACCTACAAGTTGGCTCACGATAGTTTGTAACTCCAGTTCTAGGGCATCCAACACCCTCTTCATACCTTAGTAGATATCAGGCCTGCATGTGGTGGGCATCCATGTATGCAAAGCAAAACACTCATACAAATAAAATAATACAATGATTTGTTTTTAAAAGAAAGTGGCAGCCGGATGGTGGTGGCGCACGCCTTTAATCCCAGCACTTGGGAGGCAGAGGCAGGTGGATCTTTGTGAGTTCGAGGCCAGCCTGGTCTACAAAGCGAGTCCAGGACAGCCAGAGATATTCAGAGAAACCCTGTCTCAAAAAACGAAAAAAAAAAAAAAAGAAAAGAAAAGAAAGTGGCTCAAGCCAGGTGCGGTGGCCACATCTTTGATCCCAGCACTTGAGAGGCAGAGGCAGGCAGGTCTCTGTGAGTTCAAGGCCAGCCTGGTCTACAGAGTGAGTTCCAGGACAGCCAGAGCTAGATAGTGAAACCCTATCTCAAAAAAAAAAAAAAAAAAA
>CAJQZJ010031933.1:2922201-2949693 GCA_907164525.1 Lophiomys imhausi | reverse complement strand
GGGGGGGGGGGGGGGGGGGGGGGGGGGGGGGGGGGGGGGGTTGCTTTTAGATTTTTCTTGCTTGCTGTGAGGATGGAAGCCACAGATAACTAGCTCTTTTTGTGTCTCAAGCAAAGACTGGATCCCCAGTGTCTGTTTCTCATGAGACTCTGTCTGAAGGAAGCAGGTCACCACTCCACCAACTTCTGGCACGGCACCGGGCTCTGGGTCAGGGGTCAAGTCTCTCACTGGGACAAAAGCTTCAACACAAACAAAACAGGAGAGGCAAAGTTTGATTTGGGACCACGACTTCAGAAGGTTCACCCCGTGGTTGCTGGTGCCATTGTTTTCAGGCCCAACAGATGGCAGAAGCCTGATGATAGAAAGGCATAATGGGAGAGACTGTTGAAGTCATAGGAGCGAAAAAGGTGGAGGGAAAGAGCCGGTGTGGCCTGGTGGGGTACACCTTCAGTCCCAGTACCTGGGAGATAGAGGCAAGTGAATCTGTGAGTTTGAGGACAACCTGGTCTACAAATCGAGACTCTGTCTCAAACAAACAAAAAAGATATTTTCTTTATCCAGGTGCAGAGGTACATGCCCATAATTGAAACCTTTGGGCGACAGACGTGGGAGGGGGGGTATCGTGAGTTCCAGGCCACCTAGACTCTGCTTGTCTCAACAGAACAGC
Organism: Lophiomys imhausi; assembly: GCA_907164525.1. Lineage (NCBI taxonomy): Eukaryota > Metazoa > Chordata > Mammalia > Rodentia > Muridae > Lophiomys > Lophiomys imhausi. Next base: position 2,949,026 of record CAJQZJ010031933.1, on the reverse strand, counting down.
AGGTAGATGCCTTTCAAAGATGCACTGCAGTGGCTGGCTTCTGTAGTTACCCCTCACATCCAGTTCCACAGCCTTCCAATAATCCACTTGCTGCACTTGGGAGGCAGGGGCAGGAGGAACACTTCAAATTCAATGCCAGCTTGATCCAGATAGTGAGTCCTGGGCTGGCCAGGGCTGTATTAGTAACCTCCTGTTTCAAAAAAACAAATGAGAGCCTAGAGAGATGGCTCAGGAGTTAAGACCACTGGCTGTCCTCACAGAGGAACCAGATTCAGTTCCCAATATCCACCTGGCAGCTCACAACAGTCTGTAATTCCAGTTCCTTGGGATCTCATTCCTCCTTCTGGCCTCCACACATAACAGGCATGCACATGGCACACAAACATGCATGCAAACACTTCTACAAATCAAACAAACTTAAAAAATAAAAAGGAGTCCTTCACTGGCAGCGGTGGCCCACTGTAGAGTCCTTCACTGGCAGCCCACTGGCCCACTCCAAGTGCCTTTAATCCCAGCACTTGGGAGGCAGAGGGAGGAGGATCTCTGTGAGTCTCAGGTCAACCTGCTCTACAGACTGAGTTCCAGGACAGTCAGGGCTACACAGAGAAACCCTGTCTTGGAAAAGAGAGAGAGAGGGAGAGAAAGCCTATCGATGCATGTAACCATGGATGAGGTTAGAGCCTTCATCATCCGATCACTTCCCAGGATTCCCCTCTGGATATGTCATAGGGGAGCTAGCCTTCAACACTTGAGCCTTTGGGGGAGATTCTTCATATATCTGTAAAATGAAGACCTAAGTTCAATTTCCAGAACTCATGTGAAAACCCATAGGAGCTGGGGGCAGCAAGATGGCTTCAGGGGTGAAACCACTTTACCTGATAATTTACCTGGGTTTGATGATAGGAACAGACATGGTGGAAGGAAAGAACGGGTTCCCTCCTTTAAGTTGTCCTCTGACCTCCAGTACATTCATGGGGTGCAGGGCTGCACAGTGGCACACATATTAACACACTAAAGTTTAAAAATTGCAAGTGTTACCAGGCGTGGTGGCACTTGCCTTTAATCCCAGCACTCGGGAGGCAGAGGCAGGTGGATCTTTGTGAGTTCGAGGCCAACCTGGTCTACAAAGTGAGTCTAGAACAGTCAAGGAGACACAGAGAAACCCTATCTTGAAAATCCTAAATAAGGGCTGGAGAGATGGCTCAGAGGTTAAGAACACTGGCTGTTCTTCCAAAGGTCCTGAGTTCAGTTCCCAGCAAACACATGGTGGCTCACAACCATCTACATTGAGATCTGGTGCCCTCTTCTGGAGTGAATGTGTACATGCTGTCAGAACACTGAATACACAATAAATAAATAATCTTTAAAAAAAAAAAAAGAAAATCCTAAATAAAAATAAAATGCAAGGTTTTGTTTGTTTGTTTGTTTTGTTTTGCTTTTGAGACAGGGTTTCTCTGTGTAGCCCTGGCTGTCTTGGACTCCCGAGTGCTGGGATTAAAGGTGTGCGCCACCACGCCCGGCTTGCAAGTTTTTTACAAAACATGTGGGGGTGTATGTTGTTATCTCAGTATTGTTGAAGTGAAGACAGGAGGTCCCTAGGTTCACTGGACCCTTCTCAAAAAAAAAAAAAAAAAAAAAGACAAGGAAGGGGATAACCAGCCTGGTCTACAGAAAAAATTCCAGGGCAGTCAGGTCTACAAAGAGAAACCCTGCCTCAAAAACAAAAACAAGCAAAAAAAACAAAAAACCCAAAGAACAAAAGACAGAAATGCAAACAAAGCACAGCCATGCCTGAAGAACAATATTCAGCGTTGATCTTTGATCACCACACCCACCTGCACATACAAGTGCACCTAAGCGTATACATACATATACATGCATATAAAAATACACACAAAGGCCGGGCGGTGGTGGCGCACGCCTTTAATCCCAGCACTTGGGAGGCAGAGGCAGGCGGATCTTTGTGAGTTTGAGGCCAGCCTGGTCTACAAAGCGAGTCCAGGACAGCCAGAGATATTCAGAGAAACCCTGTCTCGAAAAAAACAAAAAAACAAAAAAATAAAAAGAAAAAAGAAAAATACACACAAGTACACGCAAACACACACAAAGCGATACACACACACACACACACACACACACACACACACACACACACACACTGAGACATGTTCATAAAAAAGAAAAACAGACATTCCATGTGGATTCCCAGACCCAGGCACGCTGCCTAAGGGTGGGCACTGAACACATCCTTTTGCCCTAAGGACCTCTGGGACTAGGTATAGGGGTCCTCTTTGCTCTTTGGGGCTTGGACAAGACAAATTCAGCACAAGTCTCAGTGGGTGATGCAGGTGCCATCCGCATCTCCTGAAACTCTCTCGAGCAAGCAGGCTACTGAGATTGGCCATGCTGGTGATCTAGATGTGACTGACAGGCCCTTCATCCTTGAATAAAGTAGAGGGGTCATCAGGACTTGCTCTCAGAAGCGGCCAAGCTGAGGTGCTTGAGAATGCCTTGTCCTGGCTCCATGTCCCCAAGTAGCTGTGGACACTGTGGGTATGCAACAACCATCTGCATAATTAAAACAAATTAATGATGCATGGAGAGTCTGGAATACCCAGAAGGTTCAGGAATTAACTTGTATTTTCCTGGACACTGGGAATTCGATTGCAACTGAGGATAAAAGCCAGCTTCGGAAGCCTTGTATGAGCACATACAAGGAAGGCCCTGAATTTGATCCCCGGTGCCAAAGAAATTCAATCAATCCATCAATCAATATCTCTACCTAGTCCAGTTTGACACTTGTTTTCTGATGACTCCATAGTTGAGAGCATTAGACTTTGGTGGGGGAAGGGTAGGATGGTATTCTCTAGACTGTAGAGAGTTAGGGGTCAGTCAAGAGGCAACATGAGGATGGGCTTAGGTTGGGGGCGGCATTCATTTTCTTGGCCAAGCTGCAGTTTTGTCTTCTATGAGGTGGGGGGATGGTGAGACCTTCCCTCAGAGACTACCTTTCAGAGAGCCGCACCCTGGCTGGGTTATCCTGGGTTCTGCATGCAGTCCTGGAAACAGGACAGAGGTGGCTAGAAAGCTGCTGCTCTCACAGTGTGGGGCAGGCTGAGGGCATGGATGCAGAAATATCTGAAGTTCTGAACAAAAATGGAGGAAAAGGAGGACTGTTAGAAGACACACAGTAAGCCGGGTGGTGGTGGCGCACACCTTTAATCCCAGCACTTGGGAGGCAGAGGCAGGCAGATCACTGTGAGTTCGAGGCCAGCCTGGTCTACAAAGCAAGCCCAGGACAGCCAGAGCTGTTGTACAGGGAAACCCTGTCTCAAAAAACCAAAAAAAAAAAAAAAGAAGACACACAGTAGGGGCTGGAGAGATGGCTCAGTGCATAAGGGCACTGACTGCTCTTCCAGAGGACCCAGGTTCAAATTCCAGCACCCACCTGGCAGCTCACAACTGCGCAGTAACTCCAAGATATGACACTCTCACATAGACATACATGCAGGCCAAAACACCAATGCATATAAATAAAATAAAGATAAACACACACACACACACACAGAGTCTAGGATGAGCAGATGGTTAAGTTGATAAAATGTTTGCTACCCAAGTGTGAGAACCAAAGTTTGGATCTCCAGAACCCACACAGATGTGAAGTGGGTGTGACAGTCTGACTATCCTTCCAGCCTGGGAAGGAAGAGACAGACAGGGGATTCCGAGAGCGAGCCGGGTAGGGAGATTGGCTTGGCTGTATTACATTGGCAAGTGGAAGAATGAGAGAGGCTGACTCCAAACTTTGATCTCAGGCTGCACATGCACACGTGCGTAGGCACTCACACACATGCAAACTTTCACACACACATGAAAATGAAAAAACAAAGTCAAAGCAATATTAACACAATCAAGTACTTAGGCACTTCCTACCTACTTGACATGGCTTGTCTCAAACCATCCTCATCTGAATAGCCACCATAATGACTGCCTCTACCTCAAAGAATGGGAAACTGAGTCAGCGAGCTCTGAAAGGTCTCACCTAGGAACCGTGCTGGCCCTCAAGCAATCTAACCTCAGTGGCTACTGCAAACAAGGGGCTAATTTCCTCCCATCACAGAGTGTGAAAATAGATGGGTATCTGTGGGCCTTGGTGTGTGTAGGATGTGCGTGTGCGTGATTTGTATGTAGGCTGTATATGTATCATGTGTATGTGTATGTGTGATGCGTATATGATGTGTGCGCAGTGTGCGTGTGTGAGTGTGAACGGGCCATGAGGTGAATGTGTGCACGTTAGAGAACAAGTTTCCAAAGTCTCTCATCTCCTCCACCTTGGGATCTGAGGGTCAAGCTCAGGTCAATCATTGGCATGGTGGTTTTACAACAGTTGCAAAGGCCCCTCACTCAGCTCAGCTTACAGCCGCCTGTAACTCCAGCTCTCAAGGGACCGTCTGCCTTTGGCCTCCACTGGCATTTGCACTCATGTGCACAAATCCACACATAGACATTCACATGTATGTATAATTAAAACTAATAAATCATTTATGTTTTTGTTTGTTTGAGATTGGGTCTCTCTATATAGCTCTTTTTTTTTTTATTTTGGTCCTGGAACTCACTATGTAGACCAGGCTGGCTTTGAACTCACAGAGATCTGCCTGCCTCTGCCTCCTGAGTTCTGTGAACAAAGGCGTGCGCCACTGTATCAGGCATCTCACAACTTCCTGTAGCTCCAGGTGCAGAGGATCAGATGCCTCTGACCTCAGCAGACACGCACACATGCACACAAATAAAAATAAACATGTTTTTAAATAAAATGCTTATTTTTCGTGTTTGTGTATGGGTGTGTGTCAAAGGACAATGTGAGGGAGTCAGTTCTCTCTTTACACCATGTGTGCCCCAGGGACCAAGCTTGGCTGCAAGCCCCCTTACCGGTTGACCATCTTGCCAGCATTTGTTATTGGTCTTGTCTTAGTGTGACACAGCGGATGATGTTTTCCATACATGGGGGTATTCCAGAAATACATTGTCTTCTGTGCCCCTCCACCCACAGCCATTGGTTGTGTTGTGTGTTTTGGTGTGTTGGGGTGAGGATGGATTGAGATTAGTCAATTTAAGCCAAGTGCTTAAAATAGCATTGGGTGCTTTCCAAATACTAATTATATCATTGCTGTGGTTGTGCTTCATTCCGACCACTCCTAATTTATAGTTTTTTGATTTCAGGTAGAGATCCTTTCTTTATCCCCATTTTGCAGATGAAGACAGAGAGGGGAAGTGACTCCCTCGGTTCTTTGAAAGCGGAAACCAACGGCAAACTGCCTGAGCCAGACTGGGATGTGCATCTGAAGTGCCCGGGTATTTCCTGATAGGTCCTAAAAGATCTCTGTGGAGGACAGCAATGCTAGGAGCAACAGCCTGGGCTCCTCTCCAATGTCCCCTGTGTAGCTAGAGGTTGGTCCCCAGCACCCGCAGTTTTGTGAAAGGGAAGTTTATCCATTGTTTCTGCTCTGCTCCGTGGATGAAGCCAAGAACCGAAATGCAGGAGAGCCTGCAGACAGCCATCTGCCATCCATGGACACAGAACCTAGTATGTGTCAGACCCTGAAGACCAGGGTACAGGGCCACCAGAGTAACCTAAAGCAAGACCCTATCACTTGTGGTTCACCAGGGTACACCCTCTTCTAGGCTATTCTGAGAGATTGAGGACTGGTTTTACTCTGCAAGCTCCAGGCTGCCTGATACAACAAAGAACTAACCTGAGGCCTCCAGGATTCCCGGGCGGGGTGGGGGGGTAGGTGAAGCAGATGGTATGGACCTGTGTCCCCTGCAGCCTTCTGTTCTTGGAAGTGAGCAACTGCATGGAGGCTGGCCTAGAAATTGGAAGCCCTTCAGGGAAGGTAAGGGAGGAAAGCCGAGAAGGCTGTGGTGATGGGGAAGAGGTAGGCATGGGAATGGGACTCTGGGAGAAAAGGGGTGGGAGTACGTTGGGAAGGGGTCCTTGATGCCCAAAAGGGTATCCAGTTTCCTTTAACCATCTTTTCCTCCCTTCAGGATCTTCTTGCCCCGTACCCCCATTTCTGTGTCTGAAAGTCCCTATTCCTTCCAAGCTTTACCTCTGACTACCGAAGGTCTTACTCCTGGGTTTCTTGAAATCTCACCTCTGCTTCCTTCATCCAGTCTGGTGCTCTCTTCTCTCTTGGATGTTCACCTTGTATCCTTCCATCGCTGCCCCTCTCTGCCTCAGTCTCTCTCTCTCTCTCTCTCTCTCTCTCTCTCTCTCTCTCTCTCTCTCCACTTCTGCGCCCTCTGCTTCCAGAAGCTTATGACAATCTGCCTTCCTTCTCTGGTTTCCCAGCCTCCTCCAGAGTCTTTCAAATGGGTAGCCAGGAAGGTGGCCTAAGAGGGTTGGGGCATGGGTATTGGGGTATGGCTTTGGGTTGTCGAGACGCCCTGGGAAGGAGAGCCATCTAACTCTGGGCGAGATCAGACATTAACACCACTCACCTGTCTGTCTAGGCGCCTGCTCTGGGCTCGATGTGGGTGCCCCGGGGCGCGCCTTTGTTTCTCACTGGCCCCAAAGGCTAATTAGTTAGGGAGGAGATTGGGCTGGTAGGAGGACCACCTCTGTTCTCTTGGCCACAGCCCACACTCAGCGGGCCAGGCCCAGCTTGCTGCAAATCACGTCTGGAGAGACCGCCCTGTGGCAAGGGTTCCCACCCAGCTTGAGCAGCCCGTCACCGCTTTGTACGCGCCCGCGGGGGCGCCCTGGAGCTATGGGAACCGGGGGTGTGGCCGGGAGGGATACACCTGGGCCCCTATAAAGAGAGCATTTTCTGGGCCACGGTGGGGATGGAGAGGAGATAGATTTAAAGAGCAAGAGAGAAATCTGGGGTGGGGGTAAGGGGTGGCAGGAGACTAGAGGGTTTGAGAAAGGCGGGAGCGCAGTGCGAGACAGGCGCGCGGCGACAAGGAGGCTGGGAGGAAGCGTGGAAGCAAGGCGGTGTTGGGGAGTGCCTGGAGCCACAGGCAACCGCAAGAAGCTGGCGGGGCCGGCGAGGCCAGGATGGCCGGGAGCGGCAAGGGAGCAGCGACAGGCTCCGCAGCGCAGGGCAGGGGTGCACAAGGCTTAGCCCAGGTGGGGGTTCCGGACACATATCCGGGGCATTCTTCGCTTTCTTATCCACTCCCGCCCCCAACCTCGGGCTCATTCCGGTCGATCGATACCTGCGCGGGACCTGCCCCCGACACTAATATCTTTTTAATGAGTTCTCAGGGCTTAAAGCCTGCGCGATCTGCCCTCCAGGGTGGATTTTCCCCCGGCAGATGTTTCGGAAGGAGGCGGCGCTCTAAGGCTCTGATTGGGGGGGGGGGGGACCGGCGACAAATCTCTCCCTGCGAGGGGCAAGGGCAGGAGACTTTCTTCTAAAGTTCAGAACAGAAGCTTTCTCTCGGGGGAGCCCCTAAAATGCATTTCCCCGCGGACAAAGGGCTTCTTTTTCTCCTAGTTTCTCCGGGACGGGAGGGGCGGGGACCCATCAAGTTGGCCCCGCCTGACCGGCTCGCGCCCTGGCACTGGGGCCTGGGGACGACCAGTGATGGCATAGGAGGTGGAACTCTGGCCTACGCTGCCAGCTTTGGTCCTGATACAAAGCGCTGGCTCAACTTGGAGATCTAGGAGCAAAGCCCAGTCTCACTGAGAGGAACAGACGTGCCCTGCGGGCTGGACCAGAGCTTTGGGCTGTTCCCAGAGCTCCTGGTCTAGCGGTTACGAAAGTTGAACCCAAAGGGATGTGCTCGGAGACTGGAGGGGACGCGGGACTCATCTCCCGGCTCTCAACACTGCCCTGGTCCCCTGGGTTCTCTGTCAGAGGCAACAAGTTGGAATTCGCTTAGCCTGGCCGGGCTGCGGGATCCTAAGACCCTCTTGGTGCACCTTGGCCCAGCCACCCTTCCTAATCGTTCCCATCCGATTCCCACTCAATCCTGCCCTGTCCTTCCACACCCCACTTGGGGGTCCCTTCGCTCGTGGGTCCGATGGCCAGTCCCTGCCTCTCTTGTCCCCACTCCCGTGGGTTGGGGGGTGGGGCACGGGCGGCAGGGACGTGACCTCCGAAGAGCCGCGGCCGATTGATTCGTTCCGCCCGGAGCCCGGGCCCAGTGAATGGTGCTCGGGCGGCCGCTGCGGCGGCGGCAGCAGCCGGGATAAAGATGTTGCTCCTGAAAAGAGGGTGGGGGTGGGTGAGGAGCGGGAAGCGGGGCCATTCACTCCTGGCCCGGCCCCTCGGGAAGCCTGTGCGAAGAAAGAGGGCCAGGGTCTATTCAAGTCCTACGAGTCGCCCACAATGGGCCGATATACTGGGGGCCTCTCTATTAACGCCCATGAATATTAAAGAGATCGCCGAGCTGCAGCCCGCGGGCGCGATCGAGGGGGCGGGGGCGGGCGGTGCCTCTGAGCCCCGACCGGGCAGGGCCGAGGGGAGGGGTCTTCGCGCAGGCACACGGCGCCTGGGTCCCCGAGACGCGGCTCCTCCACTGTGAGCCCGTAGCGTTTTCCCCTCGAAGTCTCCACGCAGGCAGATGCGCGGTCAAGGGCCTTACTTTCCGGTCCTGGTGGTCTGTCCTCCCTACAGGGTTTGATTTGGGGGGATGCATAGAGCCAGGTGGGACTATCGCTAAGCCAGAAACTCAAACTGCAAAAACACAACTACACCTCAGGTCCGTGGGCGCTCCAGCTAGGAGGCTGTTTAGGTTCCAGTCTCTCCTCCAGCATACTCTCCCCAGGTTTTGGGGATCCCAAGGAAAGTAATGATACGCCCTGGTCGCAGCCTTAGCCTTCCGTCCTTTCGTCTTTTTTTCTTTTTTTTTTTTTACTTCGATCTTGGGACTGGAACGCAATTCACCTCAGACACGAAGAACTCTGGGACCTGGTAGAGTTTGTTTCACAGTACAGTGTAGCGAAGCAATCGTTTAAAAAAAAAATGTCTGCAGCCCAGGAAAGCTACCCGATCAGAAGGGTGACAAGCTGGGAAGAAACCTCAGCACATAATCCAACTCAAATCACTGTCGACAGAAGCCCAGAGGCCCAGAGAGGAGAAGGGTTGTCCCCAGGATGCAGTACGGTCCTCAGTCCCCTTTTAGTCTCCCGCAAGCGCTGAGGTAGACTTCGGGGTTGGAAGCTGAGCACCCAGTCCTGGCATTCTTCTGCCCAGCTCGATCTCCTCTCCACTTAGGCTTCATAGAAGCCAAGATCCAGGCGCCGGTCAGATTCCCTTGCCACCGAGCCATTGGATCCCATTCTCCCCGCCAGACTGAAACCCTCCGCGAGCCGATTTAAGTCACCGGCGGCGTCTGCAAGGAGCCCCTACCCACCGGCAACACTTGCTCCTCTGCAGCGCTGCCCTCTGCTGGCGCCCTGCCCGTTGGTCCCTCTCCCTGCCCAGTACACCCACTCTCCTCTGGGCTCCAAGGGTTCTGCATCTGAAGACATCCTATCGCCGCCGCCTTGGTGCTGTAGTCTCCAGCTTGCCGGGCTGCGGATGCCAGGGACCACTGGCTCTAACTAGGGATTGTAGAGACTTTGGCTCCCGTGATTGCCAGGAACGAGGCAGGTACCAGGGTTCTTTTCCTAGGGGCATTAGGATCTAGCTCGTGGATCAAATCCCAGTTCTGCTTTGGCAGCACTTTCCACGCCCAAGTCCCAAGGTTTCGAGGGCCTGCAGAGTCTTCAAGATCCAGTGCAAACCAATACAAGAATTCCCACATCAGCCTGCAGGCTGCGGAACTTTCCGTTGCGCCATCTGAAATTGCAGTGGCACGGGGGTGGGGTGAGGGGGTGCTGAGGACTTATGCTGTTGGGGGAGGTGTCCCTAATGCCCCTCCAATGTGGTTGTTTCTAGAGCTGGGGAGGGGTGTCTTGAGGCTGTCCAGGAAGCTTCATTGCACGCCCGGAAGTCTGTGGTCTTCCCGACTTAGCCACTGTCTCTGAAGAGGTATGGAGCTGGCTACTAGGTGCTTTGGAAAGACTATATAAAATCCACTGGTGGAGCGAGGTGGGATAGCTGGAAGGGAGAAGAAAGAGAAGGGAGCCAGGAAAGGAAGAATGATCATTAATAAACCAAAAAGAAAGAGGAATGCCTGACGATTTCCAAGGATGAAGATCTCAGCAGCTGGATCCGAAAGCAAACTCCAGCAGATGGGGTTGCCCCGGGCTGATTGCAATTTCAGAGGCATTTTGGATCCCTGAAATTCCCACCTACACTGTTCCAGGGTATCCCACAGATGCGAGAATCCGATGGCAAGCGTGGAAGTGGGTCAGCCCTTCACTACCCTTCACCCCGACTTAGTACTCCTAGGACTGGGAGCCTTATGGCTCAACCAAGCCATCGTACGTGGGATCCAGCCCCGACGGCGACCCGGGTGATGCTGCCTCGGTAGCCCTCTGTGGTGGCGGAAATTTTGCACTGGCTGTGCGCTGCGAGCAGAGCGGTTGGGGATCCCCGTTTGAAGCGAAGCGCGGGCACCGGTAGCTCTGCCAGCGCAAGAGATCACCCAAGCAGGAGCCACGGGCTCCGGGTTGCCATCGCACCCTAGGGCGTGAAGCCTCTAAGAGCGCAGGGGAGGGTGGGGGACGAGGGGGACAGAGAACTGGGCTTGGTCCGGGAGAACAGCACAGGGCCGGGAGCTCTGGGAGTGGCCCGCAGAGCTAGGAGGGTGAAGGCCTGGCCAGGGAACGTAGTGACTGCGGTTCTTGCCTGGGACAGGTGGGCGCGGGGGCCGCGGGGCTCTCAGTCTTGAGTCCCCTCTGGTTCAGTCTAGTCCCTGGAGTAAGGGCGGGACTCGCTGGGTAGCATCCCCTACCAACCCCTCCTCTCTTGGCCGCGGGCTGAGTCTCCCTCCCTGCCTGGAGCTTCCCACGGGGAGAGGAGGAGGAGGGGGAGGAGGAGGAAGGATCGGAGTGGGGGGGAGGGAGGAGCAGAGGGGGACAATTCTGAGCGGTCCGCGCTCTGCTCCCGCCCCTCGCGCTGTCGGTGAAGGCTCCCCAAGCCTGGCCGGGTACAAGTCTGTCCTTCGACGTCAGGGGGTCATTAATAACCAATTAGGAGGGTCACTGCGGCTCCTATAAAGGAGCCGAGATTTTGCCAAGGGGAGGACGTCCCGGCTGGGTGTGCAGAAGGCGAGTAGGGAACCGAGAGCCGTTGGTCGGTGTTTCTCTGCAGCCCTCCCCCCCTCCGCCTCCCACCCATCCCGCACCCCTCCTGGTACCCGCCCGTCTCCACCCTCGGACTTCCAGCCCTCCGTGCCACCTCTGCTATCTGCAGATTTTGTGTGTCCCTGGCTTGGTTCACTTTTCTCCGGGCCACCCTCTTGCCACTCACTCCCTAGCACACCCTCCCCCCCTGCTCCTCTTCCTCCTCCTCCCTCGTGTGGTGTCGCCCTCCTCTCCCTCCCGTGCTCCCTCTCCGTTGCCCACCTCTCCATTGCCCACCTCTCCAAAATCCACCCAGCCAGCCTTTCGCGGCGCCGGCAGCGAGCCCCTGGTCGCCCATGATGGGCTCTGTGCTTCCAGCTGAGGCCCTGGTGCTCAAAACAGGGCTGAAGGCTCCGGGGCTAGCCCTGGCAGAGGTCATCACTTCTGACATTCTGCACAGTTTCTTATATGGCCGATGGCGCAACGTGCTAGGCGAACAACTGCTCGAGGACAAGAGCCACCACGCCAGCCCAAAGACAGCCTTCACCGCCGAGGTCCTGGCACAGTCCTTCTCGGGAGGTGAGTCGCGCCGTCGGGGCTCCTCTCTTTCACTCTTCCTGGCCATCCCCAATTCTTAGGCTAGCGGCGCGGTGGCCAGACCAGGGACACCGCGTCTGGGGTTGCTGCCCGCAACCAGGATGCTATCCCTAATCAGCGCCCCTCGATATTTCCGTGGGTCAAACCCGGGTCGCAACAGCCACACACCGAAGCAAAGTGAGCATCTAGAAACGCAGGGCGCTCTAGGATCATCAACTCCCAGCGACCCGGACGACCTACCTTGGTCGGCCCAGGCTTTTTCAGTGTCTTCTCTCCCCCACCCCACCCTCCAGCCTGGAGCTGGCGGTTTCCTGGCATTAAAAGCCTTACTGGGCGTGTAATAGCAGTTGACTCAAAAAGAACGGGTTTTAAATTCATTTGGTTAACTTGGGCTTGACCCGCGAAAGTTCCCACTTAAACCAAAAACTTTAAAAGACAGCCGGGGCCAGGGAAGGGGCGGAGGGCGGGCAGGCCGGAGAGAAAAAGCCGCAGAGAGCGAGGGAGAGAAAGAGAGCGGGGAAAGTTTCTTTTCTTTAAGATGTCTCAAGTTCTTATTCCTCATTCGTCACCCCCGCAAACAATATCTTTCCCCAGCGCTGGCGTCTCTGAGCGTCGCCCTCTCTTCCCCTTTAAGATTGCTGTTCCTCTCTTAATTTACCGTGAAGACTAATTCCACTTCCATTCACGCTATGTGGACCATCTAATCCTCCCTTTCTGTAAGGGGAATTCCTCGGCCCCTTTTAAACAAGTCCCCTCCGCATTGAGATACAATTTACTGCTACAGCTTTCTTCCAGGGCTAATGAATTTAGAATTAGCAATTTCTTTCGAATGGAGCCGAATGAATGCGATCACTTTAACAGCGTGACAAATTGCCAGCCGCTCCGCAATGGCCACCGTTTAACCCCCTCCTTTCAGCTGGCCGGCTCGCCTGGTATTTTCCCAGGTAGCTTAGAGGGGAACCTTGTAAGACACGGAGGCCGCCCCTGTGCGCCTCGCCGCTCCCACCCCTGCCGCCGCAGAGGCCCCACCGGGAATCCTCTGGGGTCTAGGGACCGCTGGTTCTTCCTCGCCCGTTAAGGCGACTTCAGAGCTCGCCGGACCCGGGTGCCACCCTCCCTGGCACTCTAGAGCTTAGGAGCCGAGAGGGACGCCAGCGTGCTTGGGAAAGATAACAGGGGGAGCTCGGAGCTCAGTTTGCAGAAGCAAACATTTCTTCTGCGCGAGTGCCACCCTCCAAGTTGGGGATCTGTCCCCAGTGCTGACCGCGCCCGGGAGACGCAGTGAGCCCAGAGTCACCAGCTGAAGACTGAGTAGTCCCGGGTTGGACGTATCCTCTTCGTCCAGAACCGTGCCTCAGTTTCCCTGTCTGTAAACACAAAGCAGTTTCAGTGGTTCTTACGTTTTTCCTCGATGGAAAGCGGAGAAGGTTGTGGGTGTTTGGAGAATTTGTGGAGATACTTTTAGAAATGAGCCCTGAGGGCTAATGCTCTAGCTCTGCGGCGGAGCGCTTCATCGCGCAAAGGTTTGGGTTCGATCCCCAGCAACTCTCCGCTCACAAGAAAAATAAATGAACCACGATTCACCGCTTGCTTCTAAAGTGCACAGAGGATTCTGGGTTGCAAAATGAGACCGACTCTTCGCGCTCACACCTACAGCGCGCCACTGGAGAGATTCGCCTGAGTTGGGGCTGCTTGTGCTTGCAGGGCTACTGTCCGTCCTGGGTGGGAAGGGCAGGGCCTTCTCTGCGCAGATAGGACGGGTTTCCTCTAACACACACCCCCAACTCCCCGCCGCCACAGAGGTGCAGAAGCTGTCCAGCTTGGTGCTGCCGGTGGAAGTGATCATCGCCCAGAGTTCCATCCCTGGCGAGGGCCTTGGCATCTTCTCCAAGACTTGGATCAAGGCTGGCACGGAGATGGGCCCCTTCACTGGCCGGGTCATTGCCCCAGAGCATGTGGATCTCTGCAAGAACAACAACCTGATGTGGGAGGTAGGCTGGAGCTTTGGAAAGGGATTCCAGTTGGCAGGTGGGCTGGCTCCCTCCAGGATTGTATTCATTCGTGTCAGAAAGGAACCCTGTCTGGCCCCTGCTTCAGTTCTCCCTGGGAGCTGTGCATGCTGCCCACTGTCCGTAGGAACACTCCCTGGGGTAAGACTCTCATGGCCAATGGTTTTTCCCTTTTGCCTGTTTTGGGAAATACTTGACCCTTCTTGCTTCCAAGCCTCCCAAGCAGGGCTGTTAGCCATACTTCACAGAACGGTGCTCTGATATGTAGATATGGCTTCTTTCCAGAGGTATCTACTCACATTTTTTCCCTGGCTTTAGAGGCAGCAAAAATGGATCTCTGAGGCTGGCCTATGGTGAAGTGTGGCTGGAATGGAAGATCCTGGAAGCTGGGTGGTTTTTGTTTGTTTGTTTTTGTGTTTTTTTTTTTTTTTTTGAGAATAGTATTCCCAATCCCAGGCCCGATGGCATCCAAAATAACCATGACTGACTTGGTGTTGAGTCAGCAGTCTGACTCCCCAGTCTGCAAACTGTGAGGTCATCATCTCTTCAGACCTCTCCGTAATCAGTCTCATTTTGCAGAAGGAGATGGGTATCTGACAGGCTTCCATCCTTGGCTTTTTGACTCTAGCCCACCTCCAACAGTGTCCGATGCCAAGGAGGGCCTCCCCCTTAGGACAAAGCTGGCCCAGTAGTGGCTCTCCTCCATTGCCCTTCCTCCGAAGACCTGCACACTCACAGTAGCCAGATGGTACACCTACTTCTTGATCTCATTCCATCCCCTGCTGCCACCCTAGCAGCCCCACCTGGCAGGAGCCCAGCGTGATACTGTGCAGCTGTTCATAGGAGTTAGACAAAGAGAGCAAAGAGATGACCTCAGATCTTGCCTTCTTCCTCCCCTGGACGCCTGGGCCCTAGTGGGTTTCTTCTAGTTATTGCCCAGCCAGCAAGCTAGGGTGTGGTTTGACTTCTGGGGACCCTTAGCAGCTTCACAGAGGGGCTTAGGCCAAGCCAAGTGAGACCCCAGTGAACTAGACTTGCCTCCTAAGATCTTGTCTACCTCTCTGAGGCCCTGCCCTGAAACCCCCATCACGGCTGGCTCCGCAGTGAATTGGTGCACCCTCAAGGACAGGGAGCAGAAGAACATGTTACTTGCTTAGGGATCTCTTGGAGACCCTTTTCTTCTGAGGGTGGAAGGGCCTGGTCATAGTGAGCCCATGGGGCCCTGAAGACTGACTTCTTATTTACTCCTTATCTCAGACAAGTCACTGTACTCCCTAACCCCCCTTTCCTAAACCGGAAGGCACAGATGACAACTCCCAGAGCTGTTGGGAGAAAGCAGAATATCTACAGATGGGTCTGGCCTGGGTCAGACCCCTGCCCCACCCCACCACTGCTCCACTTGTGCCTAGGTGTTCAACGAGGATGGCACCGTACGCTACTTCATCGATGCCAGCCAGGAAGACCACCGAAGCTGGATGACCTACATCAAGTGTGCCCGGAATGAGCAGGAGCAGAACCTGGAGGTGGTACAGATCGGCACCAGCATCTTCTACAAGGCAACAGAGGTAAGTGATGTATTCTGCTATATAAGGACAGATGGGGACGTGTCATGGTGAGGAGTGTGTGAAAGCAGCTGTGTCCTGTGTGACCAAGAATACCGAAGGACATCAGTGCTGGCCCAACTGGCTCTGCCTGGATGGAGGGGCTGAGGCTCATGTACCACGACTACCAGGAGTATGCCCTGTGTGGGAAACTTGCTAAAACATCTGGGAGAGGATGGAGCTTGCAACGTGATGCTGTGGTGACTATCTCGGACATAGAGGAGAGTGTGCGAGTGGGGGGTCAGAAGGTACAGCAATATAGAAAGCAGGACACCAAGTGGAAGCCAGCTGGGGACTGCACTTGGGTGTGATAAAGGCCATGTGCCCATATGGTTTAGCTGAATGTCATCCCGCATCCTGCGTACATGGGGCCGGTGGTGTGTGGCTCAGTACTCTGTCTTAGCCTTAGCTCATTGTGCTAGACCTTTCCCATACTGACCCTCACACCGCTTCATGAGGAGGATCCTGAGTTTATCTATAGTTCATGAACATGAAAATCTGTCATTTCTTGGAGGCCTAGAGCTTTGAACTGTCTCTACAGGGGAGTGTTAGCCGAGGGAGGGCTAGGGAGCATGATATGTGGGAGTCTTCTAAAGTGGACAAAAGTGGAACCAGGGCCAGGGTCTGGTAGGGGAAAGAAGATGCCTGGCAGAGGCAGAAACCTAAAGGCACCAGGGAAGGTGGTGAGGGAGGGCTGATAAGCAGTGACAACCGAAGTGGGGCGGGGCACATCAGCAGGGCTCTTTAAACAGTATCCATTTGCAGAAGCATGCCCTGCATGTGGAAAGTTGCCTAAACGCTGTGAGGGATAGCAGGGCTGTCTCACCACATTTTTTCTAGATCTTGCACCTTCGTTGACTTGTTTTGGAAGTCCCTTGGTTGGGGAGTGGTCGTAGGCTTGGTTGCTCATCAAGGTCAGAGAACAACCCTTTTTTCTCGACACACTCCATTTACTGGCAAAGACTCTATCTAGCCTGAAGTCCAGACTCTTCTGTGTGTCTATGCCTGCTAACTTCTGGGCCTGGAGTCTTATTGTTCCAGAATGACCAGACCCTTCGATTTGACAGGGGTAGTAGCAGAATAGCCTTTGTTTCATCCTTGTATGGCCAGGGCCTGGGTTAGCGCCGGGGAGATGAGAGAGTAGAGAGTAAAGAAAGACAGGCAGATTGGCCACTGGAATTCAGAAATGCTAGGAAGGCTGAGGAGTGTCCATGTAGTACCAGAGGTGGCTCCGGCAGAACCAACATGACTCCTGTGACCATCCAACTGGACTGCCACCTCCTAGAAGTGGCTTTTGGCAAAGTTGAACTTCCCTATGGCAAATTACATTCCCTTGAGTTTTCATCCCTCTGGTTCTCTTACACACACACACACACACACACACACACACCTCTTCATACCCACATACACACACTTTCAGAGACACACACCCATACACACATATATACACAAACACATATGCTCACACACACACACACAGACTCATACATATACAGACAAACACAGATACACACACGGACATGGACACAGAAATTGGAGACTGGCCAAGAATACCTATGTCATGTTGACACTCAGGTTCCCAGCTGGGGCAGACAGGTGGCTGAGTCCCATCATACTAGACACGACTGACTGATGGGAGTTAAAGCCAAATCAGGACATGCGAATAACATTTATCCAGAAGAACTCAGGGGACAAGAGGGTAAAGATTGATATTTCCAGGGAGGGATTGAAATTTGTATGATTAGGGGGAAAAGTTTATCTATGTTTATTAGAAGTTTAGGTTATAAAAAGAATGCGTCATATATACATATCTATATAGCACACACATTATCACACACATGATGATGTACTGTGCACATGCCTCTCACATGGTATTGTCATGTTTAGAATGAACCATCCTGCTAAGAAAGGGCTGTTTAATTGATGGCCAAAGAAACACAGAACAGCCGGGCGGTGGTGGCGCACGCCTTTAATCCCAGCACTTGGGAGGCAGAGGCAGGCGGATCTTTGTGAGTTTGAGGCCAGCTTGGTCTACAAAGCGAGTCCAGGACAGCCAGAGATATTCAGAGAAACCCTGTCTCGAAAAACAAAAAAAAAAAACAAAAAAAAAAAAGAAACACAGAACACCTCCAAATTACTTTTCTTTCTTTCTTTTTTAAAAATTTATTTATTAGCCGGGCGGTGATGGCGCACGCCTTTAATCCCAGCACTTGGGAGGCAGAGGCAGGCGGATCTTTGTGAGTTCGAGGCCAGCCTGGTCTACAAAGTGAGTCCAGGACAGCCAGGGCTACACAGAGAAACCCTGTCTCGAAAAACCAAAAAAAAAAAAAAAATTATTTATTTATTCAAGTTATATCCAGATCGAAGCCCCCTCTCTCCTCCCCACCCAGTCCCACCCTCCCATTCCTTTCCCCCTCCCTCCTCTCCCCCATTTCCTTCTCAGATGAGGGGAGCCCCCCACATATCGACCCACCTCGGTTCATCAAGTCACAGGAGGACTAAGAGCTTCCTCTTGCACTGGGGCCCAACAATGAGGCCGAGCTAGGGTCAGGTGTTCCACTAATAGTTAACAGAGTCTGTGTCAGAGGCAACCCCCTTACTCAGCTCCACTTGCTAATGGATCTGCATGAAGACCAAGCTGCCTATCATCTACTTCTGTGTAGGGGGCCTAGGTCTATTCTATATATGCTTTTTTTTGGTTAGTGTTTCAGTCTCTGTAAGCCTCTAGATTGGTTGGTTCTGTTGGTCTTCATGTGGAGTTCTTGTCCCCTCCACATCCCTCTATTCTTTCTCCCTCTCTTATACATGACTCTTAGAGCTTTAAAAAATTTTTTTAAACTTGAGACAGGGTCTCACCTCTGTTTTATCTAGAGTCCCATGATTTTGTATTTATGGAATGTCCTACAGCAGCAATAGTGCATTCTTCCTACTGAAGAGAGACATTCCCCCCATGTTTTGGCAAGTAATGGGTTACTGTTATGAAATATAGTGCTTGTGAGTGGGAGGAAGACCAAGTAAACAGATCGTGGCAAAGGTCTACACAGGTCTCACTGTGTAGCCTTGGCTGGCCTGGAACTCACAGTGATCTGCCTGGTTCAGCCTCCAGAGTGCTGGCATCAAAGGCGTTCACCACTATACCCAACCCCAAGTTCATTTTCATAAATGAATCTGGGCACATTTTTTTCATACCAGTAATTCTCTCAAACAATTTTATGAGAATGTCAGAATTCCACTTATATGTCCGAGTGTGACCAGACATATTTCTGCTCACCCAGGCGGCTCCTGGGAAGTCTTGAATAATCAGCTGTTTGTTCTGTGGGTGTGCTGAGGGGCCATTAGCCAAGGAGAGGGACCTTTGCCACGCTCTGTTTACTTTGGTCTTCCTCCCACTCACAAGCACTATTTATATTTCATATCAGTAACCTGTTACTTGCCAAAACTTGGGGGAAATGTCTCTCTTCAGTAGGAAGAATGCACTATTGCTGTAGGACATTCCATAAATACAAACTCACGGGACTCTAAATAAAACAGAGGTGACTGGGTTTGGAAACTTGGGCGGCACTAGAGTACTGCTACAAATTCTGCATCCCAGATAAGGGTCAGGGGGGTGCAACCTCTGGCCTTGTTTCTGCCTGGACACTCAGTCCCACCCCAGGGGACAGAACTGGCATTTCTAGAAAGCACCCAACACAAAGCAAGGGGACACTAAATGTTGAATGAATAAGTCTGGTGATGGGGTTCCACAGGGATCCAGCTCTTCCAGGAAAACGAAGCTGGCTCATTCAGAAAGCAAGTGATTTGCCCAAGAAACCATCGCCAAGGAGAGCCTGAGAAATCTGTTATCATCATTGGATTGGGGCAGGAGGGTTACAATGAGAAGAAAACCCCCAATCTTTCTCATTTCTGTTTCATTGTATTGTATTGGCAAATGGTTGTCCTGAAATGTGGGCTTTCTTGTTTTTTTTTTTTTTTTTCTTCTCTTGTTTCAGGACAGCTGAGCCTCACCTCTTTCCTCAGCTCGGGGGGATAAGCACCATTTTCCTTTTGACCTTGCTAAGTAGTGGCTCTCATGATTTTCCTCATTAACGATGCTGCCCAGAGCATCTATCACGTGCTGTGCTGACACTACACTCACAATGTTTTCGAAGGCCTTAGCAACTCGGGTTTTGTATTGGGGACTGAGCCCCAGACTTACTTTTTTTTTTTTTTTTTGTGGTACCAGGAATTGAACTTAGGGCCTTATACATACTGAGTAAGTCCTGTATTGTTGAGCTCCACTGCATCCCTGTCCTCATTTTAATGATGAAGAAACAAAGGTTCAAGGTTTGGAGAGATTCTGGAGCTGTGATTCGAACCCCAGCCTGTCTGCTGCAGAGCTGCGGTGCTGATGGCTGGCCATGCTGGGTGGCCTCCCTGGGCAGCATCTTCTTGTTGGGGCTCTATTAATTGGTGTGTCAGGACATCTGTGCACAACTGAAGCGGATGATCACCCAGATGACATGGAGATGCTTCTGTGCCACCCGGGGAAGGGGCAGGTGTCAGAGCCTCCCGGGAGCATGTTCAACGGGGTGTCATGAATTTGTATTATGAAAGCAAACCTGAAAGCCTGTCATTGCATTGCCCTTCTGTCATTGAAATGGGGCAGGGCTCAAGTTAAGGCTGATCCGAAGGTTAAAAACTAGCCAGAGGTCGTGAGGCCTGTCAGGACGTCAGGTCATGTTGTTTCCCTGGGTTTGACAGAGTGGATTTCACGAGATGGGGATCAGTTCCTTTGCTTCATTCGTGATATGTCCCAAACAGATCTGTCCCCAGAAACATGTATTGACCAGTCGACTCCGGCTCCCAGCCCTAGTGCAGAGCCTAGGCTGGGCCAGCTAAACTCGGCAGGAGCAGTACCTGTGAGAGCTCTGCAGGGGACTGTGGCTGTTCAAGGCCCTGAGGTGGTGTCTGGATGGTACTTCTACTATCTCAGAGAAGAGGGTGCAGGTTCTGGGGTCTTCTGGGTTCCAACACAGGCTTTTGGTGGATGCAGGGCACACCCAGAGAGCACCAGCAACAGCTGGGTATCCAGAGCAGGCGACAGTGGCTCCTCGTTATTTAGTCTGTAGCACAGTTACACCTTTATGCCATGAGCTTTGATCTTTAAGCTGCATAAATTTAATTTCACTATTCAGTAAGTGAAGAACAGAGGTAAGGGGGTTCCAGGCTCTGAAGTTCAAAGCAACTCGTAGTCTCGTGTCTCTGCGAAGGTGACAGGGACCCCTCTCATATTGCTCACAGCCTCCAGCTGTCTGGGGATGGTTCATTCCCAATTCCAGTACATTGTATTTAGTAGGTTTCCTTTCTTGAAAAGTCTTATAATAATTATTGTCCCTGTCGTGTGTGCACAGAAGTAATACCTGCTCATTTTTAAAGTAGATGTTGTAAAAACAGACGTCACATCGTCTTTTCAGATTGATCTTTTAGAGCCTAAATCAGTATTGTTTCAAAAATGTCAAAATGGCATGTTTTTGGGGAAATACACTGAGAGAGGCATAGGCTGGGCACCCAGGGCAGAAGAGACAGAAACATTTCATTATTTACCCTGAGGCGCAGTTAAACCTTTATGCCCACGAAGTTTACATTTTAAGTTAAATAAAAATAATTTTAGTATTTATTAAATTTTAAAAACATTGATTTTATTTGTATGCCTATATTGCACACATGTATGTATGTGCACCATGTGAGTGCCTGCTGTCCTCGGAGGCCAGAAGAGGGTGTCAGATCCTCTGGAACTGGAGTCACCAATGGCTGTGTGCCACCATCGTGTGGGTGCTGGGATCTGAACCTAGGTCCTCTGGAAGAGCAGCCAGTGCTTTTAATTGCTGAGTCACAACTCCAGGCCATTCTTATTTACTTTTGAGACACACGAACTCATGTAGCTCAGGCTGGTCTTGAGAGCAGCCGTCCGATATTTCGACAAAGATGACCTTGAACTGCTTCATCCTCCTGTTTCTGACTCCTCAGTGCCATGATCACAGGAGTGCAACACCACACACATCCGGCTTATGTGGAGCTGAGGGCCGAATCCAGAGCTTCATACACCCTATGAAATCACACTACCCACTGAGGAATGCCTCCCAGCCCCATGCCTGTGCTTCTTGGGCATAGAAGACAAAGCCCCAGGTCACCATGGACTTTCACCCTGCCTGTGGCCCTGGGCTTTATTGCAGTGATTCAATGTGCCCAGCTCACGGCTAGTTTCCGTGGAGGATCTGTAAGCTAGGAAAACAACAGCGATCCCACAGCTTCATGGAGCAGAGAGCTCTATGCTTGTGGCCCCTGTGACTGTTGAGACATCAACTATCAGGGAGGCCTGTAAAATGAGGACTGTTCTGTTTTACAAGCCAAATAACTGAGTGTGACACACAATTACTTGCCTGGCAGGCACAGAGCCTGAGGTCCCCTCCATCTCCCACTACAGGGCTCAGCGGGGGCCCCTCTGTAGCTCATCTCCTAGAAGGTATGTGCGGGTGGCCCTCGAGGCTGCTTCCAGAGACATGCTTAGAGACTTTTAAGGTCACACAGGGACCTTGTGACATGAGATCCATCTTGTGCAGTAGCCTCTTTCCCAATCCATATCTTAAAAAAAAAAACAAAAAACAAAACACCCTTCAATCGATATCTTAAATAATTGGATTCCATCATCTTCTTTAAGGGATTCACAGAATCCCTCTTTTCTTTCTTTCCTTCTCTTCTCTTAAAGGAGAGGTCTCCGGCTCTGACCCTCTGGTCCCTTGGATGTTGAGCATGACTGTGAAGGATAGGGCTAAGGACTCTAGCTCTGGTGCCAGGTTCTAAGCTGCCTCATTTTTGCTTGTGTTTACAAATTATGCTTGTGGGGCTGGAGAGATGGCTCAGCGGTTAAGAACACTCATTGGCTGCTCTTCCAAAGGACCTAGGTTCAAATCCCAGCACCCACATGGCAGTTCACAGCTTTTAATTCCATGTCTTTAATCCCAGCACTAGGGAGGCAGAGGCGGGTGGATCTCTGTGAGTTCAAGGCCATCCTGGTCTACAGAGTGAGTCCAGGACAGCCAGGGCAACACAGAGAAACCCTGTCTTGAAAAACAAAACAAACAAACAAACAAAAAAAACAAATTATGCTTGTTTTCCATATCTAACCTCCACAATGGAACTGGATGGATACACATATTCCTGAGTTACTATGATGCCAAGGGCTATGGGTTAGTGTGAAGGGTCATGGTGACATTAGGCTGAGTCTCAGTAGAGGAGTAGCTGGCAAGACACCTGCAGTTCCCTAATGCCCTCCTCTCTCAGTTCATTCTCCTTTCAGAGCCTGGTGGATGGTCTGGGGCAGATGGTCTTCTGGGCTCTCCCCATGGAAGGTAGACCCCAGGCTCTCAGCTCACATGGAAGGGAAGGAGCACTCCCTGACCACTACTCTGGGGAGGCTCCAGACGCTAATGGGTGGAATCCCACGTGATTTGTCTTTGTATGTCTGTGTGTATATGCTTGTGTTGTGTATGATGCGTGCCTGCAGTGTGTGGAGACCAGACATGAAACTCAGGTTTTGTTGCTCAGAAGCCTTGTTCTTTGAGACAGGATCTCTTGCTGGCTTAGGGCTTGGCGATTACTCTGGGCTGGCTGACCAGCAAGATCCAGAGATCTACCTCTACCTCCCCAGCATTGGGAACACAAGGGTACATCACCAAGCCTAGTTTTTCCATGTGGACTCTGGAGCTCAACCTCATGGCCTTATGCTTACAAGGCAAATACATACTGACTGAGCTGTGTCCCCAGTCTCTTATCATCTCCTGTGCTTCAGCTAAGAGAGAACCCTACAAGACAGCCGGTGTCAGGTACTGTCTGGGTTTCCCTGGGCCTCTCACACAGAGACCTCCAGGAGCTGTGGCCTCAGGAGAGAGATGGGCTGTTCTCTTCTGTTTGTCCTACCTATGGCTGGGGTCCAAAGAGCAGGCTTTCTAGCTCCCTTCGATTGTCATTGCCATCACTGAGAACAGCCAAGTCTGGTCAGAGGCTTCTTGAATGACGGACCTAGGACATGAGACACATTTTGTTTAAGGCCGTTTTGATATTTCCAGAGGTGGAGGTGTTTGTCAATCCCAAGGTTTCCTTTTTTAGCACCTGCCATGTGGTACATGGAGTCCTGCAGAGAGCCCCCATGTTGCCTGTTGGTACTTGGGATAAGAGCTGTTTCTGGAACATTATCAAGCAGGCACCCCACAACCCACACTCCTTAGAAACATCTGGCTCAGCCCTATGGCCCCAAGGGCTGACTGACTCTAATTCCCCTGGATAAAAAAAGGAAAAAAAATTTCTAGGATTTCATCTAATGTTACTTCTGTTTGTGAAGCTTTTTGAGGTTCATGACCCTTTTTTTTTTAGACAGGGTTGTATGCATTCCAGGCTGGTCTCAGATTGGTTATGTAGCTAAGGATGACCTTGAACTTCTTGGCTACAGGAGGATGGTCTTGCCTCCACCCCCTGAGTCCTGGTATGGCAGTGACTACCAGGACTGTTTTATACAGAGCCAGGGATCTAGTCCAGGCCTTTGCATATGCTAAGCAAGCAATCTACTAATGAACTACTCCCCCAGTCCTGAGCTCTTTCCCTTTGTTCTCCTGTGGCTATCGATTTGGATATTTTTGTGTGGTGGTGAAGTTGGGCAGACATGATGAGATGTCTTGGGCAACAAGAGGGGAATGGGGGAATGGGGTGGGGGGAAAATGTCCTGGGGCCTTCGGGGTCTACACCATTTGCCTGGGATAGGTCACTGAGATAGCTCCAGCTTTGGTTTTCTCAGGCCTGGGTGTGCAGAAATGTGCAGAGACCATTGCTTCCTGCCAGCAGCTGCCACCTCTCTGACCTCCTCTTGCCTCTCTCCCTGCAGATGATCCCTCCCGATCAGGAGCTGCTGGTGTGGTATGGAAACTCCCACAACACCTTCCTGGGCATCCCTGGTGTGCCAGGGCTGGAGGAAGAACAGAAGAAAAACAAGCATGGTAGGTATTCATCATGGGGTCATGGTGACAATGATCCAAGGAGGGGAAAGCTATGGGACAGGGAGCTTTCTGGCTTCTGAGAACCCTACTTCAGCCTTCAGTAGCACAATACATAGGGACCTACTGTTCAAAAATGAGGCCACTTCCCCCAGAGCAGCCAGCATGGGCTGAGCATGGGGAAAGGCAGGGAATCTTGCTTTCTGGACCAGATAGGTTTGTCTGCAGGCAGATGAGGAAAGCCCAGAAAGGTGATGGGGTGTGAGCAGAGAGTTGGGCAGGACAGCAGATTTCTAGTTCTGCCCTATGCTATGTAGACTGGCTTTGTACCTCAGCTGCCTCAGCTGTAAAGTGAGGTTTGAGGTGAGGATATTTCTGTGTCACCTTCTAGCTCTATCCAAATCCTGGTGTAGGGCCTGGCATTAAATGGATGCATGGTTTGCATTCTGAACAGAGGTAGGGTAGGATGAGCCTGTGTGTCCTGAGACATGGCTCATCATAGTAGAAGCCACTAGCTCAAGACCCACGAGATAAGTGGACCCCCAGTTTGAAATGAAACCTTTGATGAGCCTCACCCTCCTGAGCCCTACAAAACCCTTGTGACTTTTTTTTTTTAAGGCAGGGTATCTCATGGACCCCAGGCCCGCCTCCAAACTCATTAGATAGCTAAGGATGACCTTGAACTTCTGATTCTCCTGCCTCCACTTCCTGTGTTAAGATTACAGGAGTGTGTCATTATGGCCAATCCTTTATTTTTTTAATAATGTATTTCTTTTTTTTTTTAAATAATTTTCTATCTTTTTTTAACATTTTTTATTTATTTATTATGTATACAGTATTTATTCTACATATATGCCCGGGCAGATCTCAATGTAGATGGCTGTGAGCCACCATGTGGTTGCTGGGAATTGAACTCAGGACCTTGGGAAGAACAGCCAGTGCTCTTAACCTCTGAGCCACCTCTCCAGCCCCTGTTTATTTATTTTTAAGAGAAGCAAGCCGGGCATGGTGGCACACACCTTTAATCCCAGCACTTGGGAGGCAGAAGGCAGGTGGATCTGAGTTTGAGGCCAGCCTGGTCTACAGAGCTAGTTCCAGGACAGCCAAGGTTACAAATGGAAACCTGAACTCAAAATATGAGGGGGTGGGGAAGCCTGAGGCTCATGAGCTAGTGTTTACAGAGCCCTGCTCTTCCCTGAATGCTCCTGCTGCCTCCATTTGGGATGAGAAAATGGACAAATGGTAGTTTCCAGGTACACTGAGTACTCAGTGAATGCTTGTGAATAGAGGAGACAGATCTTTAAGGGCGTCATAGTTTATGGACCATCCTTTATGGACGGCCTATTAGGATCACACTTGGATTAAGGGAAAGCGCCCAGCACAGGGAAAAAAAAAAATCTTCCAGTGACTTCAGTTTTTCTGATAAACTTGCAAAATCCTGCTAGCTCCTACTGTTCCTACAAGACCTTTTATGTTTTAAACTTTATTTTTACATTTTACTTACTTTGTGTGCATCTAGGAATGCGTGCCACTGAGCGCATGTGGAGGTCAGAGGACACTAGTGGGAGTCAGTTCTCTCCTTTGCCATGTGAATCCAGGGAATCCAATTCAGGTCATCAGGCTTGGTGTCAAATAAATGGCTTTAGCCCAGCACTCCCCCCGCCCCCAACTTGCTTTGAGAGACAGGATCTCTATACTGGAACTCACAGAGATCCACCAGTTTCTGCCTCCCTCAGTGCTGGGACTAACGGAGTGCGCCACCAAGCCTGGGCCGCCTCCCATTTTTCAGATGAGAAAGCTAAGGTTTCCTGGGGCCACGTCGCCAAATCCTCCCATGTCAGAGACCTGCTGCAATCTAGCTGATATTAGACCACAGCCGTGGCCCGCGCGGCGCCTTCGGGGCTCTGTGGCCCAAGATCTGCAAGGGGGCAGTAAACCAGAGACCACTGGGCGCAACTGGGTGGGTGCTAACCGAGCTGCTTTCTTTCCCTCCCGCTCGCGCCGCGGGCCCCGCGTTCCGCCCGCGCGGCCAGAGGACTTCCACCCGGCCGACTCCGCCGCCGGCACCGCGGGCCGCATGCGCTGCGTCATCTGCCACCGCGGCTTCAACTCGCGCAGCAACCTGCGCTCGCACATGCGCATCCACACGCTGGACAAGCCCTTCGTGTGCCGTTTCTGCAACCGCCGCTTCAGCCAGTCGTCCACGCTGCGCAACCACGTGCGCCTGCACACGGGCGAGCGCCCTTACAAGTGCCAGGTGTGCCAGAGCGCCTACTCTCAGCTGGCCGGCCTGCGCGCGCACCAGAAGAGCGCGCGCCACCGGCCGCCCAGCACCGCGCTGCAGGCGCACTCGCCCGCGCTGCCCGCGCCCCACGCCCGCAACACCGACACCTGGCTCAAGCGGCGGTTGCAG
>CAJQZJ010031933.1:2885523-2901070 GCA_907164525.1 Lophiomys imhausi | reverse complement strand
GTGTGTGTGTGTGTGTGTGTGTGTGTGTGTGTGTGTGTGTGTGTGTGACAGTTTGAGACAGTTATCATGTGCCATCACACATGTAAAGGTCAGAGGACAACCTGCTGTTGACCCTTGTCCTTCCCTACCTTATTTGAGACAGAGTCCCTTTGCTAGCTGGCCTGTGATCGTCTGAAGGTTTCCAGTGGGTGTAGTGGGATTACAGACATTTATGCTTTTTCAGCTTTTGTGTGGGTTTTGGGGTCTGCTTAGTAAGCACTTTTATCTACTGAGCCCTGTTGCATTTTTATATCAATAGTCTTTATATCAACATCTGAGAACTGCAGTGTCGGGTGGACTCATTGTACAGCACTGTGAGAATTCTCACAGAGGGACGCTGCAGCACTGCTGTGGTGATCGCGTGTCTGAGCTGCTGACATCTGTAATGCTGGTGGTGATTCGCTCACTGTTGCACTGACTGCAGCAACTGCTCTGCTTCGAGCAAGCCTGAGCTAGAGTTCACGAGCACCTAATTAGTCTTCTAGGTGCTTCTCTTCCCTGATTAGATGAACTCAGTGACTGACTGCCCTGAGCTTTGCTGCTGAAGGTGGCAAAGTTGCAGGGTAATAGCCAACGTCCCCCGAAGAAGCAGCAGAGGGCTCCAGGGATGGCTTAGTTGGTAAAGTGCTTATGCTGTAAACAAGAGGCTGTGGGTTCAGACTCTAGAACCCATGTAAAATGTCAGGTGTGCTGGTGCACATGTGATCCCAGTGGCAGGGAGGTGGAGACAGGAGCGGCCCTGGCGCCTGCCTGCTAGCCAGTCTCGCCTAACTGTTGAGCTGGTCCAGTAGACCCTTTTTCAAAGCAGGTGGGTGGCATTCCTAGGATGACACCTAGGTTGTCCCCTGACCTCCATGTGCATGCGAACTGACAAGCATATGCACACATGAACTTGTACGTGTACACATTTAAAAAAATAAAAGATCCAACAGTTTGCTATTTGGGTGACATGGAGTTCCATGCTGGAAATGAATGTGATTTCTCTCTTTTTTGGCTGATGGGACTGTTTACTTATTTGGATCCTGTTTGTATTTTTTTTTGCTGCCCACTTTGTGTGCTGGTGTAGCCGGTAGCCCTTAGTGATCGAGAGGTGATCTCCCGGCTTCGGAACTGCATAGTCTTGCTAGTAACTCAGAGAATGATGCTGTATGACACCAGCATCCTGTACTGCTATGAGGCCTCCCTTGCTCATCAGGTACTCCACCCAGACTCCTTTCCCTGTGTGAGCTGCTCCTGTGTTTCTTCATCGGTCCGCTTTCTTTCCCATGCCAGGAACTAGCCTGGAGACAACCTTAATGAGTCCCAGCCATTTTCCCTGAGATACTAACTGTATTCTCAATGTCCAGTCCTATGCTGGGGATTTGGTGTAGGATGGAGGGGTGCCAGGGAGGATTTATTTATTTTTTAAATGATAGATTTCTACACTTCATCTTGCCAGTCCCAAAATTTAGACATCTTGATTTTTTTCGTAAGTCAACAGATTACTCTTGATTAAAAAAAAAAAAATGTTATTTTATGTGTGTGGGTTTTTACCTGCGTGTATGTTTGTCTGTGCACCATGTGGATTCCTGGTGCCAGCAGAGGCCAGAGGAAAGCATCAGACCCCCTGGAACTGGAGTTACCGACAGTTGTGAGCTGCCATGTGGGTGCTTGGAACTGAACCAGACTTTTCGGAAAGAGCAGCAGGTGTTCTTAACCACTCAACTACCTCTCCAGCTGTCATCTGATGACTGACTGAACAGCTTTTTTGTCAGGTGTCCCAGGGCATCTTGCTGTCTGGTTTTCTTTTTCTTTTTCTTTCTTTTTTTAAAAAAGATTTGTTTATTTATTATGTATACAATGTTGTGTCTGCAGTTATGCCTGCAGACCAGAAGAGGGCAGACCAGATCCCATTATAGATGGTTATGAGCCACCGTGTGGTTGCTGGGAACTGAACTCAAGACCTCTGAAGAGCAGACAGTGCTCTTAACCTCTGAGCCATCTCTCTGGCCCTCTGTCTGGTTTTCTAAGCTGAGTCCGGAGATGGGGTCCTGTCCTCACTCAGTCTATGATGGAGTGCAGAATGTGGAAGGTGTATGTCAGCCAGGCTCCTTTCCTTGTTCTAGTTGACTTGATGTTCCACTTACTAATATTTCTGGATGAACACATACTATTTTCTGTTTTTCTTCAGATCAAAGATATCTTAAAGCCTGAAATAATGGAGGAGATCATGCTAGAAACACGACAGAGGCTTTTGGAACAGGAGGGATGAGGCCAGGTGCCAAAGGATGGGACTGTGCACCTCCTTGGAGCAGTTTTGGGTGAAAAGTCTGCTGTTTGGTCCCCACGTGTGGCCAGGGAGGACCTGACAAACACATTACTCATCTGCAGCTGTGGGGTGGAGCCGGGCCTGTTCTCTCCTGCCTGAGACAAAGCCAGGTGGAAGTGAATGGTGGCTTTGGACACTTGGTCCCCATGCAAGGGATAGTTTTAGGTCTTTCAGAGCACAGTGTCCCAGCCTGATGCCTTGGATTAACTTGGAGAATCTATTTCTTCCAATCACAATGCCAATGAAGCTGCCCCCGTAGAAAACTGGGGATATACTTACTGGGTGGAGCCCTTTCCTAACATGTGCAAGGCCCCAGGTTCAATTTCCAGCCCTACCCCAACCTTAGAAAAAAGAAAACCAAAGAAAAAGAAAGAATGGCATGGCAATGCTAGTGGGTTGGTCTGTTTTAACTTCCATTTAATGCACAAGTGTGTGGTTAGAGAACAGGTGGTGGAGTTGGGCCAGCAGTCAAATGGGTACAGGAATAGAGTGAGCCAGCAGCTTCTGTTTGCCTGAGTCTGATTCCCACTGTCTGTTCCTTCCAGTGCTACGTTCGAGGGGTCCGGGCCATCTACCTGGGCTTCGTTCCCCTTGTGTGTGAGCTCTTCCTGGTTTTTTTTTTTTTTTTAGCTCTTAGGTCCTTCGGTATGTTTACCAGTGGGAACTGGCCTTGAGACAGCCTTTTGCAGTGTCTGAGATGCTGTCTAAGTGCCTGTCTTGCCTATGAGGGCAGTTTGCAAGAAGCTGAACCATTGCTGTTAACTGAGAATGAGTGTTCTGCGTGCACTTTTTGATGCTCTGACAAAAAAACAAAAACAAACAAACAAAAAAAAAAACAGAAAAATAGATGGGAAAAAGCCAAGTCGTTTCTTTGCATTATTGACATGGTGATGTATTAACTTGAATAATTTAAAGTTGAAACAGAGTACAAGTCCTCAGCGTAGAATGCAAGTTCCTATGCTTTGTTTTCTTACGACTGTTTAAAAATGGCCTGGCCAGCATGGTAGTGCAGGCCTGTGATTCCACATGGAGGCAGAGGAAGGCGTTGATGCTAACCTGGACTACACAGGGAAACTATCTCACTAAACAAAATAAAAATGGTGCCCTGATTTACATTTTTCGATTAACATTTTTTTTTACTTACTTTGTATATATTACATTTATTATTTCTGTGTATGGGTGTGAATGCATGCATGTGGAAGTCAGGACCACTTGTAGGGGTCAAATTCTCTCCTACCATGTTGGGTCCCAGGGATCAGACAGGTCATCAGGCTTAGCAACAATCCTCCTTACCCACTGAGCCATTTAATTTTTTTTTTTTTTTTTTTTTTGGTTTTTCGAGACAGGGTTTCTCTGTGTAGCCCTGGCTGTCCTGGACTCACTTTGTAGACCAGGCTGGCCTCGAACTCGCAAAGATCCGCCTGCCTCTGCCTCCCAAGTGCTGGGATTAAAGGCGTGCGCCACCACTGCCCGGCTCCACTGAGCCATTTAAATTGGCCTAAAGCATTTATTTTTGTCAGTGCTAGGGATGGAACGTAGGGCCTTGTTTTTACTACTAGGCAAGGGCATCACTGAGCAATGGCCTAGCTAATGAACATTTTAAAAAGCTTGTTTGTATGCTGGGTATGGTGGCGCACACCTAACATCCCAGCACTTGTGAGGCAGAAGCATGTGGATCTCTGAGTTCAAGACTAGCCTGGTCTACAGAGTAGGTTCTAGGAAAGCCAAGGCTACATACACAGAGAAACCCTGTCTCAAAAAAAAAAACAAAAACCCTACAAACATAAAAAATCATTTGGGCATTTCATAAATGTGTATGACATATTTTGATCATATCCCCATCCCCCACTTTTCCAGGCCCAACTCCCCCAAAGCTTCATTTCTTTTTTTCTTTTTATACTTTTACATAACTTACTGAGTCTAGTTAGTGTTGCCCATATAACCCAGGGTCCAGTCCATCATGACGGCAGAAGCTTGAGGTGGGTGGTCACATTGTGATCTGTAGTCAGCAGGCATGAATGCTGGTGCTTGGTTCACTCCCCTTTGTACCCAGTCCAAACTCGCCAGTGACACGGTGCTGACCACAGGGTGGTTCCTACCTCAACCCAGGCTACAACTGTTCAGAACTCTGATTCCATAGTGATTCTAACCTGTCACATTTACAATCAAATTAACCACATAGCACCAGTCAGTAAACAGCTTTGTGTATGTGTGTTTCTGAGACAAGGTCATAGATGACAACTTTTAATTTTGTCCTGTGTTCGAGGGATCTATAGATAACTGAATTCCCTTTGTACTACAACTTCAGGTGGGCTCCCCTGTCTCCAATGTCAGAAGTTTCCAGGTTGTTCACCTTTTAAGGGGATGGGAGTGGGAGCCTGAGTCCCACTCAAGCTCATTTGTCCTCCCTTGTTTCTCCCAAGCTTGCTGGCAAGACACTCTGCTTCTGGGCAGCTCAGTAAGAGACAGGCCCAAAAGCATCTTTGGATGGTATGTGTTCTCATAGCCCACCAGAGGGCACCCTTGGTAAGTAACTACAGTAGGTGGAAGCATGAGCTGAGACTTTATTACTGAGCTTCAGCTTTATGAATTGAGTTGAACCACTTTTGTTGTTTTTGTTTGTTTTGTTTTTCCAGGCAGGGTTTCTGTGTAGCTCTGGCTGTCCTGGACTTTGTAGACCAGGCTGGCCTGGAACTCACAGATCCACCTGCCTCTGCCTCCCAAATGCTGGGATTAAAGGTGTGTGCCACCAACACTTGGCAATTACAGACAGCTGTGAACTTCCATGTGGGTTCTAGGATTTGAACTCGGGTCCTTTGGAAGAGCAACCAGTGTTCTTAACTGCTGAGCCATCTCTCCAGCCCAAGTTGAGCCACTTTTAATGAAAGTTATATGCGTGGTATAAGATGCATCAACATTGGTGTAACATTCTGTCAGATACATGCTGGGCTCTGTGGTCCCTTGAAGGGTTTCCAGTGTTAAAAAGTAGTGCATCTTGCTTGGTTTTCATAGTGCCTCCTAGGCAGTCAGCTGTGTCAAGATGAAGTTGAATATTTCCTTCCCAGCCACTGGCTATCAGAAACTCATTGAAATGGAAAATGAACACAAACTTCATACTTTCTATGAGAAGCGTGTGGCCACAGAAGTAGCTGGTGATGCTCTAGGTGAGTAGTGGAGGGAGGGTCATGTGGTCAGTCAGTGGTGGGAGCAACAAACAAGGTTTTCTCATGAAGCAGTGTGTCTTGACCTACTACAGTGCACCTGCTGTAGAATAAGGGACATTCCTGTTCTAGACCAAGGAGAGGAAGTGCAAGTCTGTTCATGGTGCTCTCAACTTGGCTACTGTAAGAAAAAAGGAGAGAATATTCATGGGTGATTAGGATCCAAAAGAGCTAGCAGAATCTGAAAGTGTCCAAAGATGTTCACTGTGGTCAGAAAGCCCTTTGCAGGGAAGACGCCCGGGACCAGTACACCCGAGACTCAGCCTCTTGTTCTCCACTACCCTGCGACAAGGATCGATGTGCTACTCTGTTTTGGTTTTTCGAGATGGGGGTTTCTCTGTGTAGCCCTGGCTGTCCTTGAACTCACAGTGATCCAGCTGCCTCTACTAAGTGCTGGATTAAAGGCAAATGCTACCACGCCCGGCTCAATGTACTACTCTGAAGAAACAGCACACACAAGGAGGTTTTTAGCTACAGAATATGCTAAATGTTTGGCTAAGAATAAAAGAAACCAAAGAAAAACCCCAGGAAGAGATTGCCAGGAAATGTAGGCTGTCCTCACTGTGAGTTTCTGAGTCAGTTAAAAATAAGTCTTTAAGAGGAACAAATATGGTGGCGCACGCCTTTAATCCCAGCACTTGGGAGGCAGAGGCAGGTGGATCTTTGAGAGTTCGAGGCCAGCCTGGTCTACAAAGTGAGTCCAGCACAGCCAGGGCTACACAGAGAAACCCTGTCTCGAAAAACCAAAAAAAAAAAAAAAGGAACAAATAAACTGGGTGGTGGTGCATACCTTTAATCCCAGCGCTCAGGAAGCAGAGGCAGGTGGATTACAGAGTGAGTTCCAGGACAGCCACAGCTACACAGAAACCCTGTCTTGGAAAACCAAAACAAAAAAAGGAACTAATAATCAAAAAGTGGTGCATCTCCAGGGCCTGGAGCTCATCTGAAAGACAGCTGGCAGCGAACTGATAGTCTGGGACAAGGCCACGGCATCAGTGCAGGTGATGCCTGACAGTAAGGCAGAGTCGGGGCTGGGAGACCACAGTAAAATTTGGTCTCAAGATTACCAGACGGTAAGTAGCAATGTCCCTAGTGTTTAGGTGAGGAAACCACTTGAGAGTAAAATGGCGTGATGAGTCCCAGGCAACTGAACAAAGAACAGACTGCAACTTTAGCAGGCTGCCAGAGCCATGTGAGTGCAGGTGGAGCCAACCTTGAAAGGCTGTGGGTCCAGGAGTGCAGTTTGCTGTATGGACACAATTTTTAAATGTGTATGGGTCTTTTGTCTGTGTACCACATGGTGTGCCAGGTCCCCTACAAAGCCGGAAAGGGCATCAGATGATCTGGAACTGGAGGTACAGATGGTTGCAAGTTGCCATGTGGGTGCTGGGAATTGAACCTGGGTCCTCTGCAACAGCAGCCAGTGCATTTAACCACCAAGCCATCTCTCCAGCTCAAGACTGGTGTTTGTTTGGATCACTGCCTGTTTTGCCACCTGACTGCCCATTCTTCCTTTTGTACTCCCCGAGAGTAAGAAGCACTCAGTGCTGTGTGCCAGCACCGGAAACAGGTGCTGAGGAAAAGTGTGCTAACTGCTAGGATGCTGTGAAGCCGCCCATTTGGTAGGGTCCTTTCCTAGCATTCTTGAGGTTCCATCCCTAGCACTGCTTAAGCCAGTTTTAGTGGAGCATACCTGTCCTGTAACCCTGACACCTGAGTGGTGGTTGCAGAGAGATCAGAAGTACGAGGCCACTCTAAGCTACATAGGGAGTTTAAGGGTAAGCCTGGCTGGAAGT
Organism: Lophiomys imhausi; assembly: GCA_907164525.1. Lineage (NCBI taxonomy): Eukaryota > Metazoa > Chordata > Mammalia > Rodentia > Muridae > Lophiomys > Lophiomys imhausi. The sequence goes on along the minus strand of CAJQZJ010031933.1, from coordinate 2,893,706 downwards.
CCTCTCAAAACCAAAACCAAGAAATGTTGGATCAAGAAATATTTATTGAAGAGTTGCTGAAGAGATGGTTCAGCCACTAAGAGCACTTACCACTTTTACAGTGATCTGGGTTTGGTTCCCAGCATACAACCATGTCCGCTCCAGAGGTTCTGATGCCCTTTAGCCTCTGTCGGCGACAGGCGTGATACTGGTGCACATAAACTCAATCAGGCACACACATACATGTAAATAAAAACCTTTTTTAAAAGTCATGATTTGGGGGCTGGAGAGATGGCTCAGAGGTTAAGAGCACTGGCTGCTCTTCCAGGGGTCCTGAGTTCAATTCCCAGCAACCACATAGTGGCTCATAAGAATCTATTGAGATCTGGTGCCCTCTTCTGGCCTGTAGGCATGCATACAGGCAGAACACTGAATACAAAATAAATCTTTAGAAAGTTATGATTTGGCCAGGCATGGTGGCACATAACTTTGATTCCAGCACTTGGGAGGTGGAGGCAGGTGGATCGCTGTGAGTTCGAGGCCAGCCTGGTCTACAAAGTAAGTTCCAGGACAGCCAGGGCTACACAGAGAGACCCTGCCCCTAAAAAACAAAAAAAGAATTTCCAAAAGGAAAAACAAAACAGTTATCTGGACAAGAATGGGTAAATAATCAAAGAGGAACAAAGGCTTCCTATTTGAAGACTGGCAGTACAATATAAGTTTAACAGCCAAACTATAACAATAAAAACAATATGACAATCAGATTATTCTGTGAGTGAAGAAAAGTTCACTCACTAGAATTTATAAATTCTAGTTCTAAATCTGGGCACAAGTTTTCATTTACATCACATTATTTCAAGTGGCTGTTTTTGTGTTTTTTTGAGACAGGATTTCTTTCTGCAACATTGACTGGCCTGGAACTCACACTGTAGGCCAGACTGGCCGGGAACTCAGAGATCCACTTGCTTCTGCCTCCCAAGTGCTGGGATTAAAGTATGTGCCACTACTGCCCAGCCAACTGTGTTTTTGGTTTTTTAGGTTTGTTTGAGACAGGGTTTCCCTGTGTATCCATGGCTGTCCTGGACTCACTTTGTAGACCAGTGTAGCCTTAAACTCATAGAGATCCACCTGCCTCTGCCTCCCAAGTACTGGGATTAAAGGCTCACAAATTCGCTACCGTGCCTGGCCATTACAGATAGCTGTGAACTGCCATGTGGGTGCTGGGATTTGAACCAGGGACCTTTGGAAGAGCAGCCAGTGCGCTTAACCAATGAGCCATCTCTCCAGCTCCTGACCTTTAATAATTGAAATGCCTTCCTTTCTTCCTCCCTCCCTTCCTTCCTTTTTCCTTCTTTTTTAATTCAGGGTCTTACTAGCTTAGCTGACCTGTAACTTTATGTAGATCAAGCTGGCCATGAACTTACAGAGATCTACTTCCTGAGTGCTGGGGTTAAAGGTCTGTGCCTCTTGAAATGGCTTTTTCAAAAACAAGTGCCACTTCTCAACCTAGCAGAAGATTACTAAAATACTAAGTTGGATGTACATCAGTACAGCGTCCCCTAACGTCAGCAGTAATTTCTGAAAAGCAAAAACTTGCTTGACATTAGCTGAACAGTTATTTGGTACTGAATAAATCAGTAGAAAACCCATGCTTTTGAGCAAGTAGCGACTTTTTTTTTTTCTTTCGAGACAGGGTTTCTCTGTGCAACAGCCTGGCTGTCCTGGACTCACTTTGTAGACCAGGCTGGCCTCAAACTCAGAGATCCACCTGCCTCTGCCTCCCGAGTGCTGGGATTAAAGGAGTGGGCCACCACGGCACGGCTTTTTTTTTTTTTTTTTTTTTTTTTGGTAGCAACTTTTAAATGACACTTCAATCACAGCTATGAATCTTTTTTCACCTGTGTAGTGGGAACAGCATTGCATGAGATAAAGCATTTTATGTAAAAGTGCAGTCAGTGTGAGTGCTGTGTGAGTGGGTCCCTTTAGAAATGGGTCCCGGTAGTAGGGCAATGAAGCCTGGGGAACCAGAGGATGAGCTTTCACAGGTGTGGGCTAGTTTCTCAGACTTCGGAGGCCTGATAACCTGGACAATTTTCGCCTAACTTCAAATTTTATGTCATCACCATGACACCTGTGAAATGTCATGGTAAGGATTCATACTAGTGCAAACATGCACGAATGCATGATCTCGCCTGGCATTCTCTGAACAAACGCTGTTTCTTCAACCTCCTATCCCAAGGGATCGTTGATGCTTGCTTTCTCAATACTTCTTCCCAGGTTCCCATATTTATGAGTTTCCCAAGTGATGAGGATGTAAGGCATCGATCATCTTGATTTCTAGGAGCGAGCCAAAGTTTCTCCATGAACGGGGCTCAAAGAAGTAATCCAACTCCGGTTCTGGAAACTCCAATCCGTATTTTCCCCCTGGCTCTGAATCTCCTGTCTTGCTACTGGAGCAGTGAAGACATTGGCCGACCGGAGTCCATGGGCTCCCAGGGGGCGGGGCCAGCTCTCTGTAGCTAAGGGAGCGGGAGACTGGGGCCTCAGCGAGCAACCCAGGGGCGCCAGGACCACAAGTCCCAGCATCCCTCCTGGCAGCACCGAGCGCGGCTAGCTGGCGGCTCTCGCGCTCACTGGCCAATAGGACGGTGGTGAGGGGGACTGATCCCGGTTACCGAAGACCAATGATAATGCAGAGGAGGTGGGCGCTTCCTCATCGCTCACCTTGAGCTCAGAAAAGCTACCTTTAAAAGGTCGTGGGGAGCCGGGCTGTCGCAGGCAGTGAGGCTGGAACCCCAAGGTGCGGCAGCGTGCAGGGGAGCGGCGAGAGCGGCCGGCCGGACCTCGCGCAGGTGGTTCCGGCGTCGCTGGGGGCGGGGCCGGGGGCGGGGCCTGGCCTCGTTGTGGAGTGGCTCGTAATCCATCATGGCGGCCTCGGGGGTCTGTGTCTGTCCCTGAGAGGCGCTGGAGCTGGAACCGGGTGCCGGGTCTTGTGGCTGAGGAGCCCTTCTGGGGCACACACCCCCACTGCCTGGAGAAGCCAAGTTCCTCGGCAGAGCCGGGGATGTGACTGCTCGGCGGAGGCGGCAGGCTCCGGGACCGGGGGAGGGGTGTCTTGGTTAGAGACCCCTGGACTCGGGGCAGCTGAATCTCCGGGCCTCCTCTCCCGTGGCCGCCTCCCGGTTCGGGACTGCGGGAGCCCTTCGTCCCTCATAGCCCTGCTGTGGCTCTGGGACACCCAGGGTGGTCCCAGTTTCTCCCTACCTGGGACACCCAGTTTCCTGAGGATGAGCGTCGCCTCCGAGTAAGCCGCCCGCGCTCTGCCTGGGGAAGTCTCTTTCTCACCTCCAGGCTGCCCTTCGCTCGATTCCAACCCCAAGTTTGGCCACGGAGCCCCTCATTCAAATCATCTCCCTGCTGTCAAGAGATCTCCGCGGTCCTCTCAGTTTGCTTTCGCCGGCCTCCGATGTCCTGACTTCTCCCAATGTCACCTACAGCACCATTGGTCTCAGTGCAGCCCAAAACTTTAATGCAAAGGAAAAGTCTGGATTGGTTTCACAGGCCTTTTAAAAAGCGGACTTAAAAGTTGCTGGTCATGCAATCCCTTCTCCGCAGAGTGGAGAGCAAGCTCTCGTTGAGATCTGCGTGACCCGTGTCATTTTCCGGAGACCAGGGTAGGGAAGTGAGAGCGGCAGGAAATTTGTTAGAAGATGGAGAGTCAGAGATAGGGGATTGGTGACTTCCACAGGAAAAGTTGCCGAGAAACATCAAAGACGCTCAACGTTGCTGTCACTCCGGGGAGCTGAAGTGACTTTTAGTACTGTTGACCGTGTTCTGACTTGCCTGGGAATATTTCTTCCTAAAGTTTTCCTCTTGCAAAGAAACTGTTCCTCAGCCCGCAACACAGACTTAGATTCAAGAAACTTTTGGGTAGCATTGCTGTTACATGACTGTAATTAACTCGGAGAGGAATTCCAGACTCCTGTTTACATGTGTGAACCTCAAACCCAGCTTCCCTTTCTCATGGAAGCTGTCCTTCTGTGATTGACCCCAGTGACTGACTTAGGAGTCGGTGTTGTGAAGTTCTGGGTACATATTGTCTCCTGCCAATCCCCACGGGCCATTCTGGAAGATCTTGAACCCTCTTGTGGAAAGGGGCGCCTATCATTGCTTTATGGGGCAGCAGCCTGGAAAAGTTCTTGGGGACCAAAGAAGGCCTAGTTTGCCCGCCCTGCATTTTATCAAAGGAGCAGGAAAGAGGGAGTCGTCGAGGCATGGGGGTCCACACTGTAATGTCTTTGTGGAACATGGTGAGTGCTTTCCAGGTTTCCTTATGCATCAAAGAGCCTTCTGAAACAATACTTGTGTCAGTTCTTTCTAGGTCTCCTCAGCGTTTTTTGCTACTGTTGTAGCAAAACTGGTGGAACAGTTCTTTGTATTAAGAAAATTATGACTTTATTCAGTCTGCTTGAGTTGCTGTTTCTTGCCTAAGTCCACTTCTGGCTCATTGTTGACATAGGACAAGCCCTTTTACTGTTTTTTGGGGGGGAGGCTGCATTTTGTGGGGGTGGGGGATTGAACTTAAGTGACTTTGAAGCATCCGTAGTTCTTCCTTCCGAGCTGCTCCCACCGCAGGCTGGGATTCTACTGCTTTGTCTATGGAATGATTGTATCATATCCTCAAGTTGGTTGGTGCCCCGAAAGGTTAGGAACAGAACCTACTTGACGGACTGCCTTTTGACTTTCTCAGTTGTGAGCAGCACTGGAAAATTCTCAATTGGATTTAGGTGGGAAGAGTTGAGTGTGGAAGCAGTGTGCCTCCTGAACTGAGAAGTCTTCTGTTACCTCTCTAAGGAATAGCCCTGCCCTCACTGATGGAGCTTCCCTTTCTCCCTGCTTAGTTGACATTTTTGTGACCCTATTTGCTTCATAATGCCGACAATACATGTTGTGTTGTTGACTGACAGTAAAGGTCAGGTTAGACTAATGTGTTGCACAGGTCAGCCAGGAGCCAGTTAATTAGGGTCCTGGTTGTACAGCAGCATCCTATTATTTCTATCTGTTTTAAAAAATAATTTATTTACTTTTATTTTATGTGCTTTAGTGTCTACCTGTTTGTGTGATACAGTATGTATGTCTGTGTGCTGTGGGTGTCAGATCCTATGGAACTGGAGTTACAGACCCTTGTAAGCCTCCATGTGGGTGCTGGGAATTGAACCCAGGTCCTATGAAAGAGCAGTCAGTGTTCTTAATCGCTAAACCATTTCTCTAGCTCCCTCTTTTCTTTTTCTTTTACTTGTTTGTAATTATGTGTATGTGTGTGGGTGTGTGCACTGAGTGCAGGTGCCTGTGGAGGCCAGTGACATTAGCTCCTCCCTGAAGCTTCAGGAGCAGTACATGCTCTTCACTGAGCCATCATCTCTCTAGCCTGACATTTTCTCTTCTTATACAAAAATACTTCAAATAAGTGTGGGCACCTTGGTTTTCACTCTTTGAGTCATTAGTTCTTTCTAGCATTGGCTTGAGGTAGACAGGTATGAGAATTTGTTAAGATCCTTCAAGTTCACAACTTAAAACATTGCTATCTGGGGATTACATACCTTCAGATAGTGAAAGTTGGTGGAGACTCTCAGAGAGATCTGGCTAAAGTGGAAACATAGCTACCAATGAGCCAGGAAAGTCATGTCCAGGAATCCTAGACTAGGTGTCTGTGATACCATTAAGGGGTTCAGAGGAGAGACAGGGTCTTATGTAGCTTGTGCGCAGCCTCTAACTCAGTGTGGAGTAGCAGGGAATGACCTTAAACTCTTTGATCCTTTTGTCTCCACTTCCCCAAGTGTCGAGACTGTAGGTGCTTCCAACCTGCCTTCATCCTTTTTGTGTGTGTGTATAAAAATAAACTTGATTATTGTTGTGTGTATGGGAGTATATGTCTGAGATGTGGTAGGGTCAGAGGACAACTATGGGGAGTCTTTTGTCTCCTCCCTGTACATGGGTTCCAGGTCCACTCAGTTTGTCAGGCTTGCATGGCAAGCTTCTTCAACCCAACTTGCCAGCCTCTATACATATCCTTTTGATACCCTGAGATCTAATAGGAATATGTATAAACCCCTTAGCTGTGTACTGAAGTGAGACGGTGTCCCCTGGGGCAACTGTTTGCATGGTGACCTGAACTAGCCACTTTTTAATTTTTCTTCTCCTTTTTGGACTACCATTTTTACTTGAAACTTCAACTGATAGTCTATAGTTATTTAGACTAAGATATTTCTCTCCTTTCAAGAAAAAGAGCTGGTTTTAGAGAATTTGTATTGTGACTGCTGTCCATACCAGTGTGATATTTACAGGTGTGGTCAGAGAACCAGTGCTTTCCAAGGGATCATCAGGAGATCATATGTGATACACGGTCACACAGGGGTGAGGGGTGCCTTCAGACTGCAAGGCGAGGGAGCAGTTTTCAGTGTAACTTTAGGAAAGAGCAGTGATGTTTCAGATCCCACAAGGCAGTCAACCTTGAGAATTGGAGAAGCCTCAGGAAGGAACTATGTTTATCAACTCAGTTACATGTTTGGTTGGAAACTGTTAGTGTAACTTTATATAATTGTGTTAGTTTCACACTTCACCTCTTAACCCTGCTATCATCTGAATAATTGAGGCTCTATTATATTATTTGTTAAACAGATTTTGCAACACAAAAACTGAGCAGTTATTACTCTATTTTTTTTTAAAGATTTATTTATTATGTATACAGTGTTCTGTCTGCAGGTATATCTGCAGGCCAGAAGAGGGCACCAGATTTCATTATGGATGGTTGTGAGCCACCATGTGGTTGCTGGGAATTGAACTCATGACCTCTGGAAGAGCAGCCAGTGCTCTTAACCGCTGAGCCATCTCTCCAGCCCTATTACTCTATTCTTAACCCACTAAACTAATCAGGCTTCCCCCCAGCATAAATCTGAGATACTTGCACTTTGTAGCTTTCCTGCTTCAGCTCATTCTCCCCTTTTCTGTCCTGCCTCTGCCTCTTCTGAATCTCCCTCCTTCCAATCCTTAACTCCTCCTCCCTTGGAGGGCAGGAAGTCCAGCCCTATTCTTTTCCCTGCTCAGTGATTGGCTGTAAACTGATTTATTAGCATTTCAGGGGACAACTGGGGAACAGTGTTTACATAACATTGAGACATGAGCTCCTCAGAACAGGACTGAAATCAGATATGGGGGAGTACCGAAATCAGCATTTGAATTACACAATAACCTTATGCCTATAGGAAACTGTTCTTTTAAAAAAATAAATAATAAAAATACTTAATTAAAAAATGCCTAATTTTGCAGGACTATATTTAAAATCTCCAATTTTAGATTTTTTTTTTTTTGCTTTTATTTTTTTGAGACAGGTTCTCTGTGTAGCTCTGGCTGTCCTGGAACTCATGTTGTAGACCAGGCTGACCTCACACTCAGAGATCTGCCTGTCTCTGCTTCCCAAGTGCTAGGATTAAAACTGCGCCACCACTGCCTGTCCCAATTTTAGTTTCTAATGTGGGTAGTATTTGAGATAAACAATATAAACTAAAGGTCTTTGGGCCATCATTGATTTTCTAAAAGTGTAAAGAGGCCTGAGATTAAAAAATATGGACCTTGGTCAATGTGGTCGGCAGGCTTTTGATCCCAGCACTCGGGAGGCAGAGGCAGGCAGATCTCTGTGAATTCAAGGCTAGCCTGGTCTATAAAGTGAGCCCAGGACATCCAGGGCTGTTACACAGAGAAACCCTGTCTCAAAAAGACAAACAAATGAACAAAAAAAGAAAGACAAATAATGTCTACCCAAAGGTCATGAGGAGGTTTTGACACTTATATTTTTCAGTTTGCTTGGAATGAATTTTGATCTTGATTGGTGAAGGGTCTTTTTTCCCCTTCTATGTTGACCTCACTCTTTCATTGAAAAGAGCCTAGCTAGGGCTTGAAGGTGGCTCATTGGGTACAGCATTTGGTGCTCAATTGTGAGGACAGGGATTCATGTCCTCATCTGCCCTGTAAATGCCAGATAGGAGTAGAAGCCCACCTGTGATCCCAGCCCTCAGGAGGCAGAACTAGGGGTCCCTGGGCCAGCTGGCTAGCTAGACGAGCTGAGTCGTGGAGCTCTAGGTTCAAGTAAGAGACTCTGCCTCAGTGTGAAGGGCAGAGTGAGGAGAGACCCTGCCTCAGTGTGAAGG
>CAJQZJ010031933.1:2848951-2885513 GCA_907164525.1 Lophiomys imhausi | reverse complement strand
TCAGTGTGAAGGGCAGAGTGAGGAGAGACCCTGCCTCAGTGTGAAGGATAGAGAGTGGTGAAGAGTGCCAACCTCTGGCCTCCACAATGCATACTGCACATACGAACACATGGACGCACGTACACATGCAGAGAGCTCCACTGACTAGTGGGCCCGTCAGGGAACTCTGTCTTGTTAATTCACTGCTGAATTTGTCCCTTTGTGCCATCAACATCACCTCTATTCCTGTAGCTTTAAAATGAATCTTAGTGCCTGGTAGAATAAAGCATCCAGCTTTGTTCTTCAGCATTGGCTTGTCTTACTGTTTTCTATTTCCATGCACATTTTAAGATCAGTTTTATCCATTTCTAGATCCAGTTAAAGGGACTCATGAAGATTTTCTTCTAGGATTGCATGGGTTACTGATTACTTTGATCCTGGGTATAAAATGAATGACATAAAGACTTCTGCCTTGGAGAACGCCTATATGTTGTTGCAGTTTTCAGCTGCTTCTTCCATGTCCAGCTTTGCCTGATCTTTGACTTTTTAAAATGTTGTGTTTTTAAAAAAAATTCCACCCTTGGTCTTGCTGATGGAGACCCTGTTTGTGTAGTTTCATATGTGAAGAAATCCCCCTCCCTTTCCAGATCAGGTGCTCAGTCTGTATGGAATGAGAGTTTACTTTGTGTTGGGCACTGTGTCTGGAATAACAGCAGGGAACAAAAGCGATGGCTCTTTGTGCCCAGTTGACTAGCCTTAGAACCACCATTGGTCATGTGCTTGGGAAAATAGTTAATGCCTTGACTGTGTGGGCTAGGTCCCTGACGTAGGGGCCACTCGATAGGTTTGATCAAGATTTGATCATCATTGTTAAGCAGAGCGGACTGCTGCTTGGTTCAGTGAGTGTCTTTATCTTGGTCCTCATCTTTTGCTGATCAGTGTGCTCTTGTGGCTTTCAGCTTAACTTAGGTGACCTTTTTTATCTGTTTTCTTCCCCTGGGATATAACTAACAATATTAGTTACAATATTTCCCAGAGGAAGAAAACAGAAAAATCAATAGATAGCTGAGAATGACTTTGAACTTGTATTCTAGACTCTGTACACTGCGGTTTGTTCTGTCCACCGGGAGTGAGAAAAATGCCCTGAGCCTTTCCTTCTCTGTGGGCACATGCAGGATTTGGAGCCTTTCCCCAGCCTTGACAGCCTCAGATGTCAGGTGGGTACTGTTATCTTAAGATGGGCAGAGAGCTGAAGTTACAGGCAGGCAGAGTCTTTCCTCAGTGTGTCTGTCTGTTCTTAGCGGAGTGAAGGCTAGGGTGCTTTGTGAGTGTCTTCTTGAAGCTGTGGGATCCTGCAAAGAGTGTGTCTTGCTCATGACTGTCTCCAGGTTAATTGGCGTTTTTGTTATGACATTTTTTTTTTTTTGGCTTTTCGAGACAGGGTTTCTCTGTGTAGCCCTGGCTTTCCTGGACTCACTTTGTAGACCAGGCTGGCCTTGAACTCACAGAGATCCGCCTGCCTCTGCCTCCCGAGTGCTGGGATTAAAGGTGTGCACCACTACACCTGGCTTTTTTTTTTTTTTTTTGGTTTTTCAAGACAGGGTTTCTCTGAATATCTCTGGCTGTCCTGGACTCGCTTTGTAGACCAGGTTGGCCTCGAACTCACAAAGATCCACCTGCCTCTGCCTCCCAAGTGCTGGGATTAAAGGTGTGCGCCACCACCGCCCGGCTCACCTGGCTTTTGTTATGACATTTTATTATTATGGTTTAAACCTGGAATGTCCCATCCTGAGAAGGCTCATGTGTTAAAAGTTTTGGATCATGATTGATGAATTCATGGTTGACTATCAGGAGGTGGTGGAGACTAAGGGAGGTGGGGCCTGACTTGAGTGAGTGGGTTTGAAGGATGTGTTTTGTCCCTGGCCTCTTCTCTCTGTTTCCTCTTCACATGCCGCTGTCAGGCATACTTCTCTCTACCTCAAATGGTTGATCAAGGCCTTAAGCCCTGAAACGGAGACAAAACCACTTTTCTCCATTTGAATTAGTTTTTTTTCCCCAAGGTTTTTGTTTTTGTTTTGTCTCAGTAACAAAAAGTGTAAATATATAGAGAGATTAAATTTGGGAAATCCTACCGAATTTCCTAAGAGTTCACTTTGTGTGTGTGTGTGTGTGTGTGTATATGTGTGTGGTGTGCTCATATTTTTGTTTGCATTTGTGTGAACATACCTGTGTATGTGCACAGTGTGTGTGTGTGTGTGTGTGTGTGTGTGTGTGTGTGTGTGTGTGTACAGAGTATTATGTGTGTGTCTGTAGAGGCCTGGGGCTGACACTGGAGTTCCTCAATCACTCTCTGCCTTACATGTTAAGGTGAGATCTCTCACTGGTGTCCAGAGCTTGCTGATTTAGCTAGTATAGCCAGCCAGCTTGCTCAGCGATCACCTATTTCCACTTCCTAGTGTGATGGGGATCACAAGGAGGATGCCACACCCATTCAGCTTTTATTCGGGTCCTGGGGATCTAAACTTGCTTATGAGGTAAGCACTTTACCTCTGAGCCTTTCCCCCAGAATTTTACTTTTTCAGAGGAGGAAAATAGGTGATAGATAATTGTAGGAAAAAATGGCTAATTAAATGATTTAACCAGTATTTATATTATCATTAATTGGTTGGGAGTGTTAATCCTTAACCTGCCATTATAAATGAATACACACAGACACCTGATGGATTTTAACAAGCCTTGGTCTAAATTGTGCAATCCTAGCTCATCTAAGCTAGCTCATAATTCTATTACCAAAATATGACCCCATATATACATTCATCCCTTTGGACTATTATTCTCCACACAAGGACTGTTATTCTCCACACTATGTCGATGTTCCAGGCCATGTGGAATGACCTTCTTTAATCTGCCCCATTGCATGTCCTCTTTGTTTGCTCCTGGCTTCTCCCTGGCAAGCTTCTTCCTCCCAAGATGCTCTCTGTCTCTCAAACCCGAGCACCTTAGTCCCACCTAGCTCTGTCCGTGCCCAATCTCCAGGCCTCAGCATTTATTTAACCAATCAGAGACAAAGTAAGTAACAGCAAGCAGGACCAGTCAACATTTAGAATGCTTAACACTACTCCATCATTTCCCTCCTTTTGTCTAATAAAAAGACTAAAATTTTTTAACTCGCCGGGCGGTGGTGGCGCACGCCTTTAATCCCAGCACTTGGGAGGCAGAGGCAGGCGGATCTTTGTGAGTTCGAGGCCATCCTGGTCTACAAAGTGAGTCCAGGACAGCCAGGGCTACACAGAGAAACCCTGTCTCGAAAAACCAAAAAAAAAAAATTTTTTTTAACTCATATAGTAAAAACAATAAGAACAAATATGAAACAATCAAGAAAACCATATACAAAAGGTACACACATAATGTTTAGCCTATTTGTATCAGGGAATCTTGAAAAAAATCATCTGTCTTGGTGTGTTTAAAGTTTTGAACCTAAATATTTTCTATCATATCCTATATTTTCTTTTCTTTTAAATCCTAAATAACTCAAGTTTAATTGAAATTTTATACCTATTATGTCTTCAACCCCATCAAAGACATAAGAAGGGATAAAGTTATTATTTTTGTGAATAGGAAGCACAGAAGAGCAGCTTCCAAAAAAGAAAAAAAAATGACAGTTTGCTGCCTAGACAGTCCCAAATATCTCTCCATACCGTTGGAGCATCATCTTCAGCCTTCTGGCCAAGCATATCTCACAGACATAATTGTGTAGCAGGAAATAAGAATTTTCCCATTCTGTCTCTGCAGAATCAGGACATCAACTTACCTGCATTTAAGCTCTGGTCCATCTTTGAACTGTATATAGTCTGTTGAGAGAGCAGGGACATTTTTGTCCAGTAGGAATTATCTCCTGATGGGAGATTTCTTTTTGATGCTCATAGTTTTCTTCCAAGTCAAATGGGAGCTGTCAGGAGCTGACTGTCTTAAAGTCAAACAATTCTTAAAATAATATCTTTAAATGCCATTTTCTGTACATCTCTGAGGGTTTTGAAGACATCTATTGATTTATAAATCTATCTGTTTATCATCTTTGAACAAGCAAACTGTAAAATTCTATCAAAATTAATCTTATTTTTTATCAGTATACAAAATTCTATACCAATGTATCAAAAGATAACCTTATTTTAAGAATAACAATAGTTTTACGTTTCAGAGCATTTCAATAATCCATCCTTATATCTTATCATTTTTTTTTAAAGATTTATTTATTATGTTTACAGTGTTCTGTCTGCAGGTATATCTACAGGCCAGAAGAGGGCACCAGATTTCATTATGGATGGTTGTGAGCCACCATGTGGTTGCTGGGAATTGAATGCATGACCTCTGGAAGAGCAGCCAGTGCTCTTAACCACTGAGCCATCTCTCCAGCCCTCATTTCTATATTATATACATATATTCCCCTTCTTTTTCTTTTCAAGTCCTTTCCCTCTATCTAAGAAAGAAGGATAGAGAAAAGAAAAAGAAATAGAAAAGTCCTTGAGTCTAACCTCCTATACCTTGCTTAATAAGACCATTTAACAATTTGTAAACAATCCCCCTAAACAACATCTATAACATATCAAATTACCAAAAAAATCACCCACCCCACCTTTTGGGAATGGGGCGTCGCTCTCTTAAAATTGCTTCCTGCTGAATTTGGATGTAGAAAACCTGTTTGGGTTCCCAAATAAAATGGAAACAAAACGGTTAAGCAATTTAATAGTAACATTTGTTCAGTCTCTATGTGCTCAGCAATTTGAATGTCTTGAGCAATTTATAGTTCGAAGTTGAACTTTGGATGGGAAAGTTCAGGGCTTCATTGAAGTCCTGGCTGGAACAGTCTGTGAGCTGGACCATCTGGACTTGTCTTGTCTTCTTTGGTGTTTGGTCCCTTTGCTCTGAAAATATATAATTTCTCACAATTAACATATCTCTCTATTTTTTCTTTCAAGACAGGATTTCTCTGTGTATCCTAAACTCATAGAGATCAGTCTGTCTTTGTCTCCCAAGTGCTGGGATTAAAGGCATGCACCATCACACCCAACCTAAGATCTCCCTTAGGGCCTAAAATCTCTCTTGAAACCAGTTTTCCTGTGGGAGCCCCACATCTAAGGAGACTGGCTTGTGACCCCTTTCTCTTTAAATCTTTAAAAATCTCTTATATTTTAGCATTGCCAAACAACAAATATAATCCTTTTTACCTCCCGCTGATTATAGGGAAATCAAAGACATCTAAACAAAATCAAGCAACGAAACAAGAACATACCAAAAGCCTTGTTCTAATTGTCATCCCATGTTGTAATTAAAGCTCTCTTCATTATTCCTGAAATCTAGCTTTGATTGCACTGTATTGGGGGGCCAATACCAGAAATTGATGAGAAGCATCTAGTAGCCAGGGACCTGTGAACTCCAGTTGCCATTAATTTCTTTTCTATCGGGAAGGACTTTCCTCCTTTCCCCATTATTATTGTCAGCAACTTGGCATTCCATCTGTAAGCTCTCTTCCTTAAGCCTATCCTAGTCAAATCTTTCTCAAAAAGTATACATAGAATCACAATTGTCAGTGTAAAAATCATCTGTATGTTAAGAGAAACAAACTCAATTCCAAACATATTGAGACATGAATTTCTCCATTTGTAATCTAGGCGGTTAATTCCATTCTCAAGCTCTATTTAGAAGGCTGCCAGTTATTTAGCACATAAGGAGCTAAGCTTTCCACCTTTGCTGTAAGGCAGTAGCTTTTGTTAAGGGAGCCGCTCCTTTGAAATGCATTCGGGTTCGGCTCCCTGCTCTTTGGCTAGGAAACTATCTCTCACCGGGCTTTGTCACCCCGGCCTTCTCAGGCTGTAAGCATGGATTCTAATTGCTGTATGCTGGGCGCCATATGTAGAAAAAAAATCGCTAATTAAATGATTTAACCAGTATTTATATTATCATTAATTGGTTGGCAGTGTTAATCCTTAACCTGCCATTATAAATGAATACACACAGACACCAGATGGATTTTAATAAGCCTTGGCCTAAATTGTGCAATCCGAGCCCATCTAAGCTAGCTCATAATTCTATTACCAAAATATGACCCCATATATACATACATCCCTTTGGACTATTATTCTCCATGCTATGGCAATGTTTCAGGCCACATAGAATGACCTTCTTTAATCTACCCCATGGTATGTCCTCTTTGCTTGCTCCTGGCTTCTCTTCCAAGGCTTCTTCCTCTCAAGATGCTCTCTGTCTCTCAAGCCCAAGCACCTTAGTCCCACCTATCTCTGTCTTTGCCCAATCTTCAGGCCTCAGCATTTATTTAACCAATTAGAGACAAAGTAAGTAACAGACAGCAGGCAGGACCAATCAACATTTAGAATGCATATTCTCAATAGGGAAAGTGGCTTTTAGTGGAGCCATTTGTAAGAGTCCAGTTGTCTTGGTTGCTCTTGGGTAGAGTAGAGATAGTTTGCTTTCTGCACAAACTGAGCACAAGTTTATAGCAGATGCTAAGCTAATGAGAATCCTTACTAAAATAAAAGTCATTTGGGCATTCTGATGGGTGGCCATCCAGGGTCAGGAGGTTAGTCAGACAGCTCCCAGGTTTGTCCTGGTGTGGAGACATGCCCCCTAGCTCCTGCAGTGTGACTCAGTTGCCCATCATCTGATTGGCTCCTCTGATCTTGAAGCACCCCTTTCAGATCTTCCTGCCTCTGCTGCCTAGGTGCTGAACTTGCAAGAGGGCCTCTACTCCCAGCATGCTTTTTGAGGATGGAGTGAGGACTTTAGAAAGTGATTACAACATTGAAATGGGGGGGGATTGTCATTCAGTGAAAGACTTTATCTTGTAATGTTTTGGGTTGGACTTTGAGTATTCTAACTCTGGTGGTTAGTTATGTGGTGTGAAACAAATATATCCTATTTATGCTTTTCTGATGTCTAATATTATGTGCTTTACCAAATTTTACAACTCTTAGGTTCATGATTTGTAATTAAAAATATTATGTTGTTTTACAAGCTTTACAGCAGTTTGAAATTTTATTTTAAAACTAAATTGAACTATTTTGAATAGTTTATTTTCTAATATAAGGTACAAAATACAATACAAATGTGTATTATGACCCCTACTGCCTGCCTTTTGTCCCACTTCTCTGCAAAGCCACTACTGTAGTTCTTTTAAAAAATATTTACAGGCTAGGTGTGGTGGCACACACCTTTAATCCCAGTACTCAGGAATCAGAGGCAGGGAGATCTCTGTGAGTTTGAGGCCTGATCTACAAAGCAATTCCAGGGCAGCCAGAGCTACACAGAGAAACCCTGTTTTTTTAAAAAATGCTTTAAAAAAATTTTTTTGGAACCGGGTGGTGGTGGCACACGCCTTTAATCCCAGTACTTGGGAGGCAGAAGCAGGTGGATCTCTGTGAGTTCGAGGCCAGTCTGGTCTACAAAGCAAGTCCAGAACAGCCATGCCTGTTACACAGAGAAACCCTGTCTCGAAAAACCGAAAAAAGAAAAAAAATTATTTATAGTGTGTGTGCATGTGTGCCTGTACCATAACACACATATGGAGATCAGAGAACAGCTTGTGGGAGTTGGCTGTCTTCTCTCTGTCATGTGGGTTCCAAGTCTGGGCAGCAAGCACTGTTACCCTCTAAGCCCATCTTCCTTTTTTGTTTACTTATTTTTAAATTTTTCATTCATTTTTATTTTATGTATGTGGGTCTTTTGCTTGCAGATATCCTTGTGCACCACATGTGTGCAGTGCCAATGAGGCCAGCAGAGGGCACCAGATCCCCTGGAACTGGAGTTACAGCATGTGGCTGCTGGGAACTCAACCCAGGTTCTCCCCAAGAGCTGCCAGTGTTTTTAACTGCTGAACTATCTCTTCAGCTCCTGTTTTCTTTTTTATAATGGCTGCATTGTATCTCATAAGGGACATGAGGCAGCAGAGGGACAGAGACAACCAGGAAGCTGGCACGGGCCCCTGTTCAAACAGAGCCACATAGAGAGGCAGGCAAGGTGCACAGGGAAGAAGCTGCTGCCTAAAACCACATCAGACACTGTCTCCGGCACAACTGGCTGCAGTGCATAGCCTGACAGCAGCCTGTTGCCAAGCTTTGGCCCCTCCATGCACCCCCACCCCTTACCCCTGCCTCCCTGTCCTCCAGGGTACTAATGGCGGGAGTCTAAACAAGAACTTTCATGGATGAAAATCTGAGGACAGTATCGCAACACCGCAAGCACCTATATTAGTATCTGTCTATGCACTAGAAGCCACCCTCCTACTAGTAGAAATGACATGTGCATATTCCTTACATCAAGGCATTCTGATGGACTCTCAGTCCTGAGATCTATATATCCTCAGCTGAGGATCTATATGGAAGGCTTGTTTTTAGACTCCATCACCAGGGGCTGGCTCAGTTGTTTCACAGAGAGGCCCAAGTACCTGGGTTTGTGGGGGTTTTCTCCCAATTTGTATTTTAATGCAAAGAGGCTCTAGTCACAAGGCTTCTTGCATAGAGTAAGTAAGGGCTGTTGCAGTAGGAGGGTGCTCTGACCAAAGGCCTGCAAGCCTTTCCTTGTTTCATAACGCTCCAGGCAAGGTCTACAGCCAGCCTGGGAATCCCTTCACCCTGGGAATGACTCTGAGTCAGAGTGAGTTTACCTCCTAAATTGACCAAGACTGTCTGAAAGTAAGGCCTTTTAGTTCCTGATGTTGAGGTTAGCCAATCCCAGGATGGAACGAGAACCCTGGGAAGGACAAGGAGGGGAATGGGCAGTGCCCAGTGGCTGAGTCCACTCCGCTCTGGACTTTGCCCACACCTCTGAAGCTGCTGAGTTCGGTTTACCTAACTGCTCACCAGCACATTCTACCTGGTCAGCTCCCTGCTCTCTCCATCTTTTGGGAAGAAAAGCAGCAGATTCCAGTGACTGAATGATGTAGATAGGTTAGCAATACTACTGAAGGAACATTAGTATCCTTATGCATAAAAGTATGGAAACATAAATACACTTATTATTTACATTTATATTTGTTTCATGCCCTTTGTTTGCATGCTACTTTCACACCTCTTTCTGTTTTGGAAAGCTGATAAAATACTATTTCATGTAGATAACTCTTAGCTATTCCCACTGTACAGTTCTAATTGTATCCCCAAGGTGTATAGTAGTCACTTTGTTAAAGGTAATATGTTTCTGATACTGCCTTTTTAAATTGGGCATGATGGTGCACACCTTTAATCCCCGCATTTGGGAGGCAGAGGCAGGTGGATCTCTGTGAGTTTGAGGCCAGCCTGGTCTACAGTGAGTCCAGTACAGCTAGGGCTACATAGAGAAACCTTGTCTCAAATAACCAAAACAAAACAAAAACCCACAACAACAAAAAAACCCAACCTGTTTTCTTTATTTTCAAGAATTTCATACAAGTATACTATGAGACATTATCATTACTACCTCGTTTCCCCTGCCAACTCTCACTATACATCTTCCCTTCCATTAAATCCCTGACCACATCCCTCTGCCCTCTAAGATCTTTGTGTAACGTGTTACTGGTGTAAATGCTGTTTCTAAAACTGTTAGTGTGAAAGTCACCAGACCAAGCATGCTCATCATTTGCCACGTCTTTTTTTTTTTTTTTTTGAGACAGGGCCTCACCATATCTTCTTTTCTTTCTATTGTAGTGATAACCACCATGACTAAAGCAACTTGTGGAGGAAAGGGTTTATTTAATCTTACAGTTTGTAGTTCATCATCCAGAGAAATTAGGGCAGGAACCTGGAGGCAGTATCTGATGCAGAGGCCATGGAGGAGTGCTGTTTACTGCCTTGTTCCTCATGACTTTCTCAGCCTGCTTTCTTATCGAATCCAGGACCATCAACCCAGGGATGTGGTGACACCTACAGTGAGCTGGGCTCTTCTACATCAATCATCAATAGAGAAAATGTGCCACCACAGGCTCTCCCACAAGCCAAACTGATGGGGGCATTTCCTCAATTGCATTTTCTGTGTCAAGTTGACAAAAAACCGGCCAGAACACCATGTAGCTCTGGCTGATCTGGGACTCTGTGTAGACCAGACTGGCCTTGAACTCACAGAGATCTGCCTGCCGAGTGCTGGGACTACTTGAAGTGTGCCTTTACCCACTGAGTACCTTACCAGCTCTAATTATATAATCTTTGAAATTACAAATATATTTTATAATACAATATTTAATTGTACTTAAGTGTTTAAAATACAATAATATATATGTATATATATATATTTTTTTTTGAGTCAGGCTTTCTCTATGTAGCCTTGGCTGTCCTATAACTCACTTTGTAGACCAGGCTGTCCTTGAACTTACAGAGATCCACCTGCCTCTGCCTCCCGAGTGCTGGGACTAAAGGCGTGTGCATCACCACCTCTGGGGGATATTATTGTATTTTGTTGAGGGGACTGGAGAGAAAGCTTAGTGACTAGGAGCACTTGCTGCTCTTCCAGAGGACTAGAGTTTGATTCCCAAGACCACGTTGGGTGGCTCTTAACCACCTATAGCTGCAGGGTCCAACACCTTCTTCTCACTTTTTCAGGCACAAACACATAAATTGAAAATATTAAAAATTATTAAGCCAGGCGGTGGTGGCGCACGCCTTTAATCCCAGCACTTGGGAGGCAGAGGCAGGCGGATCTTTGTGAGTTCGAGGCCAGCCTGGTCTACAAAGTGAGTCCAGGACAGCCAAGGATACACAGAGAAACCCTGTCTCGAAAAACCAAAAAAAAAAAAAATTATTAACATGAGGGTTTTGCCTCATTTATTTGTTGAGATGGGGTCTTCTTGTGTGTCGAACGCTGGCCTTGAATTCATAGAGATGGGACTGCCTCTGCCTCCTGAGTGACCTGGACTAAGGCGTGTGTCACCAGGCCCAGTTTGGCCTTCTTTATTGCATCGTTTCAATGGGTGGCCCAGTAAACTTTGCAGCTGCCAGAGCCTGGGCTTTTGATCCTAAAACTGCCACTTACAGACCTGGACAAATAAGGCTTAACAGCAGTGTCACTGGAAAGGCAAATCTTCCCAGCTCTCCATCAAAATTTACAGCTCTTACCTCAGCAGGAATAAGAGATAGTATGAGTGACCATGACCTAGTGAATTTAGGCCACCCCCATGTTCCACTGTGATAACTTTCATAAAGGTTTTTTGTTTGTTGATTTTTTTTTTTTTTTGAGACAGGGGTTCTCTGTAACAGCCCTGGCTGTCCTGGACTCACTTTGTAGACCAGGCTGGCCTTGAGCTCACAGAGATCCGCCTGCCTCTGCCTCCCCAGTGCTGGGATTAAAGGCATGCGCCACCACACCTGCTTCATAAAGTTTTTATAGTGATAGAACAAAGTCCCAAATCAAGGTATGCACCAAATCCATCAGTAGGCTCCTCAGGTGGGGTCACAGCAAAGCCAGGAAATCAGTGTAGGTCTCACAGATGGTGACATTCGGGTTGGTGGTACCTGGGAGTCTGTTCATACATTCCAAGAGGAGTTACCCAGAGTCACAAGGTTGCTAGGGCAGACACACAGGGGACAGTGAATGGCTGTTCTGGGTTTATAGATGGCCCAAGAAAATGTGACTGTGGGCCCACACCTTTCCAGTTCTCCACAGTTGTGGAAGTCCTAATCAGCCTGGCTTGTACAGACTCCAGAGTGTCTGTACCCTAAAGAGCTGCTCTGTCACTTGGGAGGTGCCACTGTGTCTGTCTCCTTGCCACAGGGAAGCCAGGCGTCCTCTGAACTCATTGGCCTCCTAGGAGCAGCATGACTGACTGCAGACACTAGGGACATGAGGCGGGACACATCTGTACTTCGTTTCTTTGCCAGGTGGAAGGGAATGAGGCAAGGGTGGTGTCTGTGGCTCCATCTACATGGAATGGGGAGAAGAGAGAGAGCCTGAGACCATTGTGTGCTCTTGGTGGTTCAAGGTTTTTTTTATAAGTTACAGATGGACCCACGGTGGCATGGCAGTTGCTTCTCTTGGAAACTTGAGAGAGAGAGCTTTGCCGTGTAGACCCTGCTGTGGAATGCTTCCCCAAGACTGTGGAGGGAATGAGCTGTAGAGCCTTTCCTCTCTTGGCTGCATGAAGTTTGGAATTCTGGAGCTGTCCCCCAAGACTTCCTCATGGGGTCTCTAGGCCCACCTTGCTGGCAGAGGCAGGTGGTACCCCCTGACTCGATAGCTGCTCTGCTTTCCCTCCAAGAATACATTGCTTCTTCAGGACAGAGCTACATAATCTCTAAAGCTCTTGTTTACCACATTTCATTCTCTTCTGGCTCTTTTCTCAGTCTCCATAGGTCTTATTTATGAGCTTGTGTGGAATTTGAATTTGTGAAGCCCACATTGGGCTCTGGTGCATTGTGGGAAGCTTTTGCTCCAGGTGATTTCTGGACTCTCTTAACTTGTGTGGCCGTCGGCCCAACTTGGACTTGCACAGTGCAGCAAACCTCTTAATTTACTGTGTCAGAAGAACTCACCAAGGACAGAAGCCTGACAAATTAAGTGTCTGCTCCAGCATGGGCCTTTGCTCTGTGATGAAGGGGTGGGTACTTTACCTGGTATCTTCTGGAAACCCTTTGATTTAAATGCATTGCAAGAGGCTAAAGATGCAGCTTGTGTATGGTAGAGTGCTTACCTACCCTGAAGCCCTGGGTTCGGTCCTCAGCATTCCATAAACTGGGGACTCCTGTAACAAAAAACTCAAGGCTATCTTTGGTTATATAGCCAAGTTCAAGGGGAGCATGGGATGTGAGACCCTGATTTTTTGTTCTGTTTTTGTTTTTAAGCTGTTTCAGAGAGCCAGGGGAAATCTCTGCCCCGTGCTGGTTTGGACATACTCTCTGTGTCAGAGCCACAGAGCTACAGCTCATTTGCTGGTTTCCTCACTGACAGATGATTAACAAGACTGCTGGTTTCTCTGAGGCTCACATAGGAGCATGTTAGATGCCACAGCTCTTGAGTTTGTATTTGATTATATGAAAGAGGCTGGCCTGATATCTTTGGAGAAATCTTTTCACTCCAAACTATTTTCCTCTTGATTGCTTGCTCTGTTGCAGTAGGGGGTGCTGGGGAATAAAGCACACCCAGCTTTCTGTGTGCTCTGCCTCCCTCATGTCTGTTATGGGGAGGATCAAGAGAAACCAACTAAGGGTCTGGAGTGATGGAATGGTGCTCGTGGTTAAGAGCACTTGTGCCTGTAGTCTCCATTACCCACACAGCAGCTCACAACACCCGGAAGTTCAGTCCAGGATACCCCACACCCACTTTTGGCCTCTAAGGGCACCAGGCACATATATGGTGCAAACATATACATACAGGCAAAATACTCAAACACACTAAGCAAAATAAATTCTTTAAAGAGAGAGAAATTAAGTAATAAGCCTGTGATCTAGGAGCATGGTGCTAAGTCATAACTGTGTGGGGTTCATGGTTCTTGGTTTGGTTTTTTGAGACAGGGTTTCTCTGTGTAGCCCTGGCTGTCCTGGACTCCCTTTGTAGACCAGGCTGGCCTTGAACTCACAGAGATCTGAGTGCCTCTGCCTCTGGAATGCTGGGATTAAAGGCATGCGCCACCACGCTTGGCGGGTTCTTGGTTTTTGACTGAGATTTCCAGCGAGGGAGGGAAGTGGGTTTGCGTGGCTGAGTCATTCCCACTGTATCAGAGCACAGTGGATTAACCAAATTCTCCATTATTCCTAGCGAATCTAAACCCTGTTTTGGGGGGCAAGAATGTAAGTTTTCCTATTTAACATTTTTTTGTTTTTAAAAAGCATACCTTTAAAAGCAATAATCAGGAAAATTGTGGTTTTGATGAATAAGCAGTGTCTGTAGGGTCTAATGTGTTCTTGTAGTTGCAAGCCTGGGCAACAGCCCATTGAGTAACAGGCTTTGTCTGCAAGTGTGAGGACTTGAGTTCAGATCCAGCCTGTGTTGGTAATCCCAGTGCTGCAGGGGCAGGGTGGAGACAAGACGATGGCTAGGCTTGCTGACTGCCAGCCCAGCTCAGTGAGAGACCCTGTCTAAAGGGAACAAGGCAGAGTGCTACAACAGGACACTTGGTGTCCTCCACATGTACACAGAGGCGCACACACCCCATGCAGCCACCCTCGCTTTCAAATTGTGTCACCTTTTAAGACTGGCTTTTCGGTTTGTTGCATGTAACATTAGTTTTCTCCTTTTCTTTTTTTTTTTTTTTTTTTTTTTTTTTTTTTTTTGGTTTTTCGAGACAGGGTTTCTCTGAATATCTCTGGCTGTCCTGGACTCGCTTTGTAGACCAGGCTGGCCTCGAACTCACAAAGATCCGCCTGCCTCTGCCTCCCAAGTGCTGGGATTAAAGGCGTGCGCCACCACCGCCCGGCTCTTTTTTTTTTTTGAAAGATTTATTTATTATGTATACAGTGTTCTGTCTGCAGGTATATCTGCAGGCCAGAAGAGGGCACCAGATTTCATTATGGATGGTTGTGAGCCACCATGTGGTTGCTGGGAATTGAACTCAGGACCTCTGGAAGAGCAGCCAGTGCTCTTAACCGCTGAGCCATCTCTCCAGCCCCAGTTTTCTCCTTTTCAATGCTGAGTAATATTCTATTGTAAATGTTTATTCATTTTTCTGTTGTGGGCAGTGGGTTGTTAGTTGATGGGACCCTAATGGTTATGAATATAATCATTATAAACTTTTTGTGCAGCAGGAAGACACTTCACACCTTTTTCCACTTTATCTTTTCTGTTATCTCTCTCTCTGAGACTAGTGTAGCCCTGGCTGTCCTGGAATTCCCTCTGTAGACCATGCTGGTCTCAAACTCAAAGGTCTACTTGGCTCTACCTCCTGAGTGCAAGGATCAAAGGTATGCACCACCACACTGACTTGTTATGTTTCTTTTCTTTTTTAAAGATTTTATTTATTTATTATGTATACAGTGTTCTGTCTGGATCTATGCCTGCAGGCCAGAAGAGGGCACCAGATTTCATTATGGATGGCTGTAAACCACCATTTTGTTGCTGGGAATTGAACTCAGGATCTCTGGAGGAGCAGCCAGTGTTCTTAACCTCTGAGCCATCTCTCCAGTCCTTGTTATGTGTTTTTTTTTTTGGTTTTTCGAGACAGGGTTTCTCTGTTTAACAGCTCTGGCTGACCTGGACTCGCTTTGTAGACCAGGCTGGCCTCGAACTCGCAAAGATCCGCCTGCCTCTGCCTCCCAAGTGCTGGGATTAAAGGCGTGCGCCACCACCGCCCGGCTATGTTTTTTTTTTTTTAAAGCTTGTTTGAGTTGATAAAATTAGGCCCTAAGATAAGAAGTGACTGACATTTAGCCCTTTGGTGAGTGAGCAAAAAAATATCTCTATTGTCTCAAGAACTATGATGGCATGGGGAGGTGGAGTTAACAGTATTTACCAGACTAGAATGGGTAGAGAGAGGAAAGGTGACAGACACAGTAGGTGGGTTCTCACAGATGAAGTCAATCTTTTCTTTTCTAACAGCAGTTAAGAAGTGGGTGTGGTCACCTCAATTTCAGCACTCCAGGGCTGGGCAGGAGAATCAGAAGTTCAAGATCTTCTTGGTTCCACTGAGTTTCAGACTAGCCTGGGCTATTTGATACAGTGTCTCAAAATAAAACAACAACAAACCAAAAGTAGTTAATGGTCTTATGTATCATTCTGTGGGGTTTGTGTCTGGGTAAGTAAGTAGGCATTGTTCAGTAATAGATTCCACAGCATTCTTAAGATTAGCCCTTTGAGCTGGGCTGTGCTGGCACACACCTTTAATCCCAGCACGTAGGAGGCAGAGGCCAGCCTGGTTTACAGGAGGCAGAGGCCAGCCTGGTTTACAAAGTGAGTTCAGAACAGCCAGGGCTACACAGAGAAACCCTGTCTTGGGAAAAAAAAAAAAAAAGTTAGCTCTGGCTATCTGTCTAAGATGTCACAAGACATTGGGGTCAGGCTCCAGGTGGTCAGTGTCTGATTGTTGAGTGTGGGAATCGCCACATGTGTTTTTGGCTTTTTTTGGCTTTTCTTTAACCACATTACTCTTCTACCAAACTGTCTTTTCATGTCCTGGACACCTGTCACCGAGGCTTAAGTATGGCACAGCCTTTTGCTGCTGCACTCAGTCTAATGTGCACATCGGCTGATTAATATTTTATTTCTTTAAAAAATAACTCGTGGAGCCGGGCGGTGGTGGCGCACACCTTTAATCCCAGCACTCGGGAGGCAGAGGCAGGCGGATATCTGTGAGTTCGAGGCCAGCCTGGTCTACAAAGCAAGTCCAGGACAGCTAGAGCTGTTATACAGAGAAACCCTGTCTCGAAAACCTAAAAAAAAATAAAATAAAATAAAAAATAACTCGTGGGACTGTAGAGATGCTCAGTGGTTAAGAGCGCAGGCTGCTCTTGCAGAGAGAGGACTCAGGATGGGCTCCCGGCACCCACATGGCAGCTCAGAACCATCTGACATTCAAATTCCAGGGGATTTGACGCCTCTTCTGACCTCCATGGACTCTTACACACATGGTTACAGACACACACCCTGGCACACAGATGTGCACACAGATAAATATTTGAAAAAGAACAACATAATCCCAGTAGATGCTGACTGAGTTCTGACAAAGGATTTTCAGGAAGCAAGCCTCTGGGAAAAGGGCCACTCTTACACAAAGAAGACCAGGTTTGTAAATGAAAAGATGGATAGACATCAGTCTCTCACCTCCGCTGCTTCTGGACGCAGCTGTTTGTGGTCTGTGCTGTTTCCTCCCTTTCTTCCTCCTTGACAGGCCTGGTCAGCGTGAGGCTGCATGGTCCTCCTGAGAACGGTTTCTTGGACTGTCTTCCTGTGTTTGGGCACTTTCAGGGACCCTTTCGCCAGGCGAGGCTAGCCCTTATCACCTTTCCCACCCACTGCTGCAGCTAGTCCCATGGCCAACTGTGAAGATATTTCCAGTCTTGAGCACCACAAAGCAGCACCTTTTTGGTGGCGCCCAGGATGGCAGGGTTATATTCCAGCCTCAGAGCTGCATTCACTGCCGTCTTTCTTCACCTTTGGGACTGTCTGGGTGCATTACACAGGCTCATGGTGCTCAACCAAAGTGGAGAGGCTAGAGCTGTTGGGAGCTTAGGGAAAGGGATGTTCTTTTGTCACTTGTGGAATTAACTTTGGATGTCTACACCAAACTCTGGTGCCCATAGTGCCAACCCACTGTTAGTCTCTGCCACGTCAGTGCTGACCACATGTAGCATAGCAGAACATATCTGTGTCCACTTCAGCTTGGCTACAAGAGGGCTTGGTGTATGAGTGTAGGGTGGGGAGCGTCAGGGTGTTTTAAAAGAAAATGAAACATAGCTCCTTCCTGCTTTGTGCTCATGGCTGTGGAATTTGGGAAGAGAGGGCTCTCCCTGTGGCTGCCTGTGGGAAGCTGTTCTGTGGTGAGAGCCGCTCACACTGTGGTTCTCTAGCATCCTCTGCACCATCCTCGAGGAGGTGACTTGATCCCAGCTAGGAGAAAACTGATGGGGCTGGAGAGATGGCTCAGCATCTAAGAGTACTAGCTGCTCTTCCAGAGGACTCGGGGTCAATCCCTAGCACCTGTGTGGCAGCTCACAACCATCTGCAACCCCAGTCCCAGGGAATCCAACACCCTCTTCTGGCCTCCTGGGGCACTGTACACAAACAATCCACAGATACTCATGCAGACAAAACACTCATGCACATAAAAATAAGTGGATAGTTAGGAGGAAGAAGAAGAAAACTAAGGCTTGTTGGCTGATGTCAGGACTGACTGAGAGCAAGCTGTTCTAAGATGGCCCTGAGGTCAGCCCCATCAGCCTGGAGAACACCTCGGGAGGGCTGTTCAAGTCCCAGGGTTTCATAACAAGCTAGAGGAAGTTGGTGGGAGATTATGAGAAAGCTGAAAAGTAGCGGCCCTCAAGGGAAAGGCTCTTTTCTCCAACAAGTTTCACCCCAGTCTCTTGACTATGAGAAGGGACTGACTAAAGCCTTCTTCAAGAGGGTATTTTTAATACACTCGAGTGACTGGCTATCGTATGGAGCATGCATGCTGAGCCAGACAGCACTGTCTGCTGGACACATTCCTCATCCTTCAGGGTTGCCAGAGTAGCTGAGAACAGGCCTGAGAGTTAGACGTCAGCCCTGTCTTTCCAGCCCAGCTGTGAAATGGGGCTGTTGGCTCCAGCCACAGATCCCTCCAGCTCATTATGTAGGGAGGCTAGGAAGGGGCATATCTTGTTTCTCATCGTGGAGATGCCTGAGGAGTTGCCATCCAAAGTGTCTCCAGGCCACAAAGTTCATGCTTATGTGAATGGCTCCAGAACAGCAGTGCTTGCTGTTATCAGCTGACGACAGGTATAGAACTGGACATTTTCTAGGGCACACACAGGCTTTCCCAGCCCTCCCCTGGTCAGCAAAGACTGGAAGGACTGACTGCCACACTGCTCATCCAGGGAGACTAGACATCTTGTCTCAGTGACAGAGCCAGAAAATGGAACTCATGCTTTTGTCACAGACAAGAAGGTTCATGTTCCTACCCCAGGACACACTGTAGTTCTTTTATTTTAAAGTCTTAGTTCTGTTAAAATTTGATTGGTTATCTTACTCTTGGCCACAGACTACTTGGAGTTAAGTTTGTCATTGTCTTTTCCCTAAATCAGGCTGCTGCTTTTGGGGTGTCATTTTCACTGTGGAGTTTAGTCTCATGGCTTTTCTCCCAGTTAGTCCTGTAGCGAGTCCTCCCCACAAAGGACAGAACTCCTCCCTGGTCCTTGTATGTCTGTGACCAGAGCTGCTGTCCCCTGATGCCCACCCTCATCAGAGGCTGCGTTGTTCCAGGTTCTCCTTGTCTCATAACTCAGGCCCTTGGCTGAGCTGTGCAGGGATTGGAAATAAACTGACCCCGATCTTTTCCACTATCAGTGTAGCTGATACTGGGCAGAGAGCCCTGGCAGATGGGGAGGTCATAGCATCCCAGGCTCTCTGCCACCTTGGGGTTTGCAGGAAGATACTTCCTGTACACACCTGGAGGCTCTATTTTCATACCCTCTTTTTATGCTTATCCACAGCTTTTGGTGTACCAGTCGAATCCAGATCATTGTCAGTGGGTTGGAAATCCCTACCTCTCATTTTTCCTCAAATTCAGGACTTAGTTCACAGTCCTTTCTTCCTCCAGAGCCTCCCCAGCCTTTCCTCCTGTCCTTGGGAAGGAAAGTCTTCATTTAGAAATATTATTAGAATTAAATAGAAAATCAAAATGTCTCAACTAAAATGCTTCTGTATGTGTATATGTATGTGTGTATTGATTGATTGAAATAGGATATCATTATATAGCCTTGGCTGGCCTGGGACTCTGTATGGACCAGGCTGGCCTGGGACTCTCAGAGATCTATTTGCCTCTGCCTCTGGTTGCTAGCGATGTGTGCCACCATGCGCTTTTTTCCTCCATTTTTGACAGCATCCTTATTGCTAGCTAGCCAGGCATCATGGTATATATCTGTCGCCCTAGGACTCAGGAGGCATGTGGTCATGAGTTCAAGCCAGTCTAGACTACGTAGCGAAACAATCTTGAAATGTGAAAGTCTCTGTTCAGTGCTGGAGTCTTAGCTTGGTCCATTAGCAGACTCCAAGCGTGGCATTTCCTCGCTCTGCTCTTGATTTCATGGCTACAGGGGTCAGAAGGCACATTGCTAACATTAATGTTCTCCTTACAGATAATTTCAGTTTTCTCACAGTGGGCTGT
Organism: Lophiomys imhausi; assembly: GCA_907164525.1. NCBI lineage: Eukaryota > Metazoa > Chordata > Mammalia > Rodentia > Muridae > Lophiomys > Lophiomys imhausi. The sequence goes on along the minus strand of CAJQZJ010031933.1, from coordinate 2,865,769 downwards.
GCAGCTTGTCAAATTTTGATTTTAGTATATGGGAAAGTAACTTTTTTCTTTTCTAATTCCCTACAAGGGAGATTGACTTTATTATACCTGTCACATTTGTAATGGAGCTGTGCTCAGTATTTGAAAATGAGAATGTGGTAACAAAGAAAGTTGGAGTCACCCACAGCCCTCACCAGAGGTGACCAGTGCCAACCCCCCACCTTTCTTCTGGCAGCCACACCAGGGCTCTCATTCCATAACTGGTTTTGCTCATCTGCTTTACTAACGAACCATTTTTTAAAAGGTCAGTACGCCTAGCACTTGGTTGGCTGAATCAGGAGGATCTCTGTGAGTTCAAAGTCAGTTAGGGGCATAGACTGAGACCCTGTCTCCAAACAAATAGAACCAAAGACATGTGGTAGCTGTTCTTGCCACAGGATACAGAATGTAGGCATGTTTTGTATTGTACATGTGAAAGCTTGTAGTGCTTTTAAACTTAACAAAGAGAAGATAACAGTTGTTGAGTGCATACAGGGGCTGCTCTGTTACCTCGTCTGACTGATGCAGGGTCTCCCTTCTGACCACCCTGTTCCTGTCTTCCTCCTCTGTAGCTTTCTTCTTAGGAGTACAGATGAGATAATGTTGCCTCCCTGGTGACAGCTCTCTGGAACCTCACATCCCACATCAACTCAAAGCCAAAACATCCAACCAAGATCTGGCCCGGTTCCTGATACCACCTCACAGCCATGGTGACCCTTCATTTCTCTCTTTAGGATGTAACAAATCTGTTTCAGCTTCCAGGCCTTTCTGGTTCCCTTGTCCTGGCAGGTTTGGGAGACTGACTTCCTTTTCATTCATGGTTCTGATTATTGTTTATTTATTTATTTTTAGTGTTTATGGATGTTTTTCCTGCAGGCATATCTGTGTACTACATGTGTTTCCACAGAAGCTGGAAAAGGGTATCAGATTCCCTGGAGTTAGAGTTACAGACAGTTGTGGGTTTCCATGTAGGTGCTGGGAATCGAACCCGGAGCTCTCTGGAAGAGCAACTAATGCTCTTAACCACAGAGCCATCTCTACCAGGCCCACGGTTGTGTTTGAATGAGCTGAAATGAGCCCCACAGTGCATGTGTATTATGGAGAAAGTGAATTTAGTGAGGTATGGAATTGAACATGTCACTAGTAATTCCACTGTCCATCCTTAATTTTTCACTTTGCTTATTAAGGCTTTGGGGGCCTCTGGGTTTTAGTGTGTGTAGGGGGCTATATGTTATAATAGTTAAGGGCTGAGGTCCATTTGTTATGGCAACTCATATCTATAAGACCAGAACTTGAGAGACAGAGAGAGGTAGGAGCACTGTGAGTTCAAGGGTGACTTAGGCTGGCTGCATAGTGAGTGCCAGGATAGCTCGGGCTACACAATGAGACCCTGAAAAATAGGAGAGGAGGTGTTTGGAGAGATGGGCCACCAGTAAAGTGCTTGCTGTGAAAGCATAGGGGTCTGCATTTGGATCCCCAGAATCTGTGTAAAGGCTGGGCTCAGGGGTATGCATCTGTAACCTCAGTCCCAGGAAGGTGGGGCCAAGTGGATCCTCAGAGCTTGTTGGTCATCCAGTCTAGCTGAATCAGTGAGTTCCATGCCAACGAGACCCGCCTCAAAAACTAAGGAGTGACTGAGGAAGATGCTGAGCTGACATCATTGGCTTCTGGCCCCCACATATGTGCATGCACCCAAAGACTTCACACACACACGACTCCTATGCTGTGAATTCAGATGAACATGATTAACTTTGTTATCAGTCTTTGTTCAATTTCTATCACGTTTAGCTAAGTTAGTGACTTATACACTACTTGTTACCCACTTTTGGATGACACATCATCTTAAAATAATGTCTCCAGGCAGCACTTGGGAGGCAGAGATAGACTGATCTCTGTGAGTTCCAGGCCAGCCTGGTCTTCATGGGGAATTCCGGACCAACCAGGGTTGCATAGTGAGACCCTGTCTAAAACAAAACAAAAAAACAAATCAAAAAGGAGAATTCTTTCTAGTTGTGTGGGTCAGGACTCAGCAGTGCCTTGTCTGGGTGGTCCCGGCTGTCACCCAGAGTTCTTTGCCCAGGTCCCTCTCCACAAGCTACTTGTGAGCAACCTCAAGATAGGCGGCCTTTTCTATGGCAAGTAATCCAGGAGATCAAGGTCAGAAGCCACACTGTGTTCTCCTACCTGGCTCAGAAGTTCCACATTTGGCTGTTATGTCCTGTCAGCTACAGAGGTCAGCAGTGAGGGAGGACACTTACTAATCAAGTGAACCGGGCATCATTGTGAACTGTTTGGAAGCTGATCGCCAAGCTGCCCGTTGAGTGAGCCTTGTGGTTGTACATCCATCTTTGATTTAGGACATGGATAAAATGCTGAAGTGAGTGGAGTTCCAATACATAGTAAGCCCTCAGAAAGCTGTGATCATGACTGTTTTGTGCCGTTCCCTTCTTCCCACCCAGTCCTCCTCTGTCCAGGAGGAGAAATGGACGTCAAATGATGGTGAGGCAAGGGAGGAGGCCACTTGGGAGGATCATAAACTTAAGAAGAGGCTGGACTGCCGGGCGGTGGTGGCGCACGCCTTTAATCCCAGCACTTGGGAGGCAGAGGCAGGCGGATCTTTGTGAGTTCGAGGCCAGCCTGGTCTACAAAGTGAGTCCAGGACAGCCAACAATACACAGAGAAACTCTGTCTCGAAAAAACCAAAAAAAAAAAAAAAAGAAGAGGCTGGACTGAAAAGCTCTTGGAGGCTGGAGAGATGGCTCAGAGGTTAAGAGCACTGGCTGTTCTTCCAAAGGTCCTGAGTTCAATTCCCAGCAACTACATGGTGGCTCGCAACCATCTACATTGACATCTGGTACCCGGGCATATATGTAGAGCAAATACTGTATACATAATAAACAAACAAACAAACAAACAAACAAATAAATAAATAAATAAATAATTAAAAAAAAAAAAAAGCTCTTGGGAGGTGGAATGCCCAGGCAGCAGTGTTGGTGCAGGTGAAGGTCATGGCTGGGGAGGGCGATGGGTGGGGAAGCATGCTGTGAGAGGGACAGGGAGGGTCCCTGTTCTTTGGGGAGAGCTGATCTCTAGGCATATGGCTAAACTAACTCCAGCTGGAGGATTGGAGCCCATTTGATTGAGTAGGGCAGGGCTTTTCTCTCCCACAAGTCCCTGCCCTCCCAGAGCTGTCTTTATTCTCTTGTTGCAGGCTTGTGAGTGTCTGGGTCCTGTACTTAGAGTGGGCTCCCTCCCTGGGGAGGGGCTTTTCTTTGCCTTTTATGGCACCAATATGGTTAGTTTATTGGGAGTTCGGTGGAACTGAGTTCTGATGTATATGTGTAGTGCAAAATTACAAGTATTTTCTAAAACTGCCCTTGTTCCCAAATAATGACACAGAGACCTTTATATTTATTAATAATAGCTTTAGGCACTATAGTGCAGATTCTCAGTTAGCTCAATCTATATTAACCCGACTAATCCTAACACTGGCCTGTTTCTCAGCCAAGTGATCTTCTCCTATTCTGTCTTCCTGGCAACTCCCTCACGGCAACTTTTGGTCCCTACCTTAGAGCCTCTCTGTCTCCCTGGGCTTCGGAAGTCCTGCCTTATCCTCTCCTGCCCAGCCGTTGTCTGTTCTGCTCTTTATTAACCAATCAGAGGGCGATGGAGAACAATTTTTACACAACAGTTACGCTTCATAGGAATTTTTATACAACAGGAGATGCTTCATAGAAATGACAATGCCAAATGCTGTGGTAGAAGTTAGGTCTGTTTAGTGAATTAGTAGGCAGTTCAGCTTAGCATCTGGCAGCACAGAAGGAGGAGCTTGGCGTCCCTTGAACTTGCTGAGGACAGAGCCCAAAGGCCATAGCTCTGTGAGAAACACGAATTGCCCTGTTGAAGGGGTGTGGCTAAGAACTGCTCAAGCTTCGCAGATGATGTCAGTTGCCGCAAGAAGCCACACCACTGGATATCTCAAGAAATCTTGTGGGCCCTCGAGACCGCCAAGGATTGCGAGATGATACAACATGTAAACCAGAGATCTCCATGCAGCCCCTCTCACTTCCTCTTGCCCTCACGAACTGAGAAGACATGCTGGAGAAGTACAAGGCAAGGTATGGCATACTCAAGCCATTAGGCCGCAGTCGTCAAAAACTGAAAGGCAGAGTCCAAGAGAGAAAGACTTTTCACTGCAAGTTAGCCCGAGAAAGGCCCTTTGCTGTAATTCAGCCTGTTAAGGCTGGCAGCAAAGGAGGGGGTAGTTCGGAAGCTGCTTAGAGAAGCTTTAGGCTGTGAAGCCTATGGAACAAGCCAACGTCAAGCTAGCGGTTGGGATGGACTGAACTTTATAAGTCGGTCACAATCTAGTGATTGAAATAAACTGGCTACATCAACTGGCAAAGTTAGGCCCAACAAACACTAAGCTTGAAAGGGACTGCCTGCTGGGACTGCCGTAAATCAGGCTATCCTACACAGACCAATGCTAAGAATATTAATATCCTTTTAAGAAAATTAAAACAGTGTTAGTTAGGTGTTCTTAGGTGTTAGGGTGTTGTTAATTATTAGGTTTTAGGTATTAGGTTATAGGATCTAAGTGTTTGTTAAGAACTAAAAGATATAAAGGTTTAAATAAAAATTTTATGTTACAAACTGCCAACCAGGGCTGGAGAGACGGCTCAGCGGTTAAGAGCACTGGCTGCTCTTCCAGAGGTCCTGAGTTCAAATCTCAGCAACCACTGGTGGCTCATAACCATCCATAATGAAATCTGGTGCCCTCTTCTGGCCTGCAGGTATATCTGCAGGCAAAACACTGCACACGAAACAAACAAACAAATAAATAAATAAATAAATAAGCAAACCAACCAACTGCCAACCAGATCTGTATATCTGCAGGCAAAACACTGTACACGAAATAAATAAATAAATAAACAAACAAACAAATAAATAAATAAATAAATAAGCAAACCAACCAACTGCCAACCAGATCTTTGGATACAGAAATCAACATTTCAGTACACAATGCATAAACCGTCGTCCAACCGTGCAGTGGTCTAGAAGCCACAGATTCTCTGCTTTGGTGGCACCATGTTTTCCTTGGGCTTGTTATTGAGTGTGAATCAAGTGCATCATGTTCTGGATCTGACACTGAGTCTGGTTGAATTTTATCTTTTCAGAGAAGAATTGTGCTATGCTGAGCTACTAGTCCGAGCAGCTGATTGGCCAGTTGCTCTGAAGCCTGATGTTCCTCTATTCAGTTCTTTTTTGGCAGGAGTTGCTCATATGGTATCTATTACCTTGTGAAGATGATTTGTTGGGGAGTGAGGGGTTGAAACACGATGTCCTGTCTTATTAAGTTGTCAGACTGGCCTGGATTTCTTTATGACTCAGGTTGCTGTCGTTTTTTAATTACTCTCTCTGTGTGTGTATGTGTGTGTGTGTGTGTGTGTGTGTGTGTGTGTGTGTGTGTCAGAGAGAGAGAATGAGAATGTGTGTACACATAACTGTATATGTGGAGGTCAGAGAACAGCCTGTGAGAGTAGGATCATACGGGTTGTCAGGCTTGGTGGCAAGTGCCTTTACCCACCAACCCACCAGGCTGTTCTTGAACTCAGGATTCTCCTGTCTTAGCCTTCAGAGTGCTGGGATTATAGGTTTATGCCACTATATCCAAGTTCAGGATGATTCGTGTATGTTCAATATGAACCATGTCATTTCCTCTGGACTTGAAAGTGTTCCTAGATGCTACAAAGGTGCTTTTGTGTTTACATGCTGTGCTTTGGCTCTGGGGCTCGTTACCTTGTTTTGGTGAGGCGGTCCTACGACTTCTAGCACAGCAGCTTCTCAGTGTGCTCTGTATAGGCACACAGACTTTGGAGTGATGCTAATGGTATTCTGGCAGCACTCTAGCACACTCTGCTGCTGCTCGCCCCTCCCTTGTAGAATACTGTAAAGAGATGGGATCCCAGTTCACCAAGATGGAAACTCCACAAGAGTGTGTGGCTGGGCTGCTCCGGAGAGCAGCCCTCCTGGCAGACAGCCATTGCTCTCTCTCTCAGAGCCTTCCCTGTGATCTTTTTTGTTTGGTGTTTTGAGACAGGTTTTACTATGTGGCCCTGGCCATCCTGGAACTTGATATATAGAACAAGTTGGCCTTGTACTCAAAGAGCTCCATTTGCCTCTGCCTCCTGAGTGGTGGAATTAAAGGCATATGTCATGATCCATTTAAAAAATAATTTGAAAAAATTTTTTTTATTTTATGGGTATGGGTGTTTTGCCTGCATGTATAGATGTGCATACATATATATCTGGCTTAGTTCCTGCATAGGCCAGAAGAGGGTGTTGGATCTCCAGTTACAGGTGGTTGTGAGCCACCTGACACAACCCAGGTCTTCTGTAAGAGCAAGTGCTCTTAAGTGCTGTGCATCTCTCCAGCCCTCCATGGTTCCCTTTTGTACATTTTTACTTTTTAACCGTAAGTTTCTAGGGGTGCATTAAAAGGACATATGTTTTTATAGGTTTTTGATCTGCTTTACTAATTGTTCCTCTGATATTTGTGTCTGTGCTAACAGTGAGTGACAGATTAGGAATTACTTCCTTTTTTTTTAGGCTTTTCCGAGACAGGGTTTCTCTGTGTATCCTTGACTGTCCTGGACTTACTCTAGACCAGGCTGGCCTTGAACTCACAGAGATCTGCCTGCTTCTGCCTCCCGAGTGCTGGGATTAAAGGCGTGCGCCACCACGCCCGGCTAGGAATTACTTCCTGATAAAGGAGAAAGTGAAGGTTATGTTGGGGGCACAGAGCCACCACTGGATCTGACAGAATCTGTCTTTGGACTGTCTCTTGAGCTCCCCAGGCCACTTTCTACTCTCTTCTTTATGTTACAGGATTAGTAATTTAATACATTTTGAAAATTGGAAAGTTCTGGTGGGGTGTCAGCGTCTACCAGGTTTCCCAAACTCGGCTTTAACTATCCTGATTGCTAAGTGCCTGAGCAGCTTGGTACAGGGACTGTTGTCATCAGAGGTGGGTAAGGAAACAGTTATGAGGGGACAACAAAGCAAAGAGTTGGGCAAATTCATCAGATTGTGTTTATGGGATGGAGACCAAGTGAGCACTGGTCATCACTCGCCCACGGCCAGTTTCCCAGGCTGCTGGAAGCTTACATTTGTAGGGGCCTGGGCAGTGGTGTACGTTGGTGTAAGGGTAAGAATGTGGCCATCGCATTCCCCGACACATACCAAGAACACTTGGTACCCCTCCCCACAGCAGTTCACAGCTATGCTGAACAACATCAGCCTACATGAGGGCAGCAGGGGAAGCGTCCCCCCACCGTGGACCTTGTGGGAAGGACACTTACAGACAGCTTCAGAGAGAAGAATGCCAAGCATGCAGTGCTGTTAGCCAGGGCAGCTATGGCAGGCAGCAGGGGGCCATGGAGGTGGACATCCAGGTGACTCTTTGGGAGGAGAGTGTGGCCTGTGGAGTAAAGCACAGTTGTGCAGGAGCCCTGGCTTTCCTTTTGCAGCTGAGAGTTTCCACTACATCTGCTCAGCACCTTCTGGTGTTAGCCTGCCTTTGATGCATAGGATCTGGGGAAGGGTGATAGCCTGTGCCTGGGGCTTCCAGCTGCGCCTCGGCCTTCATGATCATGCTGTGTGCAAGTGAGCCCTGTAGAAGAAACCCTACAGCTGTAGCTGCCTGGAGGGAACCATTATGGCTGCTCCCCTGTTGCAGCTCTCCTTCCTGTGCAGCCACCTGGCCTCTGCAGACTCCATCACCGTCCTCTCCCCAGGGCTCACTCCCATGCCGATCTTAGTTATGAGTGCAGTGCCAGCTCCTCTGCAGCTTTCACTGTCCCTGTGTGCTGCAGACATCCTTCCCTGGTAGCATAGCCCCGTCTCTGCCTTTTACTCTGTCCAGACGTCACACCAGTCCTGCTGCCACTGGTCCATGTGACACTTTTTCCAAAAGACCAATGCTGCTGCTGTCACAGGCCACAGCATCCATCCATCAGGCGCAGGGTGTGTCAGCTGTGTGGCATCTTGTCCTCTTCCTTCGCAGTGTTGGCATGTGAAGTCACTGTGACTGTGTGCTCAGCACTGGGCTTTAGTTCTGGAAGAGCTGCAAGTTGTATGAGTCCTTAAACTAGCTAGTTCAGCTCTCCAAAACCAAGCGACATGTACATGTGTGTGTGTTCATTTTCTCAAACTGAGGGTTACTTTTTAAAAAATTATGTAAATGTTCTGTCTGCATGTATGCCTGCAGACCAGAAGAGGGCATCAGATCTCATTACAGATGGTGATTGAGACACCATGTGGTTGCTGGGAATTGAACTCAGGGCCTCTGGAAGAGCAGCCAGTGCTCTTAACCTCTAAGCCCCCTGAGCGTCACTTTTAAGCAGAAATTATCACCTTCTTTGACCAGGCAGTGGAAGCACATGCCTTTAATTCCAGCACTTGGAGGCAGAGACAGGCGGATCTCTGTGAGTTTGAGGCTGGCCTATTCTACAGAGTGAGTTCTAGGACACCCAGGGCTACACAGAGAAACCCTGTCTCAAAAACAAAAACAAAAACCCCAAAAAAACCAAAAACAAAAAAATTGCCACCTGCTTTAGATCATAGTTTTTATACAGAAGAAAACATGAAAATATATCTTCTAACGGATTAAATCCAGTCATCAAAATATATATTAAGGAAATATCTCTAGAACAAATGATTTGGCTGAATTAATGATAGATGGCAAGAACCCATCTTTAAAAAGGAAAACAAATAAACTTAGAAAACTTAAAAATGTCCGCAGTAGTTTTTATTTTCTGGTCGGTGGTGCCAAGGGGATTTGAGGCGGGAGCATGTGCTGAAGCTCAGGCTGCCCCCAAAGTTGTGGGCTCAAGGGATCCTCTTGCCTCAAGCTCCCAGTGTCAGGATTATGGACACACACCAACCACATCATCCTCTCTTCCTCCTCTTTCTTTTTCTTCCTGGTGCTAGGGATGGAACTAAAGCACTGAACGGGCAGACTGTGTATTTCTACTAAGTTACCTGTATCCTGACCACTCATAATAATCTTCTTCACTAGATTTTTCTCTCTCACAGGCAGCTCTGCTGGAGCTGAGTAGCTGCCTTTCAAGCCTGTCTCTTAACCCAGGAGAGTGTACCCTGGACACCCATCGACAGAAACTGCCTGCTCCTTGCAAGTGGGAGAGCTTATAGGCCCCCTCCTCAAAGATGTAGTTCTATTTGTTTTTATTTACATGGATGTGTGTGTGTGTGTGTGTGTGTGCTTGCTTGTATGTACGTGCCCCATGTGTGGGCAATGCCCACAAGAGGAGTAGTGCATCAGATCCCCGGGAGCTGGATTGGAGATGGTTGTGGGTGCCTGACAAGGTGCTAGGAACTGAACCTGGGTCTCTGTGAGAGTATCAGGTGCTCTTGCCCGCTGAGCAGCATCTCTCCACTCCCAGCTTCCCATTCCCTTTGACTTTTGATGGGCAGGGAGGGGAGGGGTCACCTCCTTGCTTGTTGGAGTTGGAGAAGCTGTGAGGTAATTTGGTATTTTGGTAAATGAGCTGTAAGAGTCTGAGAATCGCTGAAGGAAGATCCTAGACTCAAATAGTATGCAAAAGCAATGAGTATTTACTCTGCAGAAACATTCAGCATGCATGGGTCAACCATTCATACAAAATGGTGACAACTATGAGAGAAACTCACAGGCTTCCCCCCCCTTTTTTTTTTTTTAGACAGAGTTTCTCTGTGTATCCCTGGCTGTCCTGGACTCACTTTGTAGACCAGGCTAGCCTTGAACTCATGGAGATCCACCTGCCTCTGCCTCCTGAGTGCTGGGATTCACAGGCTCCTTTTAAAGCCAATGAGGGGATTTCCAGCTGTGGTTATGTGATCTTTATTGGGATTGGCTGGGCTCATGATAAGAGGTACCTGTGTGTTTTTGATTGGTTTATAGTTGTCGGGCTAAAACGGTTACCTCATATATATTTTGCCTTGTGCTCAGTTTAATCTCAGGCCAGGTGGTTGCCCCTTCTTTGTGGTTTTTCTGAGAAGTCTGACTAGCTTGAAACTTAAGCCCAACATGGCAGGCCTGATTCAAAATGGAGTAGGTTAGGTCCTCTCAGAACAACTTCATGGAGAACATGGAGCAGATTGCCTCTGTCAGTAACATAGAGCTTATTAGAAGAATTTGCTTGATGAGAAACCCTCCCCACACTCCCAGACAGTGATTACTCATTGTGTGTTCTCAGTTTCACCAAGCTCCCAACCTAGCCTTATCCTGAAGCTCCTGGAACTCTCGAATGAACCCAAGACACAGTGGTCAAGAAGGGTGTTAGATCTAGCCAGAGGCACAGCAGTAAGTTAGGTGCTGGTCAGGATGGTCAGACGTGGTGGGTTGAGGGGTTCCTGTGCTCAGGGTCCCTTCTGAAGACCCTATCTCATGTACTTGTGTTGGACGCTATGCCTGACCCTCTCTACAGAGCCCTTATGAGGATTAAATTAGAACCCCAGGGGAAGCTCACATGGAGCAATGGCATTGAACAACTGAAGTCACCGTAGGTGCTGGTGCTGTCACCCTGCAGCCCTGCCCAGGACAGCAGTTGATGAGAGGTGGCTTTATGGGAGTGACATGGAAAGGTGTTGTTAGTGCTCATGGAGCCTCCTCGCTGCAGAGAAGACTGGGGTCAGACATGTGTGGGTAAGTGTGTGCAGCACAATTCTTTGAGATTGGGGCATGCACAGCCGAGAGGCCAGGGGTCCTTTTACTGTAATTCAGCAGCAAATGTAAAGAGACAGGCAGGGCTGACTGTGTGGCCAGATCAATGAGCTGTCACATCATGGGAATTACAGAGTTCATAAAGACCAAGGGCTCACTAGGGTAGGCCGCTCCATGGGCCGTCCATTCAGTTGTTGTTTAACTTTTATAGAGTGGAACTTCCTTGCCGTGTGAGAGCCCAGTGGATGTTCAGTTTGGAAAGCTGACTGTCCCCAGTCTTTACTGTGTTTCATTTTAAGTTTTAGGGGTTATTGAGATATAAACTTGCCATAAATCTCACCGCCCTTATCATGCCACTCTGTGCAGTTTGACAGATGCAGAAATTGCCCCTCATTCTGGACACAGGACAGTCCTATCAGTCACCCCAAAAATGCCCTTGTGTGGGCGTCTGTGGGCACCCCTTTTTGCACTCCACTGATCTGTTCCTGTAGTCCTGCCTTTCCCAGAGAGGGAAACCATGCAGGGTGTGGCTTTGGAGTCTTGCATATTTAACTCATCGGTGTAAACCCTGCTCTGGTTGAGTTGTGCTTCTCAGAGCGGACATGACGGTGTGACCGGGGGTGGATGTGGCATGGTGTGAGCTGTACTTTTCAGGTAGATGTGGCACAGCTCAGGCATCAGACAACCAGCAGCAGGGTGGGGCTCTCGGTTTCCAGCTCTAGTATGGACTGTCAGCTTTTGCTATGGTCTCTGTTCTTACCAGCTGTGCCTCTTTATTTCTTTTTCTTTTATTTTCCTTTGTTTTTTTTTTTTTTTTGATACAGGGTTTTTTTGTGTAACAAGCCCTGGCTTTGTAGACCAGGCTGGCCTCGAACTCACAGAGATCCGGCTGCTTCTGCCTCCCGAGTGCTGGGATTAAAGGTGTGCACCACTAGCCTCTTTATTTCTTTAACCCTATAAGATCATTGAAGTTTATAATGTGTGCCAGGAAGTGGTGATGCATACCTTTAATCCCAGCACTTGGGAGGCAGAGGCAGGCGGAGGCCAGCCTGGTCTACAGAGTGAGTTGCAGGACAGCCAGGCCACACAGAGAAATCCTGTGGGGGGGGGGCAGGGAATCTGCATTTTATAGAATAGAAGGGCAGAAGACCAGCATTCCAGACCTTGAAACACCAGTCCTCCATTACATTCTATGCTGCATCCCTTTGGGCAATTCAGTGGCTTTGTGGTCTGAGCTAACATAGGGAGTGAGGAGCACAGGATGAATCTTCAAGATGGAGACAGACCACAGCTCTAATTGGAGCTTGAAAGTTTGGTTATTAAAGCAGGACATCTTGGGCGGTTGAGATGGTTTGGCTGGTAGAGGCACATACCACTAAGCCTGACAACCTGAGTTCAATCCTACACACAAAGCTATTAAAACAAAAAACTTCTTGAAGAAGTTACCTGTTGCAAAGTTGTCTTTAAAACATGGCCACGTGTCATATTCTGTACCATGCTAGGATCACACTCTAGACCTCCCACTTGTTAGTCAGGTGCCCCCTACCATGCTACACCCTAGCTGGGACTGCGGTTTGTCACCTTTTTAAGTGTGACACAGCCGCTTAACTGTGGAGAGTGCACTAAAACCATTCACCACATGGTGGCGTTTTCTTAAAAAAACAAAATTAGATGCTAGCATTGAGTATTAGGGATAGAATTGGTTAGGGGCTGTAACAGTAAATTTTTATTTATCAAGTATATATTTATTAATACTTAACAATTACCTAACAATTGCCTATAAGTTTCTAAATCCTAAAACCCAAACCTAACTCTAACTCTAAAATCTGGTACCTAAAACTTCTTTTTTTTTTTTTTTTTAAAGATTTATTTATTTTGTATACAGTATTCTGTCTGCAGGTATATCTGCAGGCCAGAAGAGGGCACCAGATTTCATTACGGATGGTTGTAAGCCACCATGTGGTTGCTGGGAATTGAACTCATGACCTCTGGAAGAGCAGCCAGTGCTCTTAACCGCTGAGCCATCTCTCCAGCCCCCCTAAAACTTCTTAATACCTACAAAACAACCATTTAACATTAACCTAAAGTTTCTCAAAAGGATATTTTCCTCTGGGCGTGATCTTTATGGATGGCTGTTCATCAAATCTTTCAGTCCCAAAGTCTCTGAATTTCAGTCGTCAGATCTTAAGACAGTTTATCAAGCAGGAATTACCTTTGCGGTCTTTTACCAGATGAAAAGTTTATTAGGCTCACCATTCAGATGCTTTAGGCCTATAAGGGTCTTGCTTCAGTGTTCTGTCCAATCCGAAGTCCCTGGGCCCCAAGGGGAGACAACTCCCGGCCTAGATGCAACCAGAATCTCAGAGAGAATCCATCTCCAGACCCGCAACGATACAAGAGGGTGAAGCCTCCTGGTGAGACTGTAATACAAGTTTCTCTGCCAGACGAGGAGGATGTGAGACAGGAAGAGGAGCCAAGCTCTCTGTCAATGTGAATCTTGACTTAAATGTCTTCCCCTGTGGTAATGAATTGGCAACATGATTTTCAGCAGAAGCTTTTGCAAGCTTCCAAGTCATGCCCCTGGGCTCCTTCCCTTCAAAGCTTTTTGCAGAGGGCCGAGAAACGACAGGCAGTCTGGAGATTGTGTGATCTGGGGGCGGGCACCTCAGGGCATGTCTCTGCCCATAGTCCTATGATCAGAGAAGTCATCTGTCCTTGGCATGTAAGTCTTTTACCTTAAAGTCCAGGCTTTTGCTATTCCAAGTTCCCTATGCTATTAAATGCTATCACTAACCCCACCACAAGGGGCAGTTTGTGTTGTGTACATTTAAAGTACAGGTTTTGTTGTTGAAAATCGAGTTTTGTCTTATTGGCTCTGAGACACTCAGCTGTCTGAACATAGGCGTACTTGTTTTTAGGCAGCTGACACACTCATGTATGAATGGATGCTGCACTGCTCCGAGGTTCCAAGTATCTACAGTCAGAAACCTGTGCTTAACAGGAAGACAGTGTGTCCACAGACAAAGCACTGTAGAAGTTCAGAAGCTGATGTCCAAAAGCAGTGCTTCCTTTTGGAGCTTCTGCAGGGAGACAGTGGACATTAGTCTTCCTGGGTACCGGCATGCATTTTGCTGTTGTCTGTTACTTGCACACATGTGTGATCCAGCTTCCATCCCATTCCTCCCTCCTATCCAGCATGTCACTTGCCATCTTCACATTCCAGTTTCATCTGCAGAGTTGATGCCCTCTCCACCCTCACCACCTGTCCTCGCAGATTGCCCACCTGTGGTCCCTTTGTGCTGACCACTTCACCTTCAAAGCCAGCTGTGCTGGATCTCTGTGTGTCGGTGGCCACTTCCTGTCTGTTTGTTGCTGGAGTTTATTCCTTTGTATCCCCTTAGTGTGACTTAAGGGTCATAGGCTGAACACTGTGAGCACTTGTCTCAGTCAACAATCTTGACCCAGAAAGGATCCTGGTCGTCCTCTCATGTCATGTTCTAACGGGATAATTACCGTGTGTGCTGGATAGAGACACAGGTCAGTTGGCCAAAGCATGGCACTCTCTGGAGGATCCACCAAAGCATGTTTAGAATTATTTCAAATCCCTTGTGTTTTACAAAGTTGTCATTTTCTCTTTGAAAATTTAAAAGAAAAAGTCTATGCTAAGTAGGAAAGAAAAAAAATCTAACAAAGTCATGATTGGGACTTAAATATCAGATGTTGGTGAGAAGCCTGCTGTTTTTTTTTTTTTTTTTTTTTTTTTTTAGTTTAAGGTATTTATTTTTCCCCCCAACAGCTCTCCCTTTCAGTCCAAATAATGGTTCTTTTTCTTATAACTATAAATACAATACAAAACAACAGAAATAAATAGGCCACGATTATAAGAGTTATATGGCTTAGCATACATTCCCAATGTCCAGTCCATATGTATTTGGCACCTGACTTTAACATTCTACTATCTAACCATCTCCATGAGTTTAAAGTTCTATATCTAACTCAGCTTTCATACTAACTTGCCTCATAATTTTAAAAATATCTTCTTAGATCCAGAACACCCTCTTGATTCCTAAACAACTCAAAATTTAACTATGAGACTCTAGCTATCTATTCTTCAACCACCTCAGAGACCTGAGAGGGATAAATATATCTGATTATATAGGAAGTGCAGGGCCTGCAGCTTCCAAAACTAAAAAATGACATACCAGTGGCTGCCTGGACAGTTCCCATTTTCTCTCCATACATTACAGCATCAATCTTCAGCCATTTGGCCCCATTTCTCTGACAGACATTGGTTGTAGAGCAGGAATTATGAAGGACTTACCTACCCTGTCTTGGCAGAGCTAGGCTGTCGACTTATCTGCTTCCAAGTTTTGTCCTTTTTGGACAGAAGTCTGTCTACAGTTGAAGCAAGGGGTTTTTCTTGCCAAGAGAAAGGCTTACCACCAATTCAATCATCTCCCACTGGAGATTCTTCGATGCTCGTCTTCTACTTGGAGTAGAATAGGGGGTGCTGTCAGGAGCTGACATGTCTCAATATCAAAATATCTTAAGTTAAGAAAACATCTTTGAATGCCATATTCTGCAGATCTCTTGAGGTTTTTGAAGATGCCCTATCTATCTCTTATATTTAGATAAGCAAATATTGCTTGTCTCTTAGCAACTTGATTTCTGAGTAGCTTAGAAAATAACTGTAATAGACTGTCATAGTAACTAACAAAATGACACGTTTTCATGACTATTAGTTTCCGTTTCTTAATTATCCTAAACAGTTTATGACGGTTGGTAGCAAGAGGCCAAAACTTTACATTTCATTTTTAAGCATTACTAGGTACAATACCTTTAAGAAGTGTTACCCTTAATTTTGTATCAATATACAAAGATCAATGCCAATGTGGCCAAATATAATCTTAATTTTGTATCAATATACAAAGATCAATGCCGATGTAGCCCAATACAATCTTAATTTTGCATTAATATACAATGATCAGTACCAATATATAATATTAATTTTGTATCAGTATACAAAGGTATAAGGCAATATTCAATAATCTGTCCTTTTTTCTTGATCTTTCCTATACTATGTCTATGTCCCATTTTTCTCAAGTCTGTTCACTCCTACATAGGAGAGAAAGAAGGATACAGAAAAGAAAAAGAGAGAAGTCCCTGGGTCTAACCTCCAAAACCCATTTAACAAGACCATTTAACAGCTTGTAGTCTTTTCCCCTACATAACAAAATTTTCTATTATCCATCAAATAACCAAAGGGGGGGGAACACCCTCCCCACCTTCTGGGGATGGGACGTTGTTCTCTTAAAATCATTTCCTGCTGATTTGGGACGTAGTAAACCTGTTTGGGGCCCAAATAAGAATGGAAAAATGGTTAAAAATGTTAATAGAATCATTTGATGTTCAGTCCTTGTGTGCTCAGCTATTTAGATGTCCTACGAAGTTCATAGACAGAAGCTGATCTTCAGAGCTTTACTGAAGTTCTGGCTTGAGCAGTCTGTGGAGCTGAATGATCTTAGCGATTTAAAGTTGTTGTGGTTGTAGACTTTTGAGGAAACAGCTATTGAAGAAGTCTGCAAGGCTGGGTCATCTGGGCCACTTGTCTTCTTTGGTGTCTGATCTGTTTTCTGCTGAGGTTTCCGTTGTCCAGTTGTCCCTGGATTCCTTGAATGGATGCTTTAAATCTCCTGAAAGATAAGAACAGAGCCCTGCCCTGATCCTAACTCTGGGACAATTACCTTTTTTTTTGGGGGGGGGGGTTAGGTAATATTTTTCCTGGAGCAAATTTGGTTTTTTGACAATATATAAATTATTACCTTTCAATCTGTATTAAAGAAGAAATTATTTTGATATTTTGGACCTAAACAAACCTTTAGTGTATATATTTTGAGATCTCAAAGGACAATTTGTTTGAATTGCAGCCTGCCTTTTGTAAGTAGCTTTTAAACTTAAATCTTTCCAAATCCTATGTGCCTGTCTCTGCATTCTAAGTTTTGAGATCAAAGACATGTGGTTCCCAACTGATGGGATTAAAGATGTGCTCCTCCACCCCTGGATCAAAGTTTTTCTCT
>CAJQZJ010031933.1:2774916-2839223 GCA_907164525.1 Lophiomys imhausi | reverse complement strand
CTCTCCAGCCTCATACAGATGTCTACTAAGGAGATAACTTAGTATGAACTTTCTCTCTCTCCTTCTCTCTCTCCCTGTATGTGCGTGCGTACGTGCGTGTGTGTGTGTGTGTGTGTGTGTGTGTGTGTGTGTTTAAGAAAACATGCACAGAGAAAATTGAGTCTGGCAAGATGAGTAAAGATACTTGCTGCCAAGTCTGATGTTCAATCTGGGAACCCCATGGTGGAAGAATTGGCTCCCACAACTTTTCCTCTGACCTCCTTTTTCTTTTTAAAGGCATTAAGTAAAATGTAACCCCTATTCTACCAGTTTCTGTTGTATTTTTCAGAGCCATTTTAAGTTAAAATCTACAAAATTTCATGTTTTATTTTTTTTAACATTTTTTAACATTTATTTATTTATTATGTATATATACAGTATTTGCTCTACATATATGCCCAGGCAGCAGATCTCAATGTAGATGGCCACCATGTGGTTGCTGGGAATTGAACTCAGGACCTCTGGAAGAACAGCCAGTGCTCTTAACCTCTGAGCCACCTCTCCAGCCCAAAATTTCATGTTTTAAAAGCTCCTCTAAATGGCCGGGTGTGGTGGTGCACACTTTTAATCCCAGCACTTGGGAGGCAGAGGCAGGTCGATCTCTGTGAGTTCAAGGCCAGCCTGGTCTACAAAGCGAGTCCAGGACAGCCAAGGATACACAGAAAAACCCTGTCTCGAAAAACAAAAACAAACAAACAAAGCTGTAAAGTTAGGATGGATTAATTTACAAACATTCCAAGAGTGAGTGTCATCTCATCTGAGCTTGGGAATGAAGCAGGGTCGGGCCTGCTTAGTAATTGGGTGGGAGAAAGCCATGGTTTAGTTGTCATGGAGTAATGGAGTAGGAATTTAATGTGACCCTTAGAGTGAGATCTGATGAGGTGTAATATCCCCTGCACTTACTGGCTCATGTGCTCGTCTGAGACATGGTAACTTAGCAGCGTTGTGGATTTATATCCATCTCCCATCTGTTCAAAGAGAATTTATAGCATTAAAACAAAACAGTACTGCCACAGTGCTTACCAAATAACCGTCCTCCGGAGAGGGGAGATCAGTTCACAGTCAACCACGCCTTGTGCTTAACAGCTCTTATCAATTCCATGTCTTTCCTGCCCTCTCCCTGTTAAAAATGGAGTCCAGGTGGGTTTTGAGGGGCGTGAGATCTTCTGGACAGGCCCTTTCCTGTTTGTGTTTTTCTCTGCTGCTATAGTCTGTTCTGGCCAGTGACACTGTTTTGATGTTTTCCTTTTGTCTCTGTCCAGGGACCTGTCCTTTCCTCGAATTCACCCAGGGAGAAAGTGGACACCCTCAACTTGAACTTGAGCGCTCCTTTCTCAGCACACAAACTAAGAGAGGCCTTGAGTGTTCAAATCCAGCTCTCTGTGCTTGGTCATCTCTTCCACCTTGTAGCCACCCACATGGCTAGTTGAGTGGGAAGTTGACGGTGGCCTTCACCCGGAACTGCCAGGAGGAAGTAAATCGAAGGCCTCAGTACTTTGCCCTTAGTCTCCCTTCCTCCTTGCTCTGTCTGTCTGTCCCAGTCATCAGGCCGTTGCCCCTCAGCTCCAGGTCCAGGCTCCATCATGCTCTGATGTCGGGGCACTGACTGTAAATACAGCTTCTGTGTGGCCGGCCTGCTCCAAGCTTGGCCCGCAGAGTGCTCAGCAGACCCTGCTGGGTCCTGGTGGGAGGAGGATCTTTTCTTGGTCCCAGTGTGAGCCCAGGTGGACTGCTGAGCAGCCTCACAGCTGGTACAGTGCTCCACCCTGTCCGCTTGCCAACACACCCTTTCCCCCAGACCTCTGGATCCAAGCTTTTGGCAGAAGGGAGGCTTTGGTAAGGTCGTGGTGATTCCCTTCTGCATGCCCTCAGCTGAGGTGGTAGATGATTTCTGTATTTATGGTTCTGCCTCATCCATACCCACGCCCGCCCACCCCTTTCCCCACAGATCTTCCTTTCTTCTCCATCTTTTCAGTACCTGCAGGTGTGTGATTTATGGAGCGCAGTGCTGATATGGACAGGCTGCTGACATGGAAAGGTTTTCTTTATCTTCATGCCATGTCCCACAGGCTCCCTGGGGAAATGTCAGGTTTGGTTGGGCAGAGGGGATGAAGGGGACACTGTGTGGGGAAGGCAAGGTGGGCAGAGGAGACAGCTTAGGGTTGGCTGGTGTGGCTCAAGTGACTGACTCTGGTGGCCTTGAGGCATCGGCTGTGCTTCGTTGTGTGGCACCTGCCATGGGTGAGGTAGGACAGGAAGATACTGAGCTTGTATATGTGAATTACATAAGGGTGCAAGCGCAGGCTCTGGATTTCAGGCTTAATTCAGCCTGGCAACTAATGGATGCTAAAAAGACAAATGTAAAACCTAAGAAAACAGTCACACAGCTGAAAGCACTTTTGTTAGTTTGCCAGCCTCTAACACGAAGCCTTCCTGTTGGAATTCTGGTGTGGTTTTTGTCTCCAGGCTGGACTCTAAGAGATCATCTCTTCCCTTGAATTTGTGGAAGTGATGACACTTGGGCTTGACTCTTTGCCTTCTCTTCTCTCCTGTTTTTGAGCTCTGATGGCTGGACCTTTCTTCTGTCATTTCTACCTCTGCCTTGTGCAGTCAATGTGTCTGTCAACTTGTTCAGAGGGGTTCTGAAGTCATTTTGCCAAGCCAAACAATGCTACACTAAAAATACACTGTGTTTCAAAATTAGTCTTTAGCTTGAAAAGGTTGTTATATAATTAAGTAGAAAAGCTAACTCAGACCAATATGAATGGAAGGAAAGAGAAGAAAAGATTAGTTAGAATGCAGACCATGTCCTCCCACTAAGGACTCTTGCTCTATAGCTGGCTTTGTCTAGGGCACTCTAGCCTTCCTTCCTTTTTTATTTTTTCCAAAAATTACATTTACTACTTACTTATTTTCTGTGTGTGTGCACATGTGTGCCCATGTGTGCTACAGTGCAGCTGTGGAGGTGAGAGGACAACTGTAGGAATCTCTCCTTCAGTCAAGTGGGTTCTGGGGATCAGGCTTAAGTAGTCAGGCTTGGCAGCAAGTGTGTTTGTTTTTATTTTTACCGGCTAAGCCATCTTGCCTCTGGCTGTCCTAGTTAGGGTCACTACTGTTGGGTTAAAACACCATGACCAAAGCAACTTGGGGAGGAAATGGTATTTGGACAGGAACTCAAATGGGGCAGGAACCTGGAGGCAGAAGCTGATGCAGAGGCCATGGAGGGGTGCTGCTTACTGGGATGCTTCCCATGGCTTGCCCAGCCTGCTTTCTTATAGAACCCAGGACCACCAGCCCATGCAGGCCCCACCTACAATGGGCCTGGCCCTCAGACTTGCCTGATCTTTTTTTTTTTTTTGGTTTTTCGAGACAGGGTTTCTCTGTGTATCCTTGGCTGTCCTGGACTCACTTTGTAGACCAGGCTGGCCTCGAACTCACAAAGATCTGCCTGCCTCTGCCTCCCAAGTGCTGGGATTAAAGGCGTGCGCCACCACCGCCCGGCGAGTTGCCTGATCTTATGGAGGCCTTTTCTCAATTGAGGCTCCCTTTTCTCTAGTAATTCTACCTTGTGTCAAGTTGACATAAAACTAGCCAGCACTCTGGCCCTCCAGGTTTGTTTGTTTTGTTTTGTTTTTTGAGAACACTGGTGGTGTGTCTTTTCCTTTCACTTTTATCCTGCCTGTGTCACTGTCCAGCACTAGACAGCTCTTCTGTTCTTCGAGCCAGGCTCTTGGTAAGACAGGGACTTTACTGGTTTTCTTAGCATCATGCACTTCAATTCTCTGTTCATGTCTGTGCATGGTGGGGGGTCTTGGATGGAACAGAACTTGCCTGTGCTTTTCCTCTCCCGGTAGCTGGCTTCTGACTTGAGTCAGTGGAGGATGCTGCAGGCAGTGAGTTTTGCTTCTGCCCCATTCCCAGAAGCAGCAGAGCCCTGTTAGAGTCCCAAAGGCAGGAAGGGTCAAAGTGCTTGCACTGCGTAAAGCAGGGTCTGGAAAGGGTCAATTTGTAGCCCGGTCGGTCCAATATCCAGAGGGGCCGTCTCCAGTCCTGAAGTCCACTCCTGAGCACCTGCTGGAGAAGACCTTGCAAGAGCTTCAGTGTCTGCGACCCCCAGGAACTCTACAGTTGTCTAGCCCATGTTCAGCTTTCTAAGAATTTGCGAGCATTTAAGCTGTCTGCTTCCTATGTAGCTTTATGGCAGTCACGGAATCCTCTGGGGCTTTGCCGAAGGTTACACATTTTGCATGCATTATCTCTCTTTGGAGGGATCGAGCCTCCTGAGAATCCAATCCCCCTGTACCCATGTGATCTCACTCTGATGAGCTCAAGAGAAGCTGTGATTTTATAGCTGTCAGGCATGTTCTCATGGGCTTTCAGTGACAAGCAGTAGAACGTTTTGTTTTGTTTCGTTTTGTGTTGAGATAGGGACTCTGTGCAGCCATGGCTGGCTTCCAGGCTGTCCTCACAGAGATCAACCTGACTCTGCCTCCGGAAAGCTGGGACTAAAGGTGTGTGTCACCACGTGGGAAAGTTGGGGTCTTTTAAGTGATGGGATGAATCTGGCCAGGTGTAGTGGTGCACACCTTTAATCCCAGCACTCAGGAGGCAGAGGTAGGTGGATCTCTGTAACAGAATATTTTTATTTATAAACATTTTATTAGTACTTAACAAATATCTATAAAACATCTATATCCTATAACCTAAAACCTATAATCTAAAATCTATAATCTAAGAACATTTAACTAACACTATTTTAACTCTCTTAAAAGGACATTAATATTCTTAGCATAGGTCCATGCAGGGTGACTTGGTTTATTGAGTTCCTTTCAAGCTTAAAGTCAGTTCGGCCTTACATTGCCAGTTCGCAAGGCCAGTTTATTTCAACCGCCATATTGTGGCCAGTTTATAAAGTCAGTCTGTTCCAACCGCCAAACTGAGGGTGGCCTTTTCCATCAGCTGAGACTCGCCTCTATGGTCTCCTTGGCCCAGATAAGCCTCGGTGGCCGAAAGCCTCTCCAAGCTGCTTTCAAATTCCACTCACTTCGCTCACTTTTTCCTGTGTTCTGGGGCCCCTAGACGAATGCCTTTAATATCCAATTATTAAAGAATTCTCCCTTAGCAGGTTTTATGCCATGCCTTTGCCTCAGGCTATTGTAGCCTAAATTCTGTTAATGGCATACCTTGCTATGCACTCCAGCGTGTCTTCTCAGTCGGTGAGGGAAGAAGGAGAGCAGCCGTGTGGAGCTCTCTGGTTCATATATGGCATTATCTCGCTATCCTTGGTGGTCTCGAGGGTCCACAAAACCTCTCACGATATCTAGCAATCCCATTCCTTCTCATGGCAACTGACATTATCTGTGCGGCTTGCTGGGTTTCTTAGCCACGCCCCTTCAACAGGGCAGTTTGTGTGGCCTCAACTGGGCTTTGTCCATTTCAGCAAGTTAAAGGGACATCAGGCTCCTCCTTATGTGCTGCCAGATGCTTATGTGAACTGCCTACTGATTTACTAAAGAGGCCTACCTTGTACCACAGATTTCTGTGAGTTCAAGGCCAGCCTGGTTTCCAGGATAGCCAGGGCTACACAGAGAAACCCTGTCTCAAAAACTAAACAACAACAAGAAGAAGTGATGGAATCTGGGGCAAAGGCTCTGGCTCAGAGTCTAGGGTGGTATGAGAGGTATGAATTCCCATGTTTAGAAGCTCATCAAACTCCAAAGACAGTTGCGAGCTGCCGCATGTGTGATGAGAATTGAACCTGGGTCCTCTGCAAAAGCAACAGGTGCTCTTAACTGAAACCATCTTTCTAGAGCTCCTCAATTTCCTTAAGATTTTTCCCCATAGATGTATTTGCTTCCCAGTTTCTCCAGTTACTTAGCGTATACTTCTCTTTCTTCCCCATGACCATGGGCAGCCTGGGCCTGCCTCTTCCTGGTGCTGTCTGCACTGATTGGAATTTCCTGTTGTGAGTGTTCTTTACATCTCGGGTACTTGTTGATACTCAGAACGTTTTAGAACTTTCAGGCCATCTTCTGAGAAACAATTGGAGTCTGCAGGCCGCATGCAGACAACTCATTTTGACTTGAGCTTTAGGACCGAGTTTGATCCTACCTTCTACAGGAACACACAAACCCAGCTGGCGAGTACAACTTCAGTCGAAGCCATCGAGAGTTCGAGGCCACACTGCTACCTCATTGCTTTAACCCTGCAAACTGCAAGGCCTGAGTTAGGTCATAGTTTCTGAAGCTGTAAGTTCACACCGTAAAGTGTGCAAGATATGTCCTACAAAGGAGTCTTGCTTTATGATCCAGCTCATTTATTTGATGCGTTTTTCACTTCTTTTGCTCACAAGCTTAGGAGGAACGTTCCCCTCCAAGGTCCATTTTGAAACACCTTAGGTTATATAGGAATGTGTATTTCCTGGCCTCTTCAGTCCTCCTCTGAAGGCCAGATTTCACAAGGATTCACAAGAGTTTATTGCTTAGCTGTGTTTTGATTACAGTCCTGTTGACAGTGCTGGCTGATTCACGAGAGAAGACTTTACCCAGTGGTTGCTGCTGACTGGGCCACAGGACTTCAGCGGGGTTACCCCAGGAGCAAGCTCCTTCTGATGCTTTGTTGTCAGTTAAGGAAAATGATTTAAAAACTAAAACCTTATCACATAGGCTCTGCATTGTTTGAGACTTGTGCTAGCTTTCAGACAGAAAGAGGCATGCCGTTTAGAGTCCCCTGCAGCCTACAAGGACCACTTTGGCCGCTGGCTTCTGTGACAGCACCATCACTTAACCTGCTGACTGTCCTGACTGTTCACGGCCGCTCAGGAGAATCATGGGAAGTGAATTCACCTCTCCCTCCACTGCCCGAGGTCCCTTCACGTTCCTTCAGCACAGTCTTTAGGAGAAGGGTGGAAGCAGGTTGGCCTGGGGAGTGTTTCTCTCGTGGTCTCTTGTGAACATCCATCCATCTGCGCCATAGGTCTTTGTCCACTGGGTCACTCCTGGCTATACAGTGTCTTAGCTTAGGTGCTACCCGCTCTTTCCTTCACAGCACCAGGAAGGAGCCATTCCCTGGCATGATGCAGTGGGCGATCTTAGAATTCTACTTGAGATGCCTTGGCCCTCTAGACAGCTGCTTTCACTTACTAAATTTGTTTAAACAAACCCTGTTCCTGGAAGTGGTTTCAGAATAGTCTGTCCTCGTAGCTAGCTGGTCCTCTGCTCTTGTTTTGAAAGTGTTTTCTTAATGACAACCATAAGAGCCTAAGTACGGCAGACCAGAAGGTTCTGCTAGTCCAGCCTCCACCTGCTGACTGTTATTTCAGCCAGTAGGTAGTTTGGAGATTTTACCATTTTGCAAAACCGTAGACATTCTTTGGTTGCCTGGCACTCCCATCTCCCTGCCATTAACGAGCTCTGATGTTTGAAAGTCACCATGGACAGTGATAAAGAATGAACTTTTCTTACTTTGTAAGTATGAAAAATCCAACAAGAGCCAGAATGGGCTACCTAAGTTCTTAGCATGTTTTAAAGTGATGTAGAATTCCATAGCACACAATGCCATGTTATTAAAAACGTAAAAAGGCTGCAAATGCAAAATGAGATGCCTCTCCTCCTACATATCTGAAAGCACTTTGCTTTGTTTAAGACTTTTCTGTTTGTTTGTTTTGGTTTTTCGAGACAGGGTTTTTCTGTGTAATAACCCTGGCTGTCCTGGACTTGCTTTGTCGACCAGGCTGGCCCCAAACTCACAGATCCGCCTGCCTCTGCCTCCCGAGTGCTGTTTGCTTGTTTTTGAGACATGGTTTTTCTGTGTAGCCCTGGCTGTCTTGGAACTAACTTACTTTATAGATGAGGCTGGGCTTGAACTCAGCCATCCATCTGCCTCTTACTCCAGAGCATTGAGATTAAAGGTGTGTGCCAGCACCGGCTATTTAAGGCTTTAAAAATAATGGGAAATACAAAGGTTTATAAAGCACATGCAATTCATTATGAACATTTTGTGTACCATTTAATTTTCATTCCTTCATAAGATCTCTTCTTGTCTTTGGAGCCTTCACTAGAGTTCACACCAATATGATGCTGTCTCCTCCAGGCCTGTGGGCCACCCCTGTGGGGACCATGTCTGTGCTGTGCTTTGAACTAGGTCCACAGTTAAGAGCGGGACTTCAGGGGTTTGTTGCCCAGAGTAAACACTAGTACTACACATACATCACAGTTGCTGTAGGTTTTTTGTTTGTTTGTTTGTTTATTTTGGTTTTTTGAGACAGGGTTTCTCAAGCACCATTTGAATAGTTTGCATGTTAGCTCATGTATACCATGCAGTAGGTAGTGACTGTGCACAGAGCACCCAACATAGTCACATCTTCCTTGCAAGGCATTTGTTGCCAGTGTTTGACAGTTGTCCCAGGCATTTTCCAAACAGGAGTTTGCCCTACAAAGCACAGTGCTCAGGCACCTGCTGTCCAGCTTCCATGTAGTGCCCGTGGACCTCGCCTCCTCACCTCCTTGCTCACGATCTCCTCTCTTTCTTGTCTTTGCTGCAGGTCAGAATGATACAGAGTCATTGGTGGTGGCAAGTGCTTAACTTTCTTTTTTTTGAGACAAGATTTTTCTGCATACTCCTGGCTGTCCGAGAACTGGCTTTATAGACCAGGTTGGCCTTAAACTCACAGAGATCTGCCTCCCGAGTGCTGGGACTAAAGTGTTCACCAATATACACGGCCTGCAAGTGTTAACTTTTCATTCTTACCTTGAAGAACAGCCTGTGAATGAAACTGTATTAGGAATGTGTTACTTCCTCACTGGAAAAATGTTAATGCCAGAAAAGGTGTCTGTCTTTGTGACCTGTCTCAGGTGCTGCTGAACCTTCCTCTCCTACATTTCAAGACGTTGGAGACATTTCTTTCTGTGTGTGTTTTGGAGGCATTCTAGTCTACAGCTGTACATAAAAGGCAATGTCCGCTTTCAGAGCAAGGGTAGACATTAGTAATGAAAGGCCCTGAGCTGTAGTTTGCATGGAACTTACAAAAGTGTGTTTCTTCATCAAAAGAAAAGAAAAGAAAGACTTAAAAACAACATTTATTTATTTATATATTTAGTGTGGGGGTGGCATGTGTGGGGATCAGGACGTGAGAGAGTGAGTTCTCTCCTTCCACCATGTGGCTTCTGGAGATTGAACTCAGGTCATAGGGCTTGGTAACTGGTCCCCTCACCTGCTGAGCCATCTTGCCAGCCCCAAGATGTGTACTTCTTACTGCTGTTGCTATGAGTGTAATTTATAAATGTGGATGTGAAGTTCATTCTAAATTGGTAAGCAGGTGACTAAAATATGTAAGGCAAGGGGATGAGTGAGAGGAAGCAGGAAATTCATACCCAAATTAAAAAGAAGTATGGATTTCAATATACAAGTCTGTTGACACATGGAGTCCCCTAGGAAATGTGCAGAGGAGGCACACATGAACCTGAGGATATTCCCAGCATGCTTCTCCTCTCCTTTGGAATTTTACAACATGATATCACGTATGGTTGTGATCTGATGCAATGAGACACTTGTGCCTTTAGTGGTCCCTTCCAACCTTCCCTGTCACTCTACAGGTCTCTTTCCACAAGAACAATGGTTCTTTAAGAATGGGAGGAGGAATTGGGAGGCAGAGGCAGGTGGATCCCTGTGAGTTCGAGGCCAACCGGTCTACAACGTGAGTCCTGGACAGCCAGGTCTACACAGAGAAACCCTGCCTCAAAAAACCTAAAAAAAAAGAAAGAAAGAAAGAAAGAAAGAAAGAAAGAAAGAAAGAAAAAGAAAACAAAAATAATGGGATAAGGTGGGGGAAACTGGAGGAGGGGGAGGTATCTAATAGGAGAGAGGCAGGAGAGAAATACAAAAGAAGGGACAGCAGAGTAACAGGATGCCAAAAGAAGTCACAAGGACTCATGCTATTGACCATCTACCTAAAAAAATAAAACCTATAATATATGTAAATCTGTTTATAAACGTACATACGTAGTTCAGAGTCCACCTAACAAACCCCAACACCAGGCATGAGAAGCCCTCTTTTGAATTGTTGGTCAAAGCTGTTCAAGAGCCTCCCCAAACATTATAGGCTGTTGCTATTGTCCTTAGTTGCCCCCCAAAGGTGGAAGGTAAGTCCTCATTGCTAAAGGCACCATGCACTTCAAACCCAGGGCCCAGAGGCCCGTGAACTAGAACTGACCTAAATGCCTCCTCGCTGCAGACCAGTTTTCATGGTACTGGAAGGTACTATGCAAGCTTCCAAAGGAGGGAAGCAGACAATAGTCCCACCTCGCTATGATGCCTATGAGCCACAACAGTGATAACCCTAAGGGTACAGTAGTGGCACACCTACCTTGACAGTAACCAAGAGTTTTCTAATTGACTTAAGTCCTGTTATGCAAGAAGGAAATCATGCTTGGTACTGGAAACCTAGCCAACCACTCATTGGTTAGTGAAGTCCTGGGTCTTGGAGAAGAACCTATAATTGCCACTTTAATAAACCATCACAATCCCTAACTAGGTGAAATGTAGTTCTCCCTCCTCAACAAGGAAACCTTTTCTTTGCAGCAGACAGGGACTATTACAGAAAACCACAACCAATCAAAATGCAGAGTTGTGGAGCCAAGTACCAATGCATACAACACAACTCCCACACCTAATGCTCAGGGAGCATTGCAGAAGAGGGGAAGGAAAGAGTCTAAAAGCCAGAGGATCAGACAGTTTGCTGGGAGACCATCTTCCAGTAATGCCAGAAGCAACATCCAGAAAGTCTCACCAACATGACTGCCCAAGCATGAGCTGACAAGGACAACGATAGACATGCCCAAGTAGAGGGACAAGGCCTCAACCCTACCCAAAGCACTACAGGCAACTAAGGAATGCTGAGAGTTGGAGCACCAGTCTTCCCCGAGGAACAAAAGCACACCAGTTGGTTTTCCAATACCAAATGGTCAGCCCTGACACCACAC
The DNA here is from genome assembly GCA_907164525.1 of Lophiomys imhausi. Classification (NCBI taxonomy): domain Eukaryota; kingdom Metazoa; phylum Chordata; class Mammalia; order Rodentia; family Muridae; genus Lophiomys; species Lophiomys imhausi. Next base: position 2,828,205 of record CAJQZJ010031933.1, on the reverse strand, counting down.
ATGTGAGTGACATTGTACAGACCGAGCAGGTCATATTTAGGAGTACACACACACATATACATGTAACAGTTAATGATTAAAGAGGCCATGAATATGAAAATGAGCAAGGAGGGGTGTTTGAAAGTGTTTGGAAGGGAGAAATGTAATTATATTATAATCTTAATAATAAAAATGTATAAAAAAGAATGGGAAGGTCTTCCAGTCCCACTAAATTAAAGAAAAGAATAGAAAAGGGTTAAAAACACATACCTTGCCGTGTGTGGTAGCTCATATCTTTAATCCCAGCACTCTGGAGGCAGAGGCAGGCAGATCTCTGTGAGTTTGAGGCCAGCCTGGTCTACAAATCGAGCCCAGGACAGCCAAGGCTTGGTACACAGAGAAACTTGTCTGGAAAAATCAAAACCAAAGCAAAACAAAACAACCACACACATACCCCACTCTGTGATGTATATGAATTCAGAATAGCTGCCCTAAACGCCCTTCCAGCACCTTGTACAGTGTGTTGAGAGCTGGGGACTCACCCATCTTGGGCGTGAGGGGCCCACACCTCACGGAAGCTGATACTTGGAGCTGTGCGCACTTGGCTCATGCAGTGCCCTGGAGAGCTCAAGGCGCGGCACCAGCGGCTCTGGGCTGATGAGGGCTGTGGAGGGGGCTGGGCAGCACTCCTCACCAGGGGCAAGGCACACCACACTGAGTCACAGCTTGTTTCCATGTTGCTTCCCTTTGGTCCTGCTCTGTGCTTTCTCCATGCTCTCAGTGGGTCTGCTGTAACCATTCTTAGTTTCCATTGTCTGGGAACATCTGAGTTTCTGCCTTACCCCTAGAGGACACCTTTGCTGTATGTGCGATCTTTTGATGCCATGTGACCTTTGTGGGTTTGGAGGAAAAACTCTGTCACTAGCTTGCTTTCCCAGTAAGCTAGATGCCAGCATCTCCGTGATGTCAACATGTTCTTACTAGCTTCTAGAATTTGACAGGGCTAGGAGTACAGTTCAGTCAGTAGAGAGCTGGCCTAGTGTGAGCCCTGGGCTCAGTCTGCAGTACTGCCATAAATTCATTGTGTGTGTTGTGATGATGTGCTCTGTTTCGGTTTTCTTTCTTTCTTTCTTTTTATTTATTTATTTATTTGTTTGTTTGTTTATTTATTTATTTATTATGTATACAGTATTTGCTCTACATATATGCCCGGGCAGCAGATCTCAATGTAGATGGCTGTGAGCCACCATGTGGTTGCTGGGAATTGAACTCAGGACCTTTGGAAGAACACCCAGTGCTCTTAACCTCTGAGCCACCTCTCCAGCCCTGGGTTTTATTTCATTAGGGGTTTCATATTCCATACATGAGCCAACAAAAAGAGCATATTCTGTTCATGATGTAAATGTGAGTTCCATGTAGACCATGTGGTGTCCTGCTGAAATGGGACTGTTTTCTGTGGACTTGCAGAGTTGTTTTGCCCTTTATTTACCTCAGGAATTTCCTTTTCAGTGTCTCAGCACTGTCTTACCATGGACTGCACTAGATCTTTTTTTTTTTTTTAATGATTTATGTATTTTTATTTTATGTGCATTGGTGTTTTGTCTACATGTATGTCTGTGTGAACATGTAAGTCCCCCTAGAACTGGAGTAACAGGCAGTTGCTAGCTGCCATGTGGCTGCTGGGAATTAACCCCGGTCCTCTGAAGAGGAGCCAGTGCTCTTAACCACTGAGCCATTTCCCCCTCACCCCCATCTTCTCTTCTGTAAATGTCTTTGTTTTGATTTGTTATTGTTGTTCTTCTGTGTGCTGGAGATCAAAGACAGGGTCTTGCTCAAGCTGGGCAAGTGCTCTCTTACTGAGCTGCAACCCCAGCCCAGACTTTCATTCCTTAAGAGTATCTTGTCTAGCCAGGCGGTGGTGGCGCACGCCTTTAATCCCAGCACTTGGGAGGCAGAGGCAGGCGGATCTTTGTGAGTTTGAGGCCAGCCTGGTCTACAAAGCGAGTCCAGGACAGCCAGGACTACACAGAGAAACCTTGTCTCGAAAAACAAACAAACAAAAAAGTTCTTTCTTTTTTAAAGACTTACTTTATTTTGAGCTGTGTTTTGTGTCCGTGTCTTTTGGTATGAGCATGTGAGTACAGTGCCCACTCGCTGAGGTGTCTGGAGTACCTAGAGTCAGTGACAGGTGACAGTAAACCGACTGACATGGATGCTGGGAACCAAACTCAGGGTCTCTGGAAAAGCCTTACTCACTCTTAACTGCTGAGCCAGTTCTGTACGTCCAAGTTCAACTTTGTTGGCCATCATATTTTCTGATGTCAACATTCCCTTTCTTTGCTAGATCATTCTATGGTTGCTTCCAGTATTTGCTCTTGAGGAGATCGTGGTGGTGTGGGCTTGCAGTCTCAGCCTTCCAGAAGGCTAACGCAGGAGGATTGTGGCTTTGAAGCTGGTCTGGGCAATAGAGAAGCTCTGTCTTAAAAAAACCTTAACATAGGCTTTGGGTGTTTGACTTTGTGTGCGTCTTGCTGTGTCTCATCTTGGTGTTCATTTAGTGGTTTGTGTCAAGTTCCCAAGTGTCATTACGTTTAGTCAATTTGGACCCTGTTTCTTTAGGGTCCCATGTTCTTTCTTTTTCTGCTTTCTTGCAACTCTAGCTCCCCATTTTGGCCACTTGGTATCATCTAGAACTTACTCTGAGTTTTTTTTTCCTTTCAGTCTGTTTTTTTCTTGTTTGTATTAGCCTTGAACTCACAGAGATCCACCTGCCTCTGCCTCCCAACTGCTGGGATTAAAGCTGTGCGCCACCAAGTCCAGCAATTACAGACAGTTTTGAACTGCCATGTGGGTGCTGGGATTTGAACCCGGGTCCTTTGGAAGAGCAGCCGGTACTCTTAACCGCTGAGCCTCTTTCCAGCCCCTTGTATTGGTTTTTTATCCTTGACTCCTTTTTGGAGATGGGCAGAGACTCACTGTGTAGGCCAAAGCTGGTCTTGGATGCATAATCCTGCCTGCCATGCGCTGGGATTGCAGGTGTGAGCCACAATGGCTGCTCCTGCTGCACAATGCCTGCTTTCTTGGCATTCCATTCCTCCCCCTCCCTCTCCCAGTCAGCCGTTATGCACATTTAGTGAAATTTTTGTATCTTGTATTTCATTTCTTTTTTCAGCACTGGAATTTCCATTGAGCTCTTTGTGTTGTCTCTGTTCCCCTTCTGGGGTTTCTGTCCTCTGAGATTTTCACTCACTCACTGGGAACATGTCTCCTCTTGTCATCAGTGCAACAGCTGTGAGGGCTGCTCCAGACCAGGTAGGACTTTGCCTGGGTTACATTGTGGGACCTTGCCTGGGTAACACTGTGGCTTGGTTTCCCGATGCTTTGTGTGGCCAGCATCCTGATTGCATCCTGGATGTTCTGTAAAGTTCCATTGTAGGAATTCTGGATTCTTTTAGTTTTCTCTCAAGGCACACTGAGGGGAGCAGCTTCCAGTGTTCCCCTTCCAGGGTTACATCACTCCTATCAAGACTCACAGTCCCTTGGCTTCCCGTTTCTGACTCACTGAGTCAGTGATGCTGAGCTTTCCTCTAGAGTTGGGAAAGGCAGTAATTAAAATTATTATAAAGACAACTTTGTAAAAGTATGGAACATTTTGTGAACACAGGTCCCCACGTGTCAGAAAGCTCAGAAAGTTACTATGGCACATTGATGGTAAAGAGGATAAGAGTTCATTGTCTGAGAGGTAACTTGGTCACTACAGACAGGAGACTCAGACGCTCCTTTTCTCATTTGTATGCCATCTGTTTGTAGTTCTTCCTTTGTGTGTGTGCGTGTGCGTGCGTGTTCCTGAGTGGCTGCAGCAGGATGTCAGGTGTCCTTCTCTATTGTCTACATCATTCCTATGAGACAGAGTCGCCGCTTGAACTTGGAGCTGGGGTGATGACAGGCAGGGACCTCCAGCCTGTCATCTCTGTTCCACACAGTGCTAGGGTGTCGGTGTGGATCACACCCACCTCTTCATGTGAGTACTGGGACCTGAACTGGGGTTCTCATGCTTGGACAGCAAGTGCCATCTCTCCAGGCTCTACTTAACAGTTCTCAATGAAAGATTTGTCTGTCCTTTGCCGAGGGAAAGCTATTAACATGAGTGTTGACTTTGCCAGAAAGTTAGGACAATTAATTCACCATTGCCCCTTCTTGTTAGTTGAACAGTTTCCTTAAGGATAAAAATAGATAAACCACATTCTCATACCATGTCTTCATAATCATTGTGTTAGTTATCACCTAGTGAAAGTTTAGTAGCTGCTGTGGTGGTGTATACCTGCAATCCAGCAAATGGGAGGGGACACAGTGATCACGACTTCAAGGTCAATCCAGTAAATGGGAGGGGACACAGTGATCACGACTTGAAGGTCAATCCAGCAAATGGGAGGGGGGCAGAGTGAACACGACTTCAAGGTCATTTTTGTCTGAGTGCTGAGTCCCAGACTAGCCTGGTCTACCTAAGACCCTGTCTTGAAAAAAATAAGAAGAAAGGCTTCTAGGCACAAGAGAAAACCAAGAAATGTTTACCTTTTCCCCAATCAAGGTCATTTAAACAAGCTTTCAGGGGATAAATTGTGTAAGGCTATAGTGTGGCTTAGAGGGAAGCCTTTTATTTCTCCATCGGAATCACAAACAGTCAGATTCAGTAGTGTGTATGTTTGTGTGTGGAAAGAGATTTCCAGTGGGGAGGAAGGCTGAGCACTTAGGATTTCTTACTGCTCTTGCAGAGGATCCAGGTTCAGTTCCCAGCACACATATCTGGCATCTGGAAGTCACAACCAGCTGTTACTGTAACTGCAGCTGGTGATCCAGCGCCCTCTTCTGCCTTTCACAAGTACCTACACACATGCACACAAACTGTCACACACACACCCCAAACAAATTTGAAAAATGAGAGATTTCTAGTAAGGTTTTGGAATTACAGAGGTTGGCAAGGCCCCTGCTCTGCAGAGGAGAGCCGGTGAGGTAGTTGTGGGCTAAAGGTTGCCAGCTTTGGGCCCAGGTGGAACTGCTGATGTGGGGACTATTGAGGCAAGGTGGAGCACAGGGCCTTGTCCAGGCAGCCGGGGAGGAAGAATCCCCTGACTCCAGCATGTGTCAGACTCTTGGGGCCTTTAGCTGAGTGAAGGAGGGTCAGTCACATTAGGGAGAGTGATCTTCACGGACCCAAGGACCCATTAGGGCATCCTCACAGACACATCTGAATAATTCTTTTAAACAATTGTTTGTGTGTGTGTGTGTGTGTGTGTGTGTGTGTGTGTTTGTGTCTGAGTATGCACATATGATTGCAGGTACCCTCAAAGGGCAGAAGAGGGTGTTAGGTTCCTAGGAGCTGGAATTACAGGTGGTGGAGCTTGGGTCTTCCGCAAGAGCAGCAAGCACTCCTAACCCTTGACCTCTCTCCAGCCACCCTACCAGGCTCCAGTAATTGTTTAACCAAGCATCTGAACACCCTTGTCTAGATGCCACATAAGAGTACTCACTCTGGAGCCGGGCGGTGGTGGCGCACGCCTTTAATCCCAGCACTTGGGAGGCAGAGGCAGGCGGATCTTTGCGAGTTCGAGGCCAGCCTGGTCTACAAAGCAAGTCCAGGACAGCCAGAGCTGTTAAACAGAGAAACCCTGTCTCGAAAAACCAAAAAAAAAAAAGAGTGCTCACTCTGGTCTTGCTACAGATTACCTGAGAGGAGAAGGCTTCACCCTGAGAGGACAGCCTGGGAAGGCATGCTGTCTGTCAGGAGGCAGAGTAAGCCCCACCCCTTGCTCCCAGAGGCAAGCCCTCCTCCCCACAGATTACATCACTGCTGGGAATCTGCTGAGGGTGTGTGAGGGTCTACTTCCTGTTCTCCATCCTGTGGGTTGCTCATATGCTTCCTTGACTATTTTAGTTTATAGTGAAACCTGTAGTCAACTATGTCAGTCTTCCATATCACTCACTGCTAGAAGCGCTTGTCTAGTTAAACCTCATATTTGCATGTTAAGTTTAGGCTCATTCATCCCTACTAGAAACTGCTGTGTCTTTGGTTGGGATTGTGTTGACTCTGTAGCCCTAGCTGACATCTGGAGTTGTCTAATCCCCAAATGCAGTCATTTTTCCATTAATTTAGAACTTCTAATTTCTCTCTGTAGTATTTTGCAGCCTTTGCTATAATCTGGCAACAGTTGTCTTTTTGGTGCGTGTGTTGCATGTGTATGTGAATATTCACATCATGGAGCCTTGCATGACCTCACTCCACACGAGCCTCTTGGTTAGCCATAACTTCTGAACATGTCCAGGTCACCCTCTTTTCCCAGTAAGCTCTGGTGTTCCTGCTGGTACTGGTCCCTTCCTCAGCTCTTCTCCCTACAGCAGGCAGACGCATCCTCTAAGCATGATCCTGATCCGACTTTCTCTCTCCCCAAACCTTCTATCACCTTTCTTCTTCCTTCAGACTGAAGCTAAAAGCCCTGCTGTACACTTGACAGGCCAGACACAGTCTTCTCACTCGCTGCTGCCCCCAGCGTGTGTCTGTTGCCTCCTGTCCAGAGGTATTGGCCTCTGCTTTTCCTCAAACCTCCCTCAGTTGTCCTCCTGACCATGGTTCTCTGTGCATGGTTCTCTTTGCCAGGACAGCACCTGTCCCTTCATCCTCTTCCCTTTGTCTCTCAGTTGTCATCTTCAGTGATGGCTTTTCTGGTCACCGTTTCTAAAACTGCAGCCCAAGTACAACACCTTTTCCTTCTTCTGTATTTTAGCTCCGCAGGTTTAAGCAGCTGAACTTCCCTAGTTCATGTGTCTTTTCCCAACCTGAATGTTCGCTCTGGGATAGGGGACTCTTCTCATGCCTTTCACTCCTGTGACCGTAGGTCAGCGGTTCTCAAACTCCTTTCTAATTCTGCCTTTAATGCAGTTCTTCATGTTGTGGTGACCCCAGCCATAAAATTATTTTCATTGCTACTTTATAATTCCAGTTTTGCTACTGTTATGAATTGTAATATAAATACCTGTGTTTTTTGATGGTCTTAGGCATCCTTTGTAAAATGACCCCTGGGAGTCGTGACCCACAGGTTGACAACCCCTGTTCTAGAGGCTAGAGGAACACCAGCTCTTGGAAGGTTCTCAAAAAAATGTTTACAGAATGTTCAGTGTCTATTTTTTAATGACTTATAAATGCTTATTGTGTGTGTATGCACATGAGTACATGTGTGTATGCACATGAGTACATGTGTGTATGCCACAGAACGTGCTGTGATCTGAGGACAGCTGTGGAACTTAGTTCTCTCTGGATGCTGGAGCTCAAACTCAGGTCATTGCACCTGTTAGCAGCAAGAGCCATCTTTCTAGCCCCCTAGTGGCATTTTAATTGCTTTTCTTTCTAATACACTTCCATGATGATGTGTTCTCAATGTGTCCTATGGTTTGGTGCCTGGGAGTGCTAACAACCATCAAGCCACAGGTGGCACCCTCTTCTTGGGAGGACAGACAGCAGAAGCCACATCAGAAAAGGGAGCCAGCAAGCAGGATCTTGCTAGATTCCCCATGAGACTCTTGAGAACAGGAAACGAGAAAGGCAAACATTGTACCATGCAGGGCTGCCAGCATCCCACAAGTGATGTGGTGCCATGGGACAAAGGATGGTTTTCGTCCCCTAAACAGTGGAGCTGCTGTTTTCTATCCTCAGGAGCATACAGCTCCTGCCCCTCACCTGCATCTTGGTGACACTACTTTTCCTGAGGGCTTCAGGCTTATGCACCCTGTAAGTGATGAGCTGTGTGTGACCTTTAGGTCAGGTTAGGTAAGTGATCCCTGAGCAGGGAACTGGTTCCACAGAAGCAGACAGAACCAGGGCCCTGCTACCCTGCACTTCTTCCCTGCCTGTCTTTTCCTCCTCTGAGGCAAATGAGAAAATGGGAAGGAAGAGGCCGAACAATACTGAAAATTGATATTATTAAAATTAGTGTGTGTATGTGTGTGTGTGTGTGTGTGAGAGAGAGAGAGAGAGAGAGAGAGAGAGAGAGAGTGTGTGTGTGTGTGTGTGTGTGTGTGTGTGTGTGAATGAGTGAGTGAATGGGTGAGGTCACATCCCACGGTGCTTGTATGGAGATCAGAGGACAACTTTTGGGCATCACTTCCCTTCTTCCACCTTTACATGAATTGTGGAGAGTGAATTCAGGTCCACACTTGCACAAGTGTTGTTTCCCAGTGATTGTCTCACCAGGACCAAAAATTCCTAATTGCCTGATTCTCAAAATTCCTTTGTTTATTATAAGCCTATGATTCATGAAAAACTAATTGTTAATTGATCCTCAAAACTAATTAGTTATGATACTTCTCAGCATTTTAGGAACATGGTGTTTATTATCTAGAACTTTCCCTGCACTAAATCTTGTAAGAATTCTGCCCCATCCAATTCTGTGTGACACTTGGTTTCCACAGGATTCAGCAGTGCATGTGAGCTTTGCCCTCTGTCTCTGAAGACTCAGCATAGGAAGCTGGGGTGCCGCTGAGACCATGCCATGCATCTTGAATGGAGCCACGTTCTGAGTCTTGGCCCCGCTGTACCAGACACTGGCTTGCCCTGTGTCTCTCCTGTGACCAGCCTGAGTGCTGTCCCTTGCTCCCACTCTGCATGTACAGCACCCCTCCCCCACACCCTAGCAGAAACTCCTGTTGTGTCTGTTCTGGTTGTCAGAAGGTGTCAGGAGGGTGAGAATGTGATAGTTCCCTGGCCTCATTAGAAGGGTCTTTTTTGCATGTCGACATCCAGTTAGACCAGCACCATTTGTTGAAGATGCTGTCCTTCTTCCATTGTACAGTTTTGGCTTCTTTGTCAAAAATTAAGTGACCATAGGTATGTGGATTCATTTCTGGGTCTTCAGTTCAATTCCATTGATCCACTGGTCTTTTTCTAAACCAATACCATGCTGTTTTTATTACTATTGCTCTGTAGTACAGCTTGATGTCTGGGATGATGATACCTCCAGATGTTTTTTTTTATTGTACAGGATTGATTTAGCTATTCTGGGTTTTTTGTTATTTCATATGAAATTGAGAATTGTTTTTTCCAGGTCTGTAAAGAATTGTGGTGGTATTTTGATAGGAATTGCATTGAATCTGTATATTGCTTTTGGCAGGGTGGCCATTTTTATTATGTTGATCCTACCTATCCATGAGCATGGGAGATCTTTCCATCTTCTGATGTCCTCTTCAATTTCTTTCTTCAAGGACTTGAAGTTCTTGTCATACAGGTCTTTCACTTGCTTGGTTAGAGATACCCCCAGGTATTTTATATTGTTTGTGGCTATTGTGAAGGGTAATATTTCCCTAATTTCTTTCTCAGCCCATTTATTTTTTGTATAAAGAAGGGCTTCTGATTTTTTTGAATTAATTTTGTATCCAGCCACCTTGTTGAAGGTGTTTATCAGCTGTAAGAGTTCTCTGGTGGAATTTTTGGGGTGGCTTATGTATACTGTCATATCCTCTGCAAATAGGGATAGTTTGACTTCTTTGTTTCCAATTTGTATCCCCTTGATCTCCTTTAAAAAAAAAAAAAAAAGGTCTCTAAGTGAGCCAACAACACACAGAACTTGGTTTTCTGTCTTACAGCAAGCAGGGACGCAGACATCCATACACTCTAAGTCTTATGTATGGCACTCAGCTAGGAAAAGGGGTCTGTAATTTCTAATGAACGTGTAGTGCACATACAACCACAACTCAGTTTTCAAGCATCCCCATCTTCCCAGAGACCCATCTCTGCAGTCTGCCCTGTGCACACAGCCCTAGCTTCGGGTAGCATGGATGTGGTTTCTTTCTTTTCCTATTTCCTATACACTGTACATATTGAAGTTCATGCAATTTGTGTTCTTTTTTGATTAGCTTTTCTCTTTTAGTGTGAGTGAGCGAGTGTGTGTATGTGTTACATGTATTTGAGTGTGCGTATGCATGCAGAAGCCAGAGGTAAATAAATATTGGGTGTCTTCCTCCGTCCAGGGCTACCCTAGTTTTTGTGACAGGGTCTCTCCCTGAACCTGGAGCTCACCTGACTCACTGGGTGGTCAGTCAGCCCTCAATGTCATCACCCTGCTTCCACCTCCGCAGCGCATGCTGCCACACCTGGTTTGTATGAGGGTGTAGGGATAGAACTCAGTCCTCCTGATGTGCAGCAAGCACTGTACTGGCTGGTCTGCCCAGCCCGTTACCCTACTGTTGAGGCTTTTACCCATATGCGTCAATACTTGGTTTGTTATTGTAGCCCTTGGGGTGTGTATGGAATGGGGGCTCACTGCATTTCTGTTTCTTGCCCATTGATGCTGAGCATCTTTTTTTGGGGGGAGGGGCAGGGTCTCATCTCATCAAGAGACAGTTATATCTTTTTTTTTTTTTTTGGTGTTTCGAGACAGGGTTTCTCTGTGTAACAGCTCTGGCTGTCCTGGTCTCACTTTTGTAGACCAGGCTGGCCTCGAACTCACAGAGATCCTCCTGCCTCTGCCTCCCAAGTGCTGGAATTAAAGGCGTGCGCCACCACCGCCCGGCTGAGACAGTTATATCTTGACTGAGTGGTCTGCCCAGCCCGTTATCCTACTGTTGAGGCTTACCCATGTAGTAGCATACTCATTCCTTCTCATTGTTGAATTTTATTCCATTATTGAGATACACGTTTTGATTATTTGCCTTGTAGACCTTGTAGGATTCCCTTGAACCTTCCTCTGTGTTCCCAGTGCTGCAATTAAAGGTCAATTAAAGGTTTGTGCTACCATGCCTGGCCTAAGCATGTTTTTGGGTGCTTACCAGCCATTTGTTTTGGTTCGTGGTGACATGTCAATGGCTCATTTGCCCATTTTAAACTAGTTTGAACACTTTGTGACTGAACAGAAAGAGTTCTTTAAATTTTGGACATATTTCTGCATCAGATCCATGGTAGGATACATGGCTTTTGTTTTCCTCACACTGACACCATTTCTCGCATGGTTCTATGGGGACATTTAAGAGAGGCTCTGGAGTCCCATGATCCACACTGTCTGCAAGCTGGAGACTTGGGAAAGCTGGTGGTGTTTTTAGAGGCCTGAGATACAAAGGCCTGAAACTGGGAGAATGGAGGGCAGAAGATTCTGTCCTGTTCAAGAAGCCAGAACCAGCGAGGGTAAATGTCACCTTCCCCTTTCTGCCTTGGTTAGGCCCTCTTCTGATAGGACAGGGACAGCCCCTTAACTCAAAGGCTAATCCTTTCTAAAACTGTCCTCACAGACACACCCAGGAGAAATGCTTAATCACTTCTCTGGCAGACACAAACCCCATTACTGTCACACTTAGGGACTGTGGAAATCACTTGGAGATCCTGTGCTGTGGATCTTCTGTGCTAGCTGGTAGGAAAGGTAACCAGGTGCACTTTGGGAGGCAAGCCCAGTTGTGTATTTTCCTTTCATGGGCACAGGAGCCCAGATGTGGCCCTCAGCACAATGCTCCTTGGGTAGTCTCTTCAGGGTCAACTGCAGCCCTTCCTTCCCTGTTCATAATGTAGCTTTGAATTGACAATTCCAATCTGCTGCTTTAAAAAGAAAGAGCAGGGCTGTCTCACTCACTACTGTCTCTGTTTTTTCTGAGTGGAGGGAATACTTGGGCCCATCCATCCTTGTGTGTGTCTAAAACATTGCCAACAAAACAATCGGTACTGATCAATTTTAAAACAGGAATATGAGCTGCATTCCTTATGTCCCAAACTTTTGCTTGCTTGGGTACAGCACTAGGCTGCCAGATCAAGGGAGGGTACTGTGGGCTGATAACTTGGGTAAACATGGCGGTTCTACCTCCTCCTCCCTGCTGGGTTTACACTGTGGAGAGGGTTGGACAGCTTGTTTTCTTTCCCGTGGAGCCCTCTCTCTGCTCCTCTCCAGCTGCCTTCTTCCCCACCCCCAAAAGTAACGTGATCTCCTAGGCTGGGTTCCTGCTTTGCAGATTCCTTTAGTCTTAGGGAAAGAGAGGAAAGGCATTAACTATTGGCTTCCCAGTTCCAAGTTAATCGAACCCCAGTAGCCAAGCACAATGCTGGTCTTGAAGCAAGAGAACGATAGGTAACAGTGTCTACATGGGCACATAAGCTCCCCATGAGACATCTTATTTCACAGGGTTATCTCTGGGCTACAGGGTTTTGATAGTTGTTTGTTTGTTTGTTTTTGAGATAGGGGCTTCCAGCCTATGCTGATGTTGACCTAGAATTCATGATCCTCCTGCCAGTTCTGAATGTTAGGGTTTAAAAGGTTGTGCCACCATATTGGCTATGGGGACATAAATCTTTATTCAATATTCAGGTCAGAAGAAAACAAACAAGACAGTAATTTCAAACAAAACTCTTTGGCCCTCACTACAAAACGAACCCAAGTATAGGAACACAGACATGTGTGCAAGCATGAAAGATAACTTTAAGTTGAATTTAAGCTTTAGAATTGAACAAGAGCCGGGCGTGGTGGCGCATGCCTTTAATCCCAGCACTTGGGAGGCAGAGGCAGGCGGATCTTTGTGAGTTCGAGGCCAGCCTGGTCTACAAAGTGAGTCCAGGACAGCCAAGGATACACAGAGAAACCCTGTCTCGAAAAAAAAAAAAAAAGAATTGAACAAGAGTGCTCTATGCTATTTGTGTTTAATGATATTCCTATTTACAATTAAACTTTAAGGTGCAGATGTGAGTGGATTTAAGAACTTGGAGCTTCAGTGCTCCTCCATCAGCAGAGTTGAAATCTGAGATCTGTTACCTGCAACAGGTTTTAAATAGTTTTTCAGCCCAATGTTCTTCTTGATCATACCCCACACACCCTGTGTGTACATTTCTGTGTTTGTGTGATACATTAAGGTTGCAGGCAACATTGAGTGTCTTCCCCAATCACTCTCATCTTGTTGTTTTGAGGCAGGGCCTCTCACTAAGCCTGGAGCTCCAGGTTGGAGTAGAGACTGTCCAGCAGACCCCAGGGGTCCTCCTGTCTCTACCTCCCCAGTATTAGGCTTCAGACTTCCTACCATGCTCAGCTTTTAGGTGGGTGCTGGAGATCCAAACTCAGCCCCCTTGTGCATGCATGACAAGCACTTCACTGGCTAGCCCATCTCCTCAGCCCCATCATGTTCTTTTTAATTATGGGATCTATTGGATGTCATCTAATGAGGAGTATAAAAAATTTAGCTAATTAAACTGTTTACTAGTATTTATATTTATCTTTAATTGGCTGGCGGTGTTAATCCTTAACCCACCATTATAAATGAATGCACACAAACACCGAGTGCATCTTAACAAGCCTAGGCCTGGGTTGTGTAATCCTAGCCCATCTAAGCTAGCTCATAATTCTATCAGCCAAATATGACCCCATATGTACATACGTCCCTTTGGACTATTATTCTCCACACTAAGCCGATGTTCCAGGCCACATGGAAGGATCTTCTTTAATCTACCCCATGGCGTGTCTTCCTTGTTTACTCCTGGCTTCTTCTCCAGCAACCTTCCTCTTCCCAAGGCGCTCTGTCTCTCTCTCAAAACCCCTAGTCCCACCTACCTCTGTCTTTGCCCAATCTCCAGGCCTCAGCATTTATTTAACCAATCAGAGTCAATTAAGTAACAGACACCAAACAGGACCAATTAACATTTAGAAGGTTAACACCACCCCATCAGAGGAGAATGTAACCAGGGGATTTGGGTGCCATTCCTGGTTCTGCTACTAATGTGCCATGGGACTTGATGCACGTTGTTTGACTTTAGCCAGAACCGAGATACCTGTAAGATGCACAAACCATCTGTGAGAAGTGAATGTTTCCCTACCCCTCTTCCAGCCACACTGAAATGACGGCAAGAAGATTATGTTGGTTTTGAGACTGTCTTACTACGGAGCCCAGCTTGACCTCAGACTGATTGATGGCAGTTGTTCTGACTTCAGACTCCTGAGTCCTCAGATTTGAGGACAAAAAAAAAAATTTTTTTTTTAAACTAAAGGTGTGTAAGGACAAAAGGAACCCAAAGGGAGACAGGAGTGGATAACAAAAGTGACTTGTTTTAGGGAAATGGGAGGCCACCAAGAGTGGTAGCAGACTCAGAGGATGCAAGACACTGACACTCAACTTCTGAGAGCCCTTGGTAAGAGGTGAGCCAGTACAATGATGGGAAACTGAGGAAGGCTCAGATATCAGAGGCATCAGGACCAGAGAGGGCAGCCTGCAAGAGGGGTGTTCAGATTTCTCCCAGGGCTCCCAGCCCCGCATAGCCAGGTGACAGCTACTCCACCTCAGCCACAAGAGTCCATGTGTTTTCCACAAGGCTGTGGGCTCAAGAGCCTGAGATGTAGCCTGGATTCAGGTAAGCCTGTAGTTAGGAATAGTGGAGTGGCCCACAAATGAGGTTTGTTGTTGAAAGTCTACACAGCAGTGAGATTCTCCACCTCTTCCCAGGCCTGCTAGGCAAGGGCTTAACAAAGAACAGACTGAAACACTCTTCTGGGGAGAAAAAAAATGGAACGGCCCCAGAAAAGTGCCCCCCAGATACCAACACTGATGGGTGCTCAGCTCCTTCCCTCAAACTCTTTAGGTGTTATACCCCTTCTGGACAACTGAATTGGGGGTTCAGTCTAATCCCTGGTAAATAATGAATGAGCAGCCAAGTTTCCGTGGATATTTAGAGATGTCTCCAAATGATAATACAGAGTAAGACAGGTGCAGAGAAGACAGGAACTTGGTAGGAAGAGAGGCAATACAGCAGGAGCTTGAAAGTAAGGTTGGGATCCTGGGGCAGTGCAGCATCAAGCAACATGTGCTGCTGACAGCAGAAGAAAACACAGGTTTGTTGTTGTTGTTGTTATTGTTAATCTGTTGTTTGTCTAGCAGAGTCTAATGTAGTCCAGGCAACCCTTTAACTATGTAGCTGAGACTGGCCCTGAAGTCCTAAGAATCAGGTTTTTTTTTTTTTTTAACTAATAAAAGCATTGCTTGGGTTGTGGTGGAGCACACCTTTAATCCCAGCACTTGGGAGGCAAAGTCAGGGGATCTCTGTGAGTTTGGGCCAGCCTGATCCATATAGTGAGCTCCAGGACAGCTAAGGCTATGTAAAGAGACCCTGTCTCAAAAAAAAAAACCAAAACAAAACAAAAAAAACAAAAACAAAAAAAACCAACCAAACAAGCCATTATAATCCCAATTTAAAACTTAACATAAGACTTGAAAATCAAATTTACCTAAGGATATAAACATAAAGACATGGGCATGGAAGACAAAGGAGAAAGTAATGAGGTCAGAAGCTCCTTTCCAGGGCATGAGTGTCCATCTTGTGGGAATTCCAGAAGGGGAGAATTAAGTAATAATAGTAGCAACAACAAATAGAGTTAGGAGACAATTACAAGAAAAAACTGGGGCTGCTGACATTGCTCCAGCAGTTAAAGATGCATGCCACACAAGCCTAGTGTCCTGAGTTCAGTTCCCAGAATGTACATAAGATGGAAAGAGAGTACATAAGATGGAAAGGTGTACAAAGATTGAAAGAGAACTAGCCCTACAAAGCTGTTCATCATCCTCCACAAGCATACTGTGGTGGTACATACTCTCTCCTAACAATGACAATTTTTTTTTTTTAAGGAAAAATTTCATGGCTCAGAGAAATGTTTTCCTAAACTAATGATGTCACTCTTTGAACTAGATAGCCCCTGGGTACCCATTGTATATGAAAGCGACCTACTCCAAGACATATCACTGTGAAGTCTGAGGATGGCAAAGGAGGAAGAAAATTATATTCTAAAAGCTTCCAAAAGCCAGGCGGTGGTGGCGCACCCCTTTAATCCCAGCACTTGGGAGGCAGAGGCAGGCGGATCTTTGCGAGTTCGAGGCCAGCCTGGTCTACAAAGCGAGTCCAGGACAGCCAGAACTGTTAAACAGAGAAACCCTGTCTCGAAAAAACAAACAAACAAAAAAAAGCTTCCAAAGAGAAAAGCAAGCTATTTATGAAGGCTCAGAAGTCAGAATGGGATTGCATTTCTGAATGGCCATCTTGTAGACTTAGAAAGCAATGGAGAAATGTCCTCAAAATTCAGAGAAATTATCCCCTGCTCCTTTATTTGTCTGCTTTCTTAAGTGCTGGGATTAAGGTGTATGTCACTTATTTGTCCGCCCTGTGGGAAATTCCAGTCAGCCTAGGATTTTATACCCAGCTAGACTGTCACAGTAGTATACGGGTCTGCGGAAATTCCAGTTAGCCGAGGATTTTATACCCAGCTAGACTGTCACAGCAGTATACGGGTCTGCTTTAGACTTTCATTTCCCCCAAGAAGCCACTGGATGATGAATTCTACCAAAATGAGGAAGTAAGCCCCTGAACAGAGTTGAGAAGAGTTGAAGTCTTTTAATATTTGGTAAAGTATCAGTGAGTTTTTGACAGATCTTTAAGGTATTTGTGAAGGAAGTAATAACTAGGACATAGATGATTAAATTTAAAAAGAAAGAAAGATGACATTATACCATGTAATAGCACTAAGAAGATTGTAACGAAGCCTTCCTCATCTCTGGAGCAGTGAGCACTATTAACAGTGTTCCATCTAATCAGAAATCATGATGGCACAGGTGGGAGGATTCGGCTGAAGACTGTAATGCTGTTCTAATGACTTAGTAGTTGATGTGTAGACTTAGTGAGCCCAGAGCAGCAAACTGTGGAGATCAGACACCCAAAGATGCCGCCTCCTCAAACAGACCAGAGTGGGCTGCAGGACTAGTTTTAGTCTCTGTGTCTATCTCTCCTTCTTCTCCTCTCTTTTCTCCCTCCCTCCTACTCCCCTTCTCCTCTTCCCTCCTTTCTCAGTAGGTTTTCAGTGTACAACCTTAGCTAGCCTGAAATTCCCTATGTGACCAGGCTGGCCTTGAACCCACAGAGATCTACCTGCCTCTACCTCTAGAGTGCTGGAATCAAAGGTGAGCACTACCATGCCTAGGTTTAGTTTTAATCTTAAGACTATTAAAAGAATCTTCATGCTGCTTGATTTTTAACCAAGTGTGTATATTACTTTGATTAAAAGTAAAAAATAATTAAGATAGGTGTTTTAATATTGTTTATTTTATTAAACTGGAAGGATTGCTTGGCCAAATATGTTTATACCTTTTAATTATAAAATATAATAAAGTTATATACATATTTATATGTATATACATATAAAATGAGATTTTTGCTTTGTTTAAGACTTTGTTTCCTTAGCCTAGGCTGGCCTCTTGATTCCCTTACCTCCACCCCCCAAATTATGAGCTTTTTCTAGCAAGAGAATTTGCTCTGGGCCCTCATTGAGAATCACTGCCTAGACATCCCAAGGGGATGGAACAGACAGGAAGCATCATTCCAATGTGCAGGGCCAGCCTGCAGTGTGTATGCACATGGTATGTTGAGTCTGGAGAGGCAGGTGAAGGTGAGGAGTGGAGGAGGCTAGGCCTGCCACGCCGGGGTCCAAAACTCCCGAATGTTGGCCATAGATGAAAGGTGGTGGACTCTGTGACATTTGAACCCAACTTGTTGCTTCTGACCCAAAGTCAACAACCCTGACCCTACTGTCCTTCCAGAGTTCACTCAGTTGTGCCTTCTGCAATCATTCTTGAGTATTCATTTGTGATCACTCTCCCTAAGTGGTGCAGAGTCCTCTGGGAAAAAAGATGTAGCAGTTCACTGTGCACCTCTGTGTCAGTGTTTCTGTGCATTATTTTCAGTGTTCAGTCCACTCTTAGGACCCCTTCCAGTACCACACAGATGAGGAAATTGGGGCTCTGAGTGCTGGACCCACAAGTATCCGAGGAGGCCCAAGAGGGAGAAAGAAGGCTGGAGACTGAGAGTGTGCAGAGCATGGGCAGGATAGTCCTGCGGGTCCCCGTATGCCCTGGGCAGAGTTTACCTTCCAGGTAGCAGCTGGAGGACAAGGAGAGCCCCTTCTTGGATTTGCAGTCCATCAGCTTCTAGCAGATCTCCAGCATGGCTCATATTCTTCCAACCTCTGCTGCGTGGCCTTGTCAGTTGCCTGGCTTTCCCAGACTAGAGTCACCGGGCCTTTGTTGACCCGTGCGTGACTGGTGACCAGCAAATAGTTCTGACTAAAAGGTGTCTTTGTAGGGAGGTGAAATGCTGTGGCTGTTGTGATCAATTTCACACTGGGCAGATGCACCAAGCTAGAGAAACTGGCCAGTGAATGAGAATCTGTGGGCTGTGTTGGTCCATGCTTGTGAAACCCCAGCATGCAGGACTGTTGTGGAGGGCCCACCCAGACCTGGTGTCATATTCACCTGCCTCCCTTCTACCCTCGCTCCCACCCCAGTCCCACTACTGAAGAGTCTCCTTCCCAATTGATTACTGGCTCCTTTGACCCCCTGCTGTGATGGGTACCTGCCCCATTTTTTAAAGAGATTGAACCCAAAATTTAAAATAAATCCAATCTAAACTCTTCAGAGTCCCCGTTTTGTTAACTTATTCTACTGTGATACATTTCTAAAATCCACAAGTTTTCAGATGAGTAAATTCTAGATTCATGAAATCCATCCATCCTGGTCTGACCCATTTGTGGTAAAATCCAGCAACAGCCTTTCCCTCCTCCAAAATGGCCCTTGGACTCACGGGCACGGTGTCCTTGGGGGGCCTTAGCAGTTTATCTCCCACATTGATGCAGTGGGCTGCAACTCAGGGGATTTTTGTGAGCAGGCAGGTGCTGCTAAGTTCATTCATGGGACTACACGTTGAACACTGACCATGTGACCCCCCAATATGTCTTAACTTTTACTTTGTTACATTTATTTATTGTATGGGAGGGAGAGTATGAAACTGTACTGAATTCTCAAGCTGCTTTGATGTCCCCAGCACCTTGGATATACTGGTTGTATGGTACAGGTCTGTAAATTTCCCAGATGACACGGTGTAGCACATAAGCCTGGGTGTTTTTAGCTTCTTCCTTTCCCCCTCTCCTCTTACCTTTCTTGTTTCTTTTTGCTTTAACACAAGGTCTCATTATATAGCTCTGGCTGGCTTTGAACTTGCAGCAGCGCTCCTGCCTCTGCCTCCCAAGTGCTGGAATTACAAGCATGCACCCCATGCCTGGTCTGTCTCTTGTTTCAAAGTCAGTGGCTTTTCTGCTGCAGGCCTTCCTTGAGAGGACTGAGGCTGTTTGCTGGTACACAGTGTTCTTCCCATCTCTCCCTGCAGTTCAAACGCTGCATCGTCCGTTGGGAAGAGCAAGTAGGGTACACCGTGGCAATGATTGCCATGGTCATTGCCGCTGAGAGTGTTGCCTGGCCTGTTGACCAGCAGTTTTATATCTAAATTATAAAGGATTTGGACAGTTTTTGAGTGTTACTCACTTTGGGAGGATTTTAGAGGATACGGTCCTTGTAGCTGTAAGAGCAGATAGTAGTGGTCATTAGCTTTTAGAAACAAGCATACATCCCAAGGTGAAGTCCAGCACATGTGAGCACATGTCTGACTTGTATTGAAGAGTATTCAAGAATATGGCTAGGATTTCAAAACACCATTTAATGTGTAGTTCTTGGCATTAAGTTGCCAATCTGCATATAACCCTGTGATCTGATATGCTATATGGCTGACTTCATAATAATCTGATCCAAGACCCTTGAACTTTCCAAACGGTAATAGAACAGGCAGATACTGCATCATTTGCTGAGCTTGTACTGATGGCACACCTCTCAATGTTACTTTTGGCATCATGTAGAGGTTGGAAGGTTCAAGACAGCACTAGTCAGCATGTGGGCTCTCACAGAAAATGGGCTCCCAGGATCAGGAAAGTGTCAGTTGGTGCACTTGCCGCCTGGTCACTCTGGTCCTTTGTCTCCAGAAGATGGAGTGGCATTGGCTCCGATTGTCCCACTCGGTGCTTGTGAGGCCTGCTCTGGCACCGGCACCAGCACCAAAGCAGGTCCACTTGGCTTCACCACAGACGCATTTCAGTGTTGATTAGCCCTGGGAGGGACATTTCCAAAAGACAAGTCACATCTTGGCTGAGAGGCCTGTCACAGACACAGATGGCACTGCTGATGATATCTGCTATTTTAGGCAGACCTGAGTGGAGGCCTTGCTCCTCTGTGCCTGATGTTCCAGACTCCCTAGCTCTTACATTTTAGGGCAGCCTGGCAAGGAACCAGGGTCCCCACACCACTCTTGGTTTTTGTTTTGTTTTGTTTTTTGTTTGGTTTTGTCTTGTCTGGTCTGGTCTGGTCTGGTTTGGTTGGAGTCAGGGTTTCTCTGTGTAGCTCTGATTGTCTTGGAACTAGCTCTGTAGACGAGGCTGGCCTTGAACTCAGAGATCCACCACCCTCTGGCTGGGATTAAAAGCATTCGCCACCATTGCCCAGCTTTGGTTTTTGGTTTTTGGTTTTGTTTTGAACCAGAGCTGGTTAACCAAGGCTTTCTCTGAAACAGGGCACAGACAGCTTTTGTCATGTGATCACAGATCCAGCTATCCAGTGCTGTCTGCTGGAAAGCTAGATTCTTAGTAGGAGCAGCCCCCCCCCCCCCCCCCCCGAAGCCAAACTTTGGAACCAGAGACCCTGGCTGAGCGGATGTCTTCTGGTTTCCACCATGTGGTCTTCTGAAGTGTCTATTTTCACATGAGGAACCAGGGCTATAATGTAACTTTCCTCCCAGGATTATGGTGCATATGCCCTGTGGGTGGCAAGGCACACATGGGGCATGTCTCATAGGGGACCATCCTGGTACAGGTCAGCTCTTCATGGACAAGGATGTGGAACAGACTTTTAGTTATGTGACATTTTATAAGTTTATTTTCCCTTTGTCATTGGAACTTGGGTGAGTTTTTATTAAATTATTGGCTGTAGTTGGGGTCCTTGTTTCCCACAACCTAGATTTTGAATCTGCGCCAGTAGCTCCCTGCTGCGACCATTGCTTAGTTAAAATCTTGTTGGTTACCTGCTCTAGGCAGCGTTTGGGAAGAGATAGAAACTCAACGCCACGTGACCTGGATTCTAATGCTGATTGCCCATGGCACCAAAAGAGGAGGGAAAGTTCTCCTGAAAGTGAGGTCAAGAAGGCCGCCATTTCAGCCCACAGTGAACATCTCCAGGTCTAAACGGATGGTCCAGTATTCCGTATTCCTGTGGGTTCCAGCCCTGACTGTTATTCCTCAGAAACCCACTTTAGGCTTAATCACAGTTGCTCCCGGAATATTAATGAGGCCAGTCTTCGTAACTTGGGAGGAATTTGCATTTCCGCCGGGCCAGCACCAACGGTGCAGCTGGGGAGAGCAGGGGGCCGCTGCCTTCCCTTGGCCGGGAAGGAGTTAAGGGACGGCGGGCGGGGCGCAGGGCCCTTTGTTACCGGCCTGGGCGGGAGGCGGGAGGCGGGAGGCGGGCCTGGGCGCGGGCCGGGGCGGCGAGCGCGGCGAGCGCGGCCTGGCGGGGCTGGGGGCCCGGACAGCGGCGCCTACGCCGTGGCCGCGGGACCATGCTGGAGATCTGCTTGAAGCTGGTGGGCTGCAAATCCAAGAAGGGGCTCTCCTCGTCCTCCAGCTGCTACCTGGAAGGTAAACCCCGGCTGGGGCGCGGGGACCCGCCAGGACTGTCCTGCTTGCGGCATGCATGTTCTAGGTCCCTAGCCTTCTCTCTCTGGCCTCCGCAGCGGACTTCTCGAGGGAGAGCCGCGTTTCTGGCTCTGGCGAGGCCCCAGCTCATGGTGTGGCTCCTGCCCAGAAAGTTTTAAAAAGCCAGTGCTACAGGCCTTAAGGTCTTCGTGAGCCCACGTTGTGGCGTTTTCACTGCCAACTGGGAATTGTGTGTCACAAAGGTGGACCTCCACCAAGTGCCGTGTACAAAGGGATCCTGCTCTACCATTTATGGGTACAGAATTTCGTGTGAACTTTCCACCCCCACCTTTCTGCAACCACGAAGAGATCTTGGGAATTCTCTCTTTTCTGGAGGGAAAGAGAATGGTTTTGCTTGGTATTTCCAAGAGTTTTGAGAGCATCCAGTTTGATGCTTGGTGGGGGAGCCCCACATGTTTTGTTCTTTTCGTAAACAGAGCCAGGAGCCTGTTGCTTTTGCCTGCTTTACCCCCACCCCTCTAATTCCTTGCCCCCTTCCTGTTGTCTTTAGTGTCTGGTTCGAAAAGGATGACCAGGGAAGAGGGTGAGTGGAGGGTGCTGGGGACTGGGCTTGGCCAAGACCGTTAGGGTGTAGTTGACCTTCAGAAGGGCAGAAACCCTCACAGGTGCTGTAGTGCCCCAGCTTGTCCTGCTGGTTCATGTAAAAGATGGAAATTAAAATGTAAATTTTACTCTACAGCAACCAGTGTTACTACTGTTTTTTTAAATCTAGAAATGAGGGAGAGTTAGAGAAGGCTCTTCTGTTCTCTGACCTGCTTTTTTTTCCCCCCTTTTTAACTCTTGACTCAAAGGCCTGCAGGGCCCCACCACATAACCCATCTCAAACTGCAGTGCCCAACACAGGTGGAGTGTGTTTCCCCTTTGCCACAAGCTGTGCATATGACTCCATCTCCTCCGGGAATTTGAGGGAGTGGATCCCTTAGAGGATCCTGGTATGGACGGCATGAACGCAGGGTCTAACACTTGGAGGGAAGAGATGGTTTACTTGTCCCCCAAAATTGGCATCTGAGCAGCCAGAATCGTGTACGGTTAATGCACTGCTTATTTTTTCCAAGTTGCCCCACATTCTGTGCACATTTCTCCTCTCCATCTGTATCCAGTTAGTGTGAGGCACTATCTCCATTTTGAGGCCGCTGCTTGAGGCTGAGATGAATGGACTTTTGTAACTGCAAAGTTAGGTTACGTCACAGCTCTTCCTGGGTACCAGCTTGTTCCTGGGGGCACAGTGAGAGTTAGTGTATATCTGGTTGGCTTAATTATTGTCCTAGGAGGGGAAAATAAAATCCAGTCTTGTTCCAGGACACCTTAAAGTGATTTCTCACATTGTCAAGTCCCAAAGAAGTGTTCCCACTTTGTTTGTGTAAGGCCTTTTCCAGGAAGATATCTCTCTGGGAGCCCTTTCTGCTCACTGCATTAAGAAAGGTAGACAGTTGTTGTTCTGTAGCCGAGAGAATCAAACCAGCCTCACTGTGATTCTATCTTAAAGACGGAAGTGTTGTCTGTCTCTGGGGAAGAGAGCAGTTGCCAGCATCTGGAGAAGTAATCTGGGCTTTTCATTTCTTGCTAACATCCTAAATCAATCAATCAATCAGCTCATCGACACCCACTCAGAATCCTGGCCTCCCAGGCCAGGGAGAGAGTTGGATACGGTGACTTTTCTATTACTACCAAACGCACGCTTCCTCCTCCTTCTCGGCCTAGCTGTCAGAGCTAGCTGCCTAGCTCAGCAGAGTCAGCCGCAGTCGGCTGGCTATGGTGGGCCAAGCAAGCACTGTCTGCAGTTCGCTTGATCCAACTTCCTGACTTCTTTAGATGAGAAACTGAGGCACCAAAAGGTTAGGTGACATCTCTGAGATGACAGGATTAGCAAGTCAAGATTTGAACCTGTGCCATCTGGCCCCAGGGAATTCATTTTAAAAAGATAATAATAAAGTTTTGGGCATTGGAAGCCAAGGGCTTGAGCCACACCCATAGGCCCCTCCCTGCTTTTTAATTTTGAGATGGGGTCTTGCCAAGTTGTCCAGGCAGGCTTCGAACTCAATCTGTAAGACAGACAGGCTTTGCATTTTGCTTTGCCTGCTGAGCACCTAGGATTACAGGCTTGCACTACAGCGCCTGACCCAGAAAGCCCACTCTGAGCCCCTTTGGAACACCCTGTGGATCATTCTGTACTGTCTTCAGAGACACCCAGTTAGGGCCTGAACAAACCAGCCTTTCCTTCTGTATCTGGTGCAGTGAGAACCTATTTTCATGAAGCAGCAGGACTGTTAACATTTCCTAAGCAAGCATAAAAATACTTGTAAGGAAATTCTGAAAGAGTATCAAATGAAAAGCACTTGGCTCTGCTGTTCTCTTCCTAGAGGCCATCACTAGTTTTTTGTTTTGTTTTTTTAAGAGAAAGCTATGCCTCTCTAGAAATAGCTTATGTTTTCAAGAAGCCTTTGTGCTGCTGGCATTTTGCTCTTCCAGAGTATCTATTTAGAATGACTCTGCTGTAGTCTTTGGTCTACTTTGAACCCCGGTGTTGTCAACTGTTCCTTACTCTGGGCACATGAAAGACATTGTGAGTTTGGGTCTCCAGGTCTACTTTACTGCCCTTGAGTTCATCCGCTAGTGCAGGGATGTACATGGACTCTGTGGTTCTGTGCTGTCTGCAAAGTGAACTCTTGTTGACCTTTCTCATTTATTTGAAGAGCCAGTTCTGAAGCTTCTCAGTGTGAGACTGTGCAGCCAGCACCTCCTGCTGTCCCAGCCACACTGCTCTGCTTTTAGGACTCTGTGAGGTCACCACTTACTTCCCTTGTTTAGGAACAAGAAGACCCCAAGCTCTTTCTGTTACCCAGCAGGCCAGTCTTTGTCATTTTGGGTTATGTTAATACCATTGAACTTTTACGAGGTGACAGTGTGTGACCCCAGACATCCTCACTTAGATATCAGACTAGCCCTGTCCAAGTCCCAAGGGAAGGCCACCAGATCACTTTTTTTTTTTTTTTTTGGTTTTTCGAGACAGGGTTTCTCTGTGTATCCTTGGCTGTCCTAGACTCACTTTGTAGACCAGGCTGGCCTCGAACTCACAAAGATTCGCCTGCCTCTGCCTCCCAAGTGCTGGGATTAAAGGCGTGCGCCACCACCGCCCGGCCACCACCAGATCACTTTGGTGGTAGCACTTTAGAAGTTGGCTTTAGAAGCTTCCCCCACCATGCCCTCTGTGTTACCCTGACTTGCTGGGCTTCCGTTTCCTTTGTCCAAGTCAGGGAGACTTCCTCCTTCTAGCCTGTGGGTTGCTTTAAGAACCCATGAGAACTGGGTTGACCACTTTAAAAGCAACTGAGGCAAATATGTGTTCAGCAAATATTTCTGCCGAACTGGGGCTTGCTCTTGGTGCCCTCAGACATTGTTGGATCTCCCCCTGTCACCCTTAGCAGTGTTAAGACTCCCCTCCCATCCCCTAACATTACTGGGCTTCTCTCAACTCTTACCCCTTAGGTACCTGATATGTAGACAGGCAGTTCTGGACCCCAGGTTATCCCCCAGGTCAAATCCTCTCAGACAGTTTAGGCGTGGTGCTCTCTGAGCTGACATCCTCTCATTTATAAAATGAGGCTCATGTAGCTTCTACCTCATTGTTGAGAGACGTCATGTAAATTGTTCAATCCAGAGCCTGTCACTGACTGAGCAAGAGCCAGCAGATATAAGCTGTTGTTGTAAACAGATCTTCAGTAATCTAAAATGAAGGCTTTGCCAGTTTCTTTGATGGCTGAAGTAATGATAGAATTGAGCTAGACCCACCCATAATTTTTTTTGTTAATAAATTATTTGGAAATTTAAAAAGTGAATGTGCAATAAAATTAATACTTTATCTTAGACTTTTAAAAAATTAATTATTTTATGGTTGTTTTGTCTGCATGTATGTTATGCACCACATGTGATGCCTGGTGCCTGTGGAGGCCAGAAGAAGGTATCTAGTCTTCTGGAATTGAAGTCACAGATGGCTGTGAGCCACCCTGTGGGTGCTGGGAATTGAACCTGTTGCCTCTGGAAGAGCAGCCAGTGCTCTTAGACACTGCACCATCTTTTCCATCTCTCTCCTCTTAGATTTAAGCTGAAAAATATCTTTAATTCTTAGATCCCCTCCTTAATCCCATGGTGAATATTTTAATGGTACAAGAAGCAATCCCATTGGTTTTTGGTTAGTATCTTATTTTTTTTTCTGCAGAGGAAATATTTCCATTTCAAACTAAAATCCTGTGCTGCTCACAGCTTTTAAAAATTGAGTCATTGTAATTGTGCTGATATAATCGCTGATCGAGATGGGCATGGAAAAATAGGAATACACAATTTTTTTTTTTTTTTTTGGTTTTTCGAGACAGGGTTTCTCTGTGTAACAGCTCTGGCTGTCCTGGACTCGCTTTGTAGACCTTCCTGGCCTTGAACTCACAATGATCCGCCTGCCTCTGCCTCCCAAGTGCTGGGATTAAAGGCGTGCGCCACCACGCCCGGCTTGGAATACATAAGATTTTAAATACACACACATCATCAACCAGGCTAGTGCTCATGCTTGTAACCCCAGCACGGGGTGGGGCTGATAAATTAGGGTTATGGGGAGGATCTTTATACATACAAGTGCACACACATTCATATTCATGCACACACAAACACATACATACGCAGGGATTGGTGGGCACACCGTTAATCTCAGCACTCAGGAGCCAGAGGAAGGTGGATCTCTGTGAGTCTGATGGCCAGCCTGGTCTACATAGTGAGTTCCAGGACAGCCAGGGCTACATGTTGAGACCCTGTCTCAAAACCAAAGCAACAACCTCCCTCCCAAACCTACTATATACATACTCATGCAGGCACACACATGTACACATACAAGCACATACATCATGCAAAAGTAGAACTAAAGATCAAAGGAGACACTGAAAGAATTTAATTTTCCTTCATAATTAGTCATAATTCATAAAACAAAAGAACAATTTATAAAATGTATCCTTAGTTTTCTGTGTAGCCTAGGCGGGCCTCAAACTAACAGCAGTCCACCAGCCTCAGCCTCTCAGGTACTGAAATTATAGGTATAAGCCAGTGTGAATACTGCCTCCCCCAACCCCCATGGAAATCTAAGTCTATCAAAAGCAGACAGTAAGGAACTCTCTTGCACACACCACCCACCTTGAGCAGTATCAGCTGCTCACTCCTGTTTCTTTGCATGCTGAAGCTGTAGTTGCAGAAGTGACTGAAGAATCACTTCCCCTTTTCTCTGTGTGTATGTATGTGTATGATGTGCGCATGTATTCACGTGTGTGAGTGTGGATAGACATTACACACATCTGCATATGTGGAAGTCAGAGAACAGATTTGGTTGTCAGCCCTGGCCTTCTACCTTGTTTGAGACAGGATCTCTTTGTTGTTTGTTACTGTTCTGTGTACAACAGGCTAGCTGACCCCAAAAGCTTCCGGGGATACAAACTCAGATCCTAAGGCCTGCATGGCAAGCGCTTTACCCACTGGATTATCTCCCCAGCTAGCCCTTTACTTTTGAGAATATAACTTTGTTCTTAGTGAGAACTGTTACTCAGATATTCAGGCCCCTTTTTCCTAACACATACCATTGAGTAGTGGTGGAGAAGTGAAACGAGAGACACGTGTAGGAAGTAGAAGAGTGTGGCAAGAAAGAAAGGAAAAAAAGGAAGAAGAAAGGGTGAAAAAGACTTCTAGAAGACACGGAGACAAAGGCAACAAAGCTGGAGAGGAAAAGGAAACTAGAGGGAGGGAAGGGAGACTGGGCATGGGGAGGAGGCACAGGGAGGATGGCAGCAAGAGAGACAGAGACTGGAAATGGGTGCGCTGATGGGCAGTAGCTGAGGGAGAGCTGGAAGGGCAGAGTTTAGCAGGTGAGGTCACCTCGCTGGGCTTCCATTTCTTTCCTCTGGAAGGTGGTGATGCCGGAGGGTCAGATGTGGTACTGATCTTCATCATGGATGGTTAGCTGTTGTTCACCACAGGGAATATCCAGACTTGAACCTCCTATCTGAGTCTATCAATCCCCAATGTTTACTCCACCCTCCTAAGACGTAGCACATTTTACACAATCATCATAAAATTGATTTTGACCCTAGGTAGGGGTTTAGTCAGACATGGCGCTTTGGAGTCTGAGTCCTCTTGTGTGCGTGCGTGCATGTATGCACAGTCCTCTGTGTCCGTGTCAATGTGTCTCAGTACCCAAATTAGCAATAAAAATGCTAACCATTAGTGAGACCTTTTGGAGGAGCTGGCTATCATTGGGTGGTCTAATCCAGCCTGGTCCCAAGGGATCCAGAAGACACACAAAAGACAAAGAATCTCAAGATGGGTACATTGAGTCCATCCCTGACTCTCAGTCTGCTGTGCACAGCCTGAGACAGAGCCCTCATGTGATCAGCAGACTTACTGTGGACACTTGGGGGCTGCAGCCAGTACAGGAATTTCTGCTATGGTCCACAGAGACATCCCGGGATGCCCCACACTGCCTGCCTGTTTGGCTGGAAGTCACAAGATGCGTTTTTGTGTCCTGCCCTGTTTTAAGACCTTGGCCATAGCTTATGTTTCATTGAGAACAACTCCCTGTGTTCCCTGGTGTGCTAGAGGGTCTCTGGACAGGCTACTTTATCCTCCGTCTCTGCTGGCTGTGTTTGTGTTAACAGGTTATTACAGTGGACCTTTTCAGTTCTGACCTAAAAATATTTTGCTCCCTCCCCACTAACAATCATGGAGGGCCCTGTGTCTGGGCTTCCCAGAGCTCTGTGCCATGCTGCGCTGCACTGACCCTTCCTGAGTCTGGAACTGTTGGTGTCCTTGAGACAGGAATGGGAAGGAGCAGCTTTGAACAAGGGTGCCGGAGATTCTAACCTAGCTTGTCCTTATCCAGAACCCAAGCCAGGATGGTCCACGTTGTGTGATAGATAGCTGGTAGTGGAGTTAATCCAAGTGTTTAAGTGTGGAGAGGGAGCAGTAATAACGCAGGGCCACCGAGGGAGGAGAGAAGGTCAGTGGCAGATAGAGAAGGCAGGGGGATGTTGCAGACTGAGAAGGACCTGCCACTGGAGTGGGTGGGATTGGTCAGGACCAGTCAGGTGAGGCCACAGGGACTGGGAAAGTAGGAGTGTGAGGGGTTTGGAAAGATGGGAAACTACAGCTCCCCACCTAGAGCCTGCAGGGCGTTGCCACCTGCTTCAGGAAGACCCTGAAGTTTCCCTGCTAGGACTGACAGTGTCATTTTCTGAGGCCCATGCAGGCTTAAGGGCAGTGTCCAAAAAGCTGCCAACAGCCATGAACCCTACAAAGGCACAAGATTTTCTGAACATCGCCTGGATGACACTGTTAATAAATGCTGACTGACCAGCAACAGGCGGGAAGTAGTCCAACTGGTATTTCAGAAGGACCCTTACATGGCAGGTAGTGTAGAGGTGGGGTGGCTGATGGGTGCCATGCTATAGAAAGTAGAGAAAGTGCTGCCTTGGGCGTGAATGATGGTGCTCGGAGGGGCTTTAGAAGACGGTGGTGTCTGTGTTTTAAAGATTCTTTAGAAGGCTGTCGAGGGGATAGAGTGGATGTTGACTGGGTGGATAAAGTACTTGCCAGGCGTCTGATGGCCTGAGTCCTACCTCAGAACCCACATAAAGGTCCAAGGAGCAAGCCTATTTCACAGAGTTGTCCTCTGACCCCCACATGCACACACCCACCCCAAATCATAATAATCATAAAAACTAAAATGTAAAAATAGTTACAGCCATTTCCACTAAATTATAAACTACTTCAGCAGATTAATTTTTAAACATGATTTGTTTTTATTTTTTATTTCTATGTGTTCGAGTGCCCACAGTGACCAGAGAGGGTGGGTGTCTGATCTCCTAAAGCTGTGGTTACAGGCAGTTGTGAGTCCCACCCCTGCCATGCGGGTGCTGGGAACCTAATTCAGGTCCTCTTCAAGAGCAGCAAGTACTCTTAATCACTCCAGCCCCAGCAAAAGATTCTTAAAGAGTGCTACAGCCGGGCGGTGGTGGCGCATGCCTTTAATCCCAGCACTTGGGAGGCAGAGGCAGGCGGATCTTTGTGAGTTCGAGGCCATCCTGGTCTACAAAGCAAGTCCAGGACAGCCAGAGATATTCAGAGAAACCCTGTCTCGAAAAACCAAAAAAAAAAAAAGAGTGCTACAAAACTCTTTTATATTTTTTGTACTTTGGGAACAAGGATTGTATCTTCAGAAAGGTTAGTATTTGTGCTTTGACAGAATCAGAGGTTCAGAGAGAGTTCTTTTTCTTTTTAAGGTTTTTCAAGACAGGGTTTCTCTGTGCATCCTTGGCTGTCCTGGACTCACTTTGTAGACCAGGCTGCCCTTGAATTTACAGAGATCCGCCTGCCTCTGCCTCCTGAGTGCTGGGATTAAAGGCGTGCACCACCATGCCTGGCTATGAGAATTCTCTTTTGTTCTAATTGACTGGGTATGTACATTGTAATAGAAAGACTGCAAGGAAAATGTTTAAACCTTGCGATGGCTTAACTTTGTTTTTAATGAGAAGTTTCTCTAGAAACCCATTTCATTTACTGCCTATACTATCTACAAGCAGGAAGGACTAAACCCGCATTATTATTATTATTATTATTATTATTATTATTATTATTTTGGTTTTTGGTTTTTTGAGACAGGGTTTCTCTGTGTAGCAGCCCTGGCTGTCCTGGACTCTCTTTGTAGACCAGGTTGTCCTCGAACTCACAGAGATCCGCCTGCCTCTGCCTCCTGAGTGCTGAGATTAAAGGCGTGCATGCGCCACCACACCCGGCAAAACCGCATTATTTTAAAAGAAAGTTGCACAGTATGCTCTAGCCACTAGCATACACCAGCCTCCAGGGGACTCTTCCTCATGGTTAGTGTTTTGGTCTCTGGATCTCATTGGCCACCTCCGCAGGCCTGTGCAGAAGTTGTTACTCTGGAAGGTCATGGGAGGCTGGAGATTCAGGAGTCCCATGACCTGCAAGGGAAATCATCTTTGCTTCACTAACCTCCAGCTGGAACCAGCCATTCTGATTCTTTAAGGACATAGGAAACAGAAGACAGTACCAGTCTCCAGCAGCATTCAGGCCCACGTATCGCAGCTGCTGGGGTCACTGACTCAGTGACAGCATTACCTGGCATCTCTCTTAGTGAAGATGCTCATAAAGAAGATGTTTTTATTGAGATTGGGGTGTCAGGCTGGCCTTGGGTAATTAATCCCTATGTTTGCTGAGTGCTGCCTCTGTCTCCAGTCTCCTCTCCCCAAGGAGACCCCCATCTGTTCTATCATGGCACCCCAGAGACATGCCCCCTCCTGGCTTTCACTTTTATAGCCGTACCACTCTTCACCAGCTGCTTCTCCCAGGAAGCGGCACGGAGACCCTGATGGCTCTGGTGTTCTCACCTTCTCTGCCTCTGCGCTTCTGCACCCCATGATCCGGTGTTTTGGGGTACTGGGAAAATTGGGTCGTGGGTGTGAGGGTAATAGAAAGGCTGTATTAAGTTACATGTGGTTTTTTTTTTTTTTTAATAATCTGAACTGTGGATGAAGGTCTAAGTTGCAAAAGGGATGGAATGGCTGTCAGCAAGTTCACATTGTGGGAAATAATACTCTTCCTCCAAGCTGACGTTATGAGGGGTGCATGAGACAGTTACAGACTTGAGAATATTCTGAGCATGACCTCATCAGCTGGAACAGAGAGGAGCTAAAACATGAAGCCCTCTCCTTTGCAAAGGGGCTGTTTCACAGATCTGCGCATTGTGGAGATTCCTCTAGCCAGAGGAAATCTCAAAGGGGCCACCAAGGAAATAAGGTGACCACGACAGGGCTTAAGTCCTTGGACTGAGCCCAGGAAACTGGACTGTGTGCTCAGGGACACATCCCTGCTCTGCCCCTCCCCCACATGGAAGTGTCTTCCGGGGCCCAAGGTGGGAACAGCAGTGAGGGCTGTGCAGCTGGCTGCCCTGTACTCCACAGGGACCTTGGTACCCATGCTCATCCCAACAGGAACAGGTACAAGCTTCCTGGGGATGTCTTTACTGGAGGTGAAGCCCCCCCCCCCCGACAGTGAAGTCTCCTGGGGCAGCATCCGCTCCCCTCACTGCTCACAGCAGTCTAGACCAGATATGCCATATCCAAGAATCTTCTGTAAACATTTTTCATCAGTGACTCACAACCTTGAAAAGAATTTTTTTTTAAATGAGCGATCTTTAACTTATACTCAAAGACCCAAACCGTTTTCCTAGAGTACTGTCCAAACAAGTTAATCATGCACAAGAGTTTTATGGCATGGTTCCTGTCGAACTTCCAGACAGTCTTGTGGAGTCCAGGCTTTCTAGTGGTATGGCGGCAGTTTTCAGATGGCACCAATTCTTGGTGCTACAATCAACTGATTAGCAACATTTGCTGAGTGTCACTGATGGGCGGCAGTGTCCTTACTAACTTACAGCAAGAGAACAAAATGGCCTTAAAGGGGACAGCAGACATGTTTAAAAGTCCCAGTGAAGTATGTGTACAATGTGATTCAGAGGGCCACAGCAGACAGCACTCGCTTGGGGGACTGGGCGGCGGGGGCAAATCAAGAACACTTGTTGCAGTTTGTTGTTGGAGAGTTAGCTACCACCAAAGAGTTGCGGGGGGGTGCTCTTTGAGGCATCTTTTTTGAGTAAAGCTTTTTGGGCTTGGTGATGGTGACAGGGTTGGTTTCCTGACAGCAGGACTGGCAGAAAGTTGATGTCTTAAGCAACAAAGAGTTGAGTAAGTTCTGCAACTTCGGCTTTGTGAGCTGTGATCACTTTCACAGTTGACGAGCATGGTTGACTATGAAATGAAGAAAGTAACTTGGCATCAATGCACCGTGAGTCAGTTCTGACATCAGCCTGGCCTGGGGATTGGCTGGAAGGCTTTGTTGTTGAACTGAGGCTGCACTGGAGTCTCCATCCAGAGGTTGCATGAGCAAGGTCTCTGGGCTTTGGGACTGGGGGCGGGGGCGGGGAGAGAGGGCTTGGAGGCCATCCTGTTGGTTCACTCTCTATCTACATTGTCAGCTCTGTCCCAGTCTTGGGGACAGGCCCTTTTCACTCCTCACCTGGGGCAGAATGTGTCCTGCTAACTCCAGGTGTTTTTCCAGGCCACTTCCTCTGGTTGTGTAACTTTGATCAAATCCAGATGCGACAGAATGTTTGATAGAAGAGGTCAAATGGCATTTGAGAAGAAAAGCACTCTGTACGCATGACCTAGCATTCATTTCCTGTATGGCCCAGCCTTGCTTTGCACCGCTGGCCCCGGGTTGTGTCATGCAGGGAAACACATAGTGCTCTTTCAGGACAGTGGGAGGGGCGCCTCCCCAGAGCTGCTCATTTTAAACTGACTGTTATGTAAGCATCCCTGGCGTCTAACTTACATGTTATTCTAGTGTTGGGATTGGGAACTGATTATAAAGACAACCTGGCCATTTTAACAAATGAGCCGTAATATAGGAGAGTGTAAAGAAAGCCAAAAGATTTGTAATCTGCCCACACCCTTATGTTAGTTAGCTGTTGCTCACATTTTGGTATAGTTTCTTCTGGGTCTTTTTCAATTTTTATAAAATTGGATATTACTGTATATGCCAGGATATAATGTACATTTTTCTTTTTATTGTTTTTTTTTTGTGAATTTCACATCATGCACCCTGTCCCCTTTCATCTTCAGTCTCCCTTTAGACGTACCCTCCACCCTTGAAACCTCTCCCAACATTTAAAAAAAAAAATCTCATTCCCTTTTTCCACATGGTTTTGCTTGCAAATGTTCATTATAATGACTCCTTGGTCTGGTATGAGGCCTCTGGCTTCTGCTACTTTGCCAATGCTGGAACCTCACTGGGAGACTCCTCAAATAGTCTATTGTCCTGTGTCATGGAAGTCCTGTGGTTTTGGAATCCTGTGGAACTGGCCTTTTCTTTCACTCCAGCAGTTCATCCATGGGGTATATGTTGGAGGTGGGCCAACTCAAAGCCCTGGTTCTAGGCCTGCAACCCCCACATATAGGGCCAGTTCTACTGTGCTACCCATATAAGGTGCAGGGCCTGCTCTCCCAAGTGCTACAGCAGGTAAGGGGCTAGACTAGTTCTCCTGCTCTTATGACCCCATCAGGGCCAACTCTCCTACCTGCTACCTGTGGCGAAGGGCATCAAAGAGTAGAGGAAATTTCTCTTACCAACATCACTGAAAAACAGACAGAAGGCGGAGCTGGCTTCCCCACACCCATTCCCTCGGGGTGGGCTCACAACCCCCACATCCAGGGCCAGCTGTATTGCGCTGTCCAGGCAATGTGTAAGGCCTGCTCTCCTGAGTGCTGCAGCATGTGAGGGACAGGGACAGTTTTGCTCTAGTGACCCTTTTGGGGCTGGATCTCCTGTCTGCTACTGGTGGTGAGGGCAAAAGGGAGGAGAGGGGACCTCTCCCTTGCCAACACTACCACAAAGCAGACGATAGGTAGGGCTGGCTCTCCCACACTCACACTCTCAAGACTGGCTCACCCACACCCCCCACATCCAGGGCCAGGCAGAGTTCTTCTAGTCTCTGGCTTGCTTAATGTCCTAGGAACCCATCTGGTGCTTGCCTGGTACTGGACTGGTGGTTGTCACAGGCTAGCTCCTTGTCTGGGCCCCATAGTGCCAAACTGGTGTTGATCTCCAACTTGCTTGTTTCTAGGAATGTTAAGCCTATGAACAGATGTTCATAGGTCAGAACACTGAATGTAGACATAGCCTCTCTCCTCTCTGCCACCTACTGATATACATGTGATACAGCAGCCACAATGACAATCCCTCAAAGGGCAGGATAATATACAATTTTAATGGATGAGTTATAAACATATTCCCAAGCCATTAGAGAGTTGTTTTGTTTTGTTTGTTTGGGTTTTATTTATTTATTTATTTATTTGTTTGTTTGTTTGTTTGTTTGTTTGTTTGTTTTTGGGTTTTTCGAGACAGAGTTTCTCTGTGTAATAGCTCTGGCTGTCCTGGACTCACTCTGTAGACCAGGCTGGCCTTGAACTCACAGTGATCCACCTGGCTCTGCCTCCCAAGTGCTGGGATTAAAGGCGTGCACCACCACGCCCGGCTTGATTTTTAGGTTTTTCAAGACAGGATTTCTCTGTGTATCCCTGGCTGTCTGGAACTCACTCTGTAGACGAGGCTAGCCTCCAACTCACAGAGATCCACCTGCCTCTGCCTCCCAAGTGCTGGGATTAAAAGTGTGCACCACCACACCCGGCTTGATTTTTAGGTTTGTTTGTTTGTTTTTTAATGAAAG
Source organism: Lophiomys imhausi (assembly GCA_907164525.1). Taxonomy (NCBI): domain Eukaryota; kingdom Metazoa; phylum Chordata; class Mammalia; order Rodentia; family Muridae; genus Lophiomys; species Lophiomys imhausi. Next base: position 2,793,270 of record CAJQZJ010031933.1, on the reverse strand, counting down.
TAATGTGTTTATTTATGTGTGGTACTAAGGATCAAACCCAGGACCTGCACATTCTAGACTAGTGTTCTGCCACTGAGCTATGTCTGAAACACCCCAAGTGGCCTTTGTAGTGTCCTGTTTTATGGATGGAACATAGCCTGACTTAACTTAATCAGTGAGTATTTTGGACCTTCCTTCTTTTGTTCTGTCTTTTAAAATTGGTGTATACAAGTCATTGTTTGTATATCTTAGGATAATTACCAAAGATGTTGGAAGATTGTGAGTCAGGGAGGATGATCCGAGTTACACTTGGCCTCGAAGTGCTCACTCATTCTGCTGCAAGCACTGCAGAAGAATGCCCGCCATCATGGTGTCTTACCCGTACTCCTGCTGTTTCCAGAGGGCCCGCCAGTTTGAGGAATTGGCATTCTTTGAGCCCTAGCAAGGCTTCACACACTCTCCACATCTAATGATGGTTTCAGTTTTCTGTTAGATGCTTATTTTTGGGTTTTGTTCATTTTTTTCCCATAGTGAGGATTTATCTTATTGCTATGTAAGAGTCCTCTTATGTTAAGAATCTTCTACCAAGAGCCAGACAGATGCTTCTGTAGTTAAAAGCATGTATTATGTTTGCAGAGGATCCCAGTTAAGTTCCCAGCACCCACATCAGGCGGGTCACAACCACCTTGTAACTCCACCTTCAGGGGATCCAACACCTAATTCCGGCCCCCTTCTAGCCCTTTTTTTGGCCTCCATGGGCTTCTGCACTCTTGTAAATACATCTGCACACAGACACACATACATACAGATAATTAAAAATAAAAGAAATCTTTCTTTAAAAAAAAAAAAAAAAGATCTTTTGCCAAACAGTTGTACTTCTGCAGTGGCGCTGCTCTCCAGGACGCCACACAGCTGGCTCCTGCCCGTGAGCTCCCATTGAAGGCTGGTGTGTTTCCTTGCCAGCCTGTGTGTCTCAGACCATAGGATCTGTCATGATAGTTTGAATATAAAACTAGCAAACACCAACATGGGAAGTAGTTGTTTTATGAAGTTAGGATAAGCATTTCAGGAAGACTCATAAAGACAGGAACTAAAAAATTGCTACAGAATTAGGGGGAAGAAAACTGCAATGACCAGAATGGACCATGGAGCCTGGCCCTGGTCTCCAGGTGGGACTTAACGGGGTGAATTTAAGTTCTAGCCATAGCACTTGCCTGCCAAGGACAGTCCTTGGTTGGGACCAGCAAAACATGTTAGGTGGAGAAAGGGCCACGTGTTAATAGAAAGTGACTCTGAGGGCTAGAGAGAAAGCAAGAAGACCTGAGCTTACATTTTAGTCACCATGGGAAGGCCAGGCATGGCTGCATGTACCCCAGAACCCCAGTGTTGGGGTAGAGATGACTGGATCCTAAGAGTTTCCCGGCCAGCCAGCCTGGCCAAAATAGTGAACTTTAGGGTTCAGTGAGAGCCCGTGTTTCAAGACATAGGTGGAGGACAATAGAGGAAGACACACAGCAAACTTCTCTGGCACAAGCCTGTCCCCAGATACACATGCGAGTGTACTTACCTACACAGTGGCTCCAGGCCTCATGTTTTTTCATGGTGCTCCAGTAAAATTTGCAGTTTGCGTGTCTTATGTATCAGTTTAAAAGGTTTTTTTTTTAAACAAAAGCAAAAAGAATTCTCTCCTTAACCAACTTTTTGGTCAACTGGTCACTTAACCCCAGAGTACACTAGCACCGGGAGAGCTTGGACAGATGGACAGAGGGCAGGCCTGGCCTGGGATTTGTCTGTTCCCCAAGCTCAGAGATGGCCACATGACCTGTGTACCCTCACAGTGCATGAGGTGAAATGACTGAGTGTGATGACAGTCACCACTAGTGTAAGGCTTGCCCTGTAGAGAAGTGACTCCCAACAACAGAATTGTGTAAGAGCTGAAATTAAAAGAGCCATGCCACTGCTGCTGGCTGCTTGCATAGACATCCTTCAGACATGTCCATGTCCCCCTCCCTCCCATCCTTTCCCCTTCATTTTTTGAGACAGGCCCTCACTATGTAGCACTTACTAGCCTGGAATTCACTATATAGCTCAGGATGACTTAGGACTGTCTATGACCCAGGCTAGCCTTGAATTTGAGGCACTCTTCCTGCCTCAGGCCTCTCTAATACTTAAACTACAGGAGGCCCATTTCATTTGGCTCTCCAACATTTTGTTGTTATTATTTTGGGTGAATGCATTCAGGCCCATCTCCAAGATGGGTATTACTGCCCAAGAAAATGATGTGTTTTGGGGTGGCAGTGATGGGTAGTCCTCTAAATCCATATGGAGGCATGATAATTGTTACCATTTGTGTGTGGCTCATTTGTGAGTCTTCTATTCTTCTCAAGTCCAATCTCTTGTGTATTTGATTTCTCACTGTGATTTCACCTAAGTGGAGTTGGGGTTTCACTCCATAGCCCTGCCCTGCCATGCATAGCGCCCTGCATTGCCTTGCCTTGTGGAGGAGATGGGCCTGCCTGTTCAGAAAAGCTCTTCTGCAAATTGTTATCACAAAGGTGTCCATGAGCAGTGCCATCCTTAGTGCAAGCAGTGTTGATTGCCTCCAGCGTCAGATGCGACAGACACAGAGGGGAGGCTTTATTATTTCAGAACACAAGACACTGTTAGGGCCTCACAGGTTAAAAAATGTGTGACGATGACCACATCTGAGTGGGAAGAGGTGGGGAAAGCTGTCAGGAAGATGCAGAGATGTGGTCTCCTGTTGGGAACAGGTAGGTGTCTTGAGGCAGAAGCAGTAAGGCAGTTCGGAGTAGAGTGGAGATCACAAAAACCAGCTTTCACCCCAGCGTAGAGAGGGCTGGGATGGCAAACATTTGGTTATTTACATCAACCTTGATGTATTTCATACTAGCACAGGCCTGCCACCCCAGAACCTGGAAGGATGAACCAGGCCAACCTGGGTTACGTGAAACCTCATTTCAAAAAGGAAAAGAGAAAAAAAGGGCTTTAAAGAATGTACACTCTGAGCCGGGCGGTGGTGGCGCACGCCTTTAATCCCAGCACTTGGGAGGCAGAGGCAGGCGGATCTTTGTGAGTTCAAGGCCAGCCTGGTCTACATAAGCAAGTCCAGGACAGCCAGAGATATTCAGAGAAACCCTGTCTCGAAAAAACCAAAAAAAAAAAAGAATGTACACTCTGGACTGGAGAGATGGCTCAGTGGTTAAGAGCACTGACTGCTCTTCCAGAGGACCCGAGTTCAATTCCCAGCACCCACATAGCAGCTCACAACTGTCTGTAACTTCTGTTCCCGGGGATCTGACACCCTCATACAGACTGACCTCATACAGTCAAAACACCAATGTACATTTAAGAAAAAAGAATGTACACTCCATATTGTGGGCAGTGACAGGCTATAGAGTTGGATTGTGTCTACTTCTGAGTAAATTCATATTTGATTAATTGATTTTATTACATTTATTTGGGGGGGGAATGTGTCTGTATGTGTGCATATTGCTATAATGTGTGCATAGAGGTCAGAAACAGATTCCAGGAGTCAGTTCTTTCCAATGAACACATAGGTTCTGGGGACCAAACTCATCTTGTCTGATGGGCAGCTGTTGCTTTTACCTGCTGAGCCATCTTGCCTACTTGAATGAATGAATTTAAAGGCTTAAACTATTTGGAAACAGGAATGCCTTAGTTTCTTTTCTATTGCTGTGACAGAACACCATGAACAAGGCAATTCATAAAGAAAAATGTTTAATTTGGGGCTCATGACTCTAGACTGTTAGAATTCATGACCATCATGTTGGGGTCTATGGCAACAGGCGGGTGTATGGTTAGAGCAGTAGCTTGAGCGCTCACACCCTGTTCTGTAAGTAGGAGGCAGTGCTAACTGGAAGTGGCATGCATGTTTGAAACCTCAAATGAGGCCACACCTTCTAATCCTCCCCAAGCAGTTCTATTAATGGAGACTAGACCAAGCATTCAAGTATGTGAGCGTATGGGACCCATTCTTACTGAAACCACCATAAGGAATTAATTAGAATGAAAATATTTAGTAGTTTGCGTAATACTTGACAAAAACAACTAAAAATTTTAATGCATAGAATCTATGAATGTTAAACATATAGATGTTAAACAGAGAATTCGGCTGTTTTCCAGTTTCACTTGCCTTTTCCTCTTTGTCTTGCAGAAGCCCTGCAGAGACCAGTGGCATCTGACTTCGAGCCCCAGGGTCTCAGCGAAGCAGCTCGATGGAACTCCAAGGAAAACCTTCTTGCTGGGCCCAGTGAAAATGACCCCAACCTTTTTGTGGCATTATACGATTTTGTGGCCAGTGGAGATAACACTCTCAGCATCACAAAAGGTAAAGTGGGGAAGGCAAGCACCGGTAGGGGTGTGGCTTGACTGGCCTGCCCTTTGTTCCCTGAGAGGGCAGCTTTCCAGCTTGGGAGCAGAGATGCCTACAGAGGACAGCACCCACCCTTACTCCTCTGTTCCAGGGCAACAGTCCTGTGCACACGCCTCCCCATGTTCCTACAGAAGAGGGCACCTGGACCCCAGGCTGGAAACATGGGAGTTTTGCTGTTGTTTTTAATTCCTCAAGCAAAAACATGTTTCCCTAAAAAGTTTCCTTGCAATAGGAACAAACTCTTGAGTGAACTTGTAAGACTGTAGATGCCAAGGCAGAGCTGTCCCCTGTGCACTTGTGACCAACAGGAAAATGAGATGAGCTGGAGAAAGGTTAGAAAGAAGAAAGCCAGTCATCAAAGCTGATATGTCTGTTTGCTTTTTTCTCTAAGGTGAAAAGCTCCGGGTCTTAGGTTATAATCACAATGGGGAATGGTGTGAAGCACAAACGAAAAATGGCCAAGGATGGGTCCCAAGCAACTACATCACCCCTGTCAACAGCCTGGAGAAACATTCCTGGTATCACGGGCCTGTATCCCGAAATGCTGCTGAGTATCTGCTGAGCAGTGGGATCAATGGCAGCTTCTTGGTCCGAGAGAGTGAGAGCAGTCCCGGCCAGAGGTCCATCTCGCTGCGCTATGAAGGGAGGGTGTACCACTACAGGATCAACACTGCCTCTGATGGCAAGGTGAGAAGCTGCCCGACTGTGACCAGCCGTGGTGCCTCAGGGAAATAGAGATGGTAGCCCAAGACATGGCAACAAGGCTCAATCAGGATGTCTCATGCAGGGTGTGGTGGCTCAAGCCTTTAATCCCAGCAGGAAGCCTAGACAGAAAGATCAGGAATTCGAAGCTATCCTTGGCTACACAGTAAGTTCAAGGCTAGCCTGGGTTACATGAAGACCCTGTTTCAAACAAACCAGATGATGTCTCGGGAATCTTCCAAGTAAGCAGCAGGAGTTTTCACTAGCTTCACAAAAGACTGTGGGTTGTCAGCCAGCATCAGCTGATATCACCTGAACTTGGTCTATAGGATTCCTCAAAATCCGTGGGGATACTGTTGGATCTCAGACATAAATTCTTACATTAAGGCTCTTTCTTTTTGCAAATTCTTTTTGGGTTTTATGGGTTTTTTTTTTTTTTTTTTTTTTTTTTTGAGTCAGAATCTCAGTATTTTGCAGCCCTGGCTGTCTTGGAACTCAGTGTAGACCAGGCTGGTCTCGAACTCACAGAGATCCACCTGTCTCTGCCTCCCAAGTGCTGGAATTAAAGGTGTGCGCCATTGTGCCCAGCCCTTATTGTAAATTCTTATAGAGATGATGATTGATCTTTAGTGAAATTCAGTCAGTAGTCACTCATCATACTTAAAGCTGAAGGTCCAATTAGCAGGACTTCCTTGGCCTGACTGACACTCAATGTTCTTCCTGTATTAAAGTGTGGGTGTAGACGTGTATATATGCACCCAGCTTTTAACAAAGGTCACATCTCAGTACACTAGTTATTCTCCAAGCACAAAGTGTAGTTTTGTGAAGGAGTTGGCACATGTTGTTTTGTGATCTTCACATAAACATTGTTCCTTAAATGTCCACAAAGCGTGGGGAAAATCCCGTTCCATTGAGCCTAGGGCCTAGTCTGTGCTGGTATCCGGCAGTTCCCCTTTTAACCCTTGCCTCCACCCTGGACCCTATGATGTCAAATGTATTTCTGCGTCAGTAAGAGGGAGACTTAGAGAGATAAGGCTTCTACTCCAAGATTTTTACCTTAGGGAGTAATTGGTGGCACCAGGCAAGTGTCCCTTCTCCACTGCACCAGGCTCTGTTAAAGGACCGCATCGATTAGCAGATGGCGTGTTCTTAGTCGCTGTTCTACTGCTGTGAAGAGACACCATGACCAAGGCAGCTCTTATAAAAGGAAGTTTTAGAGGCTTAGCTCGTTATTGTCATGGCAGGGAGTATGGTGGCATGCAGGCATGGTACTGGGGAAGTTTACATCCCATCCATAGCCTGAGATAGAGGGGTTGTGCCTGGCACAGGCTTTTGAAACCTCAAAGCCTACCCCTATAACATACTTCCTTCAACAGGGCCGCACCTCTTAATCCTTCTAATCCTTTCAAATAGTGCCACTCCCCTGTGACTAAGCGTTCAAATATGTGAACCTATGGGGACTATTCTTATTCAAATCAACACAACATCTAAACTGAAGGGTTTTTTTGAGGTGGGGGTTGTAATCTGGCTCTGTGGTATTGGCACTTGTTTAGCATACATATGAATGTGTCTTTTTTTTTTTTTTTTTCGAGACAAGGTTTCTCTGTGTAACAGCCCTGGCTGTCCTGGACTCACTTTGTAGACCAGGCTGGCCTCGAACTCACAGTGATCCGCCTGCCTCTGCCTCCCAAGTGCTGGGATTAAAGGCGTGCGCCACCATGCCCGGCTTGAATGTGTCTTTAATGTATATGCATTTTATACACACACATTTTTTCTTTTTGAGAGAGAATCTTGCTATATAGTGCTGGATTGCCTGGAATTCACTATGTAGCCTAGGCTGCCCTTAAATTTGTGGCCACACTCCTGCCTCTGCCTCCTGAGTGCTGGGATTACAAAAGTGCAGTGCCACACACAGCCTTGTTTCTTATTTATATGAAATGTATGTTCATGGTTTCAAATGACGAACTAATTACAATAGAACTAATTCTGTCTCCTAATTCAGGCTTGCCTAGTGTTGGCAGCTCCCTTTAGACTTACCCAGTGTATCTTCTTAGGAGGCAGAGACACAGGCGACACCTGCACACTCTTGCACCTTGCCTTTTCCCATGTGACGAGGTGTTTTGGAGTGGCACGTGGAGACCTGCCTTTGTGGGGCAGGAAAATTGCTGAGTTTGAATCCAGTCACCATGACAGTGAGCTACAGTGTAAGACTATAGCACCAAAACAAAAACCAAGAAATTCTGTGATCTGGAGCATTTGTTTCTGTGTCCTGGGGTATAAGCATGGCAGGATGATGCTGAACTGAGCAAAGGGCCCTTTAAAGCCAGTGTCTGTGTTGCCAAGCCACCCTCTCCAGCGCTAGTCCCATCTGCTCCACAGACAGTGGGGAAGCTCTGCACTTTCCTTCCCCAGTGCCACAGCAGCTCTTCAGGCCTTGCGCCATCTTTGCTGTTCTGGTTGCTGCACAGCCAGATTCAGTACACACATGTCATCCTCACACCATTTATTAAGTTTGTCTTTCTCCTGCTTTGAGAAGCACGCGGGCCATACTTTGAGCTGTGTGGAGGCCTATGGATCTTCTGCTGTCTTTGAGGACTCTAGCATGGGCTTTTGAATAGCTAGCTGCAGCCTTGTCCTTTGAGTCTGTCTGGTGTGCCGGCACCCTTGGGATCTCTCCAGTGTCTTCCCAGCTGGCTCGCACACTCCTCTGTACCATATGAGCTTGTATACAGCCCCCTCCTGGAACTTGCTATGTGGACCAGGCTGGCCTGCCCCTGCCTCCAGATCACAGGGACTAAAGTCGTGTACCACCACACCCGTCCACATGCCTGTCTTTCTTCTTTCTGAGTGTTCATGTCCTCTTGCCTGTCTCTGGGGGCTTCTGTAGTGCAGCACTGTGATTTCTGTGCAGAATTAGTCTGTTGTCGGTATGTTTTAGTTTCTTTTCTCAACAGTGACCAGATGCCTGACCAAAAGCCACTTAGAGGAGAAAAGGTTTGTGTATTTTGGCTGGTCTTGGTGGGGCAGACATGGCAGGGTGGTGCTGCTTGCTCACATCGCAGAAGATCTAGAAGCAGAAAACAGAGAGTGCTTTCTCCAACCCCTTTTATTCAGTCCAGGACAACAATCATGGGATGTTGTGCCCACATTGCCGGGGGATGGTCTTCCCCATCCAGTCCACTCTGGAAATCTATTCACACAAACACCCGGAGCTGTGCTTCATCAGTGAGTGCCCTCGGTGTTTCCTAAGTCAGGCAGCCTCACATGCAACTTGCAGGTAGAGCCAGGCTGCTCAGCTGTGTGCTGGGTAGAGTTAGTTCTCCACACTCTGGAGTGGAGTCCAGGGTGCTGCCCTTTGAAAGAGCCTTCAGCCTGGAGAGTACCTCTTCCCTGGGAGGTGGGTTTTTGGAGCTGACAGCTTGCTCCGTCTGTTTTCTTTTTGCGAGGCAAGGCAGGCTGCTTCAGGACAACTCTGAGCAAGACCATGCTGTCTTGTCCCCAGAGTCCTTTAATCAGCGGCCTCAGAGCAGTGCGGCCAGGTGTGATCTAAGGGGCAGATTACTAGCCTGTGTTTAAAGTACTGCTCCGACTGGGGAAGAGTTTAGATCCCTCTGTCTACAGGCAGATGTGAGCCCCAGGGGGGAGGGTGTGCAGGCCACTCACAGGATCAGCAGCTCAGCTGACAGCTTGCCTCTGCCCTCCTTGGAAGAGGTTCTTCCATCAGCTCTCCAGGTACCTGGAGACTTCTCCGTCCTTGATGAAGCTTCTGTCTGCAGAGGGTACAATCAAGGAAGATTTATTGGGTGGAATCATGACCCTGAGTGAGAGACATGCATCAGGACTGGGATGGATGCTCTGGGTGGGATAGTAGGGCTCGGTGCTAAAGAATGCTTCCCACATAGCCTGGCTTTGATGCAATCCTCTTTGGTTACTAAAGGGAACATTTAAGAATGCTAGGAGGGACAGGCTGGGGCTGATAAAGTTTATATTTTATTTCCAAATCAGCCAATCCTCAGCCAACAACTGGATATAGAAGATTGTTCTGGAGGGCCCGAAGAGTCTCTGCATCTATCCTCCTGACTCTTGTTTACCTCTCTCTTGGTGTTCTCTGCTTTTCTGAAGCAATTTTGGGTAGGCTTCCTTCTAAGTGATTCTGCCTCTGTTGCCTTTCATTCTTAACTCCTGCAAGCCACAACTGGGCGTTCCCACAGTTCCCAAGAGCCCTGAAGCCCTTTCCTTTTGAAGTTTCCTAGAGTACATTATTTTCATGGTTAGAAGTGACAGGCTGGAGTTGACAGAAATGGAACCCAGGCAGGAAGTGTTGGCTCCAGGGCCTCCGGTTTATCTGGGCTCTGCCTTCCCTGGGAGGGGAACAGTGGTGTTACCATTCTTGGGGGAGGAGCTGCAGCAGGGTGAGAACTTCGGGGCTTTTGCCTCCCAGAGGGTCTGTGGGCAGCTCCGAAGACCCTGACTCAGTTGTAGAGCATAAAAGGCATGGGCCTGAGGCATGGTCCAGGGAGACCCAGTTTGGGGGGGTCTCTATGAACAGTCAGGGAGAAGCAGAGGCCTGGCTGGGCACAGAGCAGGTCACTCATAGTGCTGACTTCACCTGCTTCTCTGAACACACGGTGAATTCCCAGAGCTCATCTTGAGTATCACCAAAGTTCTGCTCAAAAACTGGAGCTGTCAGAAGGTGTGTGACTGGCAACGAGGCTGCGATTGGAGCCACGTGGCACCCCAGGGTGGCTGGCTGTGAGAGGGATATGTGATGAATGTTGGTATGTACATTTTAAGTTGGAAAATGAACTCAGTCACAGCTTTCAGAGGAGTGGCAGAGACTGGAAGCTGTCCCCCAAACCCTACAGAGTACGCTGTATCTTTGACCAGCTCTGAGGAGAGGCCTGTGGGCAGCATCGTGTGGGTGCCAAGCTAAAGGAGGGCTGCTGTGGTGACACCCACCACTGCACCCGCTCATGCCCAGGCTAAGTCACTGTGGCCTCAGGGCAGTTCACAGAGGCTCTCCTCTGTGCTCTGAGGTGAGAGAGGGGCCTCCTCATCTCATCCTGCCACTCTGATGCAGCTTCTCACAGGGCAGCACGGTTGAAACAGGAGCGTCTCTAGGCAAATCTTGGGTCTCTTGGAGTTTTATTTAGTAAGACTGTAGCTGGAAATTTGGCCTGCCTAAGTTTTAAAAAATGTGTTTATATCATCTCGACAAGCAGAGAGTGGAGCCTAGGTCTGTTGCTAGACCCTTGCTACCGCTTGTAATGATCTCCTTTTGAAGGGTTTTAATGATCTAATATTAATATCGCAAGCTAAAGAAAATAATTGTGTCTGCATTTTATTGCTTCAGTGAAGTAATCTAAAGCAGCTAATTCACAGAAACACTTTTATTTAGCTCTTGGTGTGGAAAGCTGAAGACAGAAGCAGCATGGCACAGACTGGTAAAGGTCCCTGGTCCAGTCAGCGGAGTGACCACAGGGACAGTTCTCCTCTGAGAGGGAGGGAGGAATGGACAGAGGGGCCAGGCTGGCTCCTTCTAACCACCTCTGAGCACTTTGGTGCTCTGAAGAAGTCCTTACACACCTCCTGTGAGACTACATCTTTCAAAGCTTCCCCACCTCACCACACTGATACCTGGAGACCAAGGGACTATGTACAACATGGTGACAGTGGTGCCCAGCATTACCAGCAGCCAAAGGTCTTGTGCTTGCTATGTATGTGTCAGGCTTCCCTTTTCTCTCTTTTTTAAAAAACTATTCAGATGTCACCATTGTAGTCACAGCCTGACCCTTTGCTTTCTGTGAGTGGTCTCACCAAGTATCAGCACCATCTCATTCCGGCCCCTCCCCACTGAGAGTTTGCCACTGGGGCGAGTTAGGGCACTCAGTGACGTGCCCAGGGCCCAGCTGTTCCCTGTAGATGCTCATGAGTATGGAGCAGTTCCTTCCCACAACACTGAAGCAGCAGGAAGCCAAGGGGAGCTGCACCTCCCACCCATGCTTTCTACCAGTGCCCCTCCCCTCTGCTGTGTCTGCAGGAGAACTCTGCAGAGTGATACCTGAGAGCCCCCCCCCCCAAGTCCCGTGTCTCTCAGAAAAGCCTGAAAGGACTCCTATCTCAGAATCTTCCTGAGTCCCATCTTGGTAAAGGCTGTGCTGTCTTCTGGCTTGCAAGGTGCTGACAGAAATATGGCTAGGTGTGGAGCCATGCTGTCATTAACCCTGGTGGCTTCAGATCAGACAGTCAGGGAAAATGTTTAAATTGGAGGGTAGGGTCTAGAGAGATGGCTCTTGGGGGTTAGGAGCACTGGCTGCTGCTCTTCCAAAGGCTCCCAGTTCCATTTCCAGCACCTACATGGTGGCTCACATCACTCTCTGTAACTCTAGTTCCAGGGAGTCTGACACTTTATTCTGGCCTCTGACAGTACCCGGCCTGTACATGGTTCACATACATAATACATGCAACTACCCATACACATAAAACAAAACTAACGGGCTGGAGAGATGGCTCAGCGGTTAAGAGCACTGACTGCTCTTCCAGAGGACCCAGGTTCAAATCCCAGCACCCACATGGCAGCTCATACCTGTCTGTAACTCCTGTTTCAGGGGATGTGACATCCTCACACAGACATACATGTGGTCAAAACACAACACAAAATATAGATAAATAAAAATTTAAAAAAACTAACAAAAGCACTTAAATTAAAAGTAATAAGTTGGAGGTTAAAGGGGAATGCTGGGTGGGGTTTCAGCAGAGGCAGGTGCACGTGCCCTTAGACTTTGGAGCATTTCTGTCAGTAAGTTCTATGCCTGCTAGAAAAAGCTGTGGTGGGGGACTAAACAATGTGCAGAGTTTTGCCCCTGGGTTCGCTGTGTGAATGAGGGCTGTTCCCTGTCCTCCTCAGCTCTACGTCTCCTCTGAAAGCCGCTTCAACACTCTGGCTGAGTTAGTTCACCATCATTCCACGGTGGCTGATGGACTCATCACAACGCTCCATTATCCAGCGCCCAAGCGCAACAAGCCCACCGTCTACGGCGTGTCCCCCAACTACGACAAGTGGGAGATGGAGCGCACAGACATCACCATGAAGCACAAGTTGGGTGGAGGCCAGTATGGGGAGGTGTACGAAGGTGTGTGGAAGAAGTACAGCCTGACTGTGGCCGTGAAGACCTTGAAGGTGGGTTCGGGGCCTGGTGGGGGGGTGAGGGCGGGTGTCTGCCATGCTCAGCCGTGCTCCAGGCCTCCTTGGCATTGTGTCTTCAAGAGGCTGTTCATCTTCCATCTGTGGCTCTGCAGAGGGTGAGCACTGACCAGCGCTGAGGGTCAGGAAAGGCTAGTAATTAGAGGTCACTTGTTCTGTAGCAGCGTTCTTTCAAAGCCTGCTTTCTGTTCTTGTCGGGTGACATGGAGGTCCCTTCCTGATGAGAGTTAAGAGAAAGAAGCGCAGAGGCTGAGTTGCAAAAGGAGAATTGTGAGTGTTGAGTCCTGTGGACTTCTGGGGCTGATAGGAAAGGTGAGTGTGCGGTGTTGTGGCATGTTCCAGTTCTCTCCCACAGGTCAGTCTTCTGCAGACAGAAGTCCTTCCTGGAACAGCTCCAAGAAGCACTTGTCACTGGGCTGTGGCCTTCCTTCAGTCACAGGCCCACACACCTCTCCACAGTTGACCAAGTGTTGTGTTCATGTCTTCCAATGGAAGTTCTGTGGGTGGCTAGGGAGCCTTTGTCCCTGCGTCTGCATGAACTGAGCTTGTCCCTGTGGTGAGAGTGTCCCCTAGTGATGAAGTACCTTGCTTGCTTGTGTGTGGTTTTCATTTTGTTTTTAACATTTATTTATTACTTCAAGTTATGTCTCCATTACAGCCCCCTCCGGTCACACCCTCCCACCCTCTCCCCTCTCTCCCCTCTCTCCCACCCATGTATCAGCCCCCCTCAGTTCATTAGTCACATGAGATCTAAGAGCTTCCTCTTGCATGATGGGGCTTGTGCATGTTTTAAACAGTCTCTGATGATAGCCTGTGAGCAGAAGTCAAGAGAGAGTCCCGGAGCTGCCCACTGCTGGAAACACAGGTCTGAGTGTGTACTTGTGTCTCAGCTCAGCCAGCCCCAACTCTTCTAAAAGACAGGAAAATGGCAGCTGGAACTTTTGGTTACCGTAAGTAACTGTTTAGAGCAAGACTGCATTCCTTAATTCTAGAATGAAAAGCGGCTTGCCAGTCATCATATTTAATATTGCCCCTTCCTTCAGCCCTGTGGCAGACAGACAAGCGCTAGAGGAAGAGAAGGGCATAGGTGGGATTGCCTGGAGTACTCTTGGGCATTTTCCAAATTCAACTTTTTAAGATTGTTTTTTTTTTTTTAAGATTTATTTTATTTATTTATTTTATGCATATGTGTGTTCTATCTGCATGTACACCTGCATTCCAGAAGAGGGCACCAGATCACATTGTGGATGGTTGTGAGCCACCATGTGGTTGCTGGGAATTGAACTCAGGACCTTTGGAAGAGCACTAGGCAGTGCTCTTAACTGCTGAGCCATCTCTCCAGCCCCAACTTTTTAAGATTTAATAATTAAGAGTTCCTCGCATTTGTTTGCCAAATACAGGCCTGGGTGGTCCGCATTAGATGAGAAATGGACAAAATACCGATGATGGCAGAACAGTGGTTCAGGGCAGTGTCGGGCTCTGCATGCAAGCAGGAGGCAGTGTTGGCTGCACTGGGTGGGAGAGTGTGAACCACAGTCCATGAGGAGTTCGGAGGCCAGGAGAGACACTGAGTCTTTGAGGGGCAGGAAGCACCAGCTGAGGAGGAGGATCCATTGAGAGCCAGGCACTGAGAGCAAACATCAGTTTTTCAGGGGAGAGCGCTCGCTGGTGACCCATGTCCAGTACACCAGGCCACAGTGTCACTGGCTTGGAGGGCCAGGTACCACTGGCAGGGATTTGCAAGCACAACAAGGAAGAGGGGAACACAGGGTACCTATAAGATTCAGCAACGAGGGAAGGCTTGTTTGAAACCCTTCGAAAGAGAGGGCCAGCAAGGTGGCTCGGTAAACACACTTGATGCCCAGCTAGCAACCTGGGGTCGATCACTTGAAGCCACATGATGAAAGGATTCCCTAGAGCTGTCCTCAAGCAACACACAGTAAACGAATAAATGTAAAAGGTAAACATTTAAAAGGGGCGGAGGTTACACAGCTGGGAAGCCCCATCCATGGATGATGCTGCAGCTCTCCACAGTGGAAGATATTCTGAAGGAGAATCTGTCCTGGTACTTTCTGTTAAGACCTCAGCAAGTTTCCGCCAAGAGCCATGCATGTGAGCCATGGTTAGTAAATAGTGGCGGGGTCTGTTGGGTGGGTGCCAGGCAGTAAGCATCCTGCATGGCACCTGGCCAGAGAAAGGCACTGCACCCCACTGTGCAGGGGTGTTTAACTCAAGACACACTACTAAACAAACCGTCCCTGTCCCGCCCCGCCCTGCCCTGCACATGTGAGCCTCTGCTGTCTGTTACCCATTTCTCAGATGAGAAGAGTAAAGGATTTTGGCTTTGTGTAGCTGAGAACTACACAAATTACAGTAATGGCCAGAGCTTCTGAGTTATGCAGCCCACAGAGTGCTGAGTGTGTCTTATGCTTAGTCCACCCAGCCCTCCTTAGCACTCGAGTACTAAGGTGTCACCATTAGGGCTGTAGGAGCTGGAGCCCTGAACTAGGAGTCGAACCGAGGCACCCAGCTCCCAAGCCCAACTCCCTTGCCATTTCCCTCCTTTAGAGTCTTACTCCTCAGACACCATGAATGTACAAAAGCCCCTTTAGGGAAACTTTCCTCCCTAAAGTATCCTCTATAGCTGTGGTTCTCGACTATCCTAAAGCTGTGACCCCTTAATACGCTTCTTGATGTTGTGGTGACCTACATCAAATTATCTTATTGCTACTTTATAATTGTAATTTAGCTACTGTTATGAGTTATAATGTAAATATCTGATATGCGACCCCCAAGGGGTTGAGACCCACAGGTTGAGAACCACTCCCTTATAGACTTCCCTTGCTGGCTGTGGCTGTGAAACACCACTCTAGAGATCCTTGTTGGCCAGTCTCATGGCTCCATTACTCCAGCAGTCTCACAGAGCATCGCTTCCTCCCATCTGTAACCAGCAGGGGGCTCAAGGCCTGCTGGGAAGGCTCTGCATTCACAGTGGAGGGCAGGTGCAGCCTTTGGAGAGCCAGAAAAGGGAAGGACACTTGCCTGGCCTCTATGGAGGGGAAAGCAGAGCTGCACTGTAAGTGTAAGCAGGGTTCTGCAGCTGACTGCAGCGCCTGGGCAGTTGTTGTATAGATTAGGTTTGAGAGCGTTGTGCTACTGTGTTGAGTCTAACCTTGACCTTGAAATCCTCCTGCCTCAGTCTTATGATTGCATGGCATTACATTTACAGTGTGTCATTGTACCCAACACAGGGTATGCTGGAGAGAAACTACTGTTGAGCTGGGGAAATGGCTGAGCGAGTAAAGCACTTCCATGCAAGCATGAGTCCCAAGCCCAGGACCTCCATGGAGCCAGGCAGGGCAGCGCGTCTGTAACCCAGTGAGCAGAGGCAAGGGAATGCTTAGAAGCTTGCAGGCCAGCTAGCCCAGAGTAAAGCAACAGAGAGCAAAGAGGAAAGGAAGACTTCAGCCAAGCTGTCCCCTGACCCTCAGACACACAGATGCACACACCAAAGCCTAACAACAATGAAAACCAGCTATTAAGTAGAAGGAGCCCAGATTTTTAAATGAATTATGTTCTGGAGGTTTCTAAGGTCAGTTAAGACTACCTGTGATCTCAGTATGGTGCTGATGTTGACGCCCAAGCTCACTCACAGAACAACACAGAAACAGCCGAAGGTAAAGCAGACTACCCAAGCCCCAGGGTGAGCACATAGTGCCTTACCAAACTGATGGCTGGAGTCCTAAGTGCACTCCCATCGGCCCTGAAAGAGTGCCTGTGTCTGCCTGAGGAGCAGCACATCTGCCTTTGTCTTTTTCCCCCCTAGAAATGGTTGGTTTATTGGGGAACTCCAGAAATAGCCAGAGGGAAGGGGACTCTGCAACAGCATTGACATTTGACGGCCACACTGCATACTCCAGAAGTGCTGCACACCAAGGTCAAAGGCTATGTGACTGGAACTTGCTGTACTGTGGTGGCTAGTTCCTACACAGCCATTGCTCCTGGCAGGAGCCTGCTTGGCTGTGGAGATCAGTGTGGTTATGATGTTTGAGAACAAACGCTTTCTTACCGGCTCTTGGTAGGAGGGAATTACAAATGAGATGTGAGGGCTCAGCGGTTAAGAGCACCAGCTGTTCTTCCTAAGGACCCGGGTTCAAGTCCCAGCACCCACGTGGCAGTTCACAGCTGTCTGTAAGTGCCAGGCATGGTGGCACACGCCTTTAATCCCAGCCCTCGGGAGGCAGAGGCAGGCGGATCTCTGAGTTCGAGGCCAGCCTGGTCTACAAAGTGAGTCCAGGACAGCCTAAGATATACAGAGAAACCCTGCCTTGAAAAACCAACAACAAGGGGCTGGAGAGATGACTCAGCAGTTAAGAGCACTGGCTGTTCTTCCAGAGGTCCCAGGCTCAATTGCCACTATCCACGTGGCAGTTCACAACTGTCTGTAATGCCAGGTCCAGGGGATCTGAGACACCCTCCCATAGACACATACACAGGCAAAACACCAATGCATATAAAATAAAAATAAATAAATATTTTTTTAAAAAAGAAGAGGAGAACCAGTCTTTCTTTCAGATGAGCAATGTGCTTGTTCCATCTCTTAGGGCCAGAGGTAATTGGCACTACAATAGGAGTGTGTGTCCCTGATGCTTGCTGGCCAGTCACTGAAAACAAGTTTGGAGGTTGAGGATGTGGCCCAGCTCATGGAGTGTGCACAGAACTGTGGGCTTGATCCCTAGCACTGGATACAGCTGTATACAGCTCCTGGGAGGTGGAGGCAGGAGGAGCTGGAGTTTGAAGTCTTCACATGAGACCTTGCCTCAAAAAAGGAAGGAAGGAATGGAGGAAAGAAAAATTAATTCCTAGAAGATCAGAGAGAGAGAGCTGCCAGGGTCTCACACAGCAGCAGAGCCACCCTCTTAGCCACTCTGTAGTACTGTCTCAAAGTTCCTGCTACCTCTTAAAAGGCTGGAGCCATTGAGGCCCTGTGAAGCGAGCAGTTAGCCCCTCTCTTCCTGACAAGCAAAAGGGGTGAAGAGATGAAGGAAAATTCAGGCCTCTAAGCATTTCTTCACCCAACCTTTCATAGTTCTGTTTGACTGTGTAAATGGAAAAATGGTCTTCAAAAGGAGGGTGTGGGCTTTAAAAATAAGCAGAGGAGCATCAACATTAGAAGGAGGGTTTTGGTGTTTTGTTTTATCTTTTAAATGTCAATAGTCAAAAACCTACATTACAGTTTAAATGATAAATTGAATGTCTAATTCCAGCAGGGGGAGACAAACTCAAACTGCTTTTTTTGAAAGAGAAAAAGGCAAGGAATGATTGCCCCATACCAGTGTGCATGTGTGTATGTATGTGAGAGATGGAGAGGAGACAGGCAGACAGACAGACAGGAAGGAATGATTGAATGCATGATGCATATATGTGAGACAGGGTGGGATCTAACAGGAAGGTGGTTTTGAGTGGCTGTACAGCAGGTGAGATTTCTGAGGTGATGCCTGTGTGGTTCACTGTGGTGCATTGCAGTAGAAGAGAAAGGCTTGAGTGTTAGAAAGTGTCACTTTGTCAGAACCGGTTGCGCTGTGCAGCATTGACCCCTTGGTTCTGGCGGGCATCCTGAGAGTGTCACCAGGTTCATCAGAATGCTGCACACCAGAGCCAGACTGGCTGTCCAGCAGCCAGTGGGTGGTATGGGATGAATGTCCTCTCCACAGCTGGACAGTGACATCCAGCATGCTGTGCTAACATTAGAGCAGTCCACAGCGCTTAAGAGCAGTAGACCGCATTTCTGTTTAGTCTTCCAGAACCTGTGTTTGGTGATAACGAACCAACACACTGGGATTGGCTATGATTTGCTTCTCAAAAATGGCTGACTAAAGCAAAAAGCACCAAGAAAAGGTTGGCCCACCCTCTGGAGTGTCACTCTCCTTACCAGGGCAGGAACTGGAACAGCCACGGTGCCATCCATGGAGACACTTCCACACTTGGCACAGGGGCAGTGTAGAAACTTCCACACTTGGTACGAGGAAAGTGTAGACACTTCCACACTTGGCAC
>CAJQZJ010031933.1:2764023-2774638 GCA_907164525.1 Lophiomys imhausi | reverse complement strand
CGAGGACACTGTAGACACTTCCACACTTGGCACGAGGACACTGTAGATACTTCCACACTTGGCACAAGTTCTGGTGGAACTGTCTGTCCAGGGAAGCTGATTTTCAAGAAGCCTTTTGTCTACCGCACAGGTAGATTCCCCCCAAACACCGCACACAACCTGCTGTCCTCCTCGCCTCCAGAGTCTTGTTGCTGGTAGGAGACCCTGCCACTCATTGCTGCTGGCTCCTGTTTGTAGTAGTTAGTTCAAAGGACAGTGGCTTAGGTTGCCAGGAGGCTGAGGAGCATAGACTACAGCCCTTCAGGCTCAGCCTGGAAAGGTGGAAGGAGGGGCAGTCTGCCAATCTTCGGCCCTGTACTGTGTGGCCTGCACAAGTGACTCTGTTTTTGTCAGAGGGCCGCTGGTGAGATTGTTCTAGAATCTGGGTGATTGGCCGTGACTGCTCCTCCAGGCGCTCATGGTGCTCTACAGCTAAGCAGCTCAGTCCATCTGCTGCTTCTGCCAGTGTGAGGCACTCTGGGAATGCAGCTCTCTTAAGCCAGCTCCATTTCAGTTTCTTCACACTGTTCCCTCTGTAATGTTAACGTTGTTAGATTGGGAAGCAGATAGTACTCATGGAAATAGAACTGTAGTGTTTGCACATCTCTCCAAGACCCCTTAGAAGACCCCAGCAGCAGCACCAGGCAGCTCCGACCCATGGGCCCCATTGACTCGCTGGGCCAGAGTGCCTGACAGAAACAACTTAAGGGAGAGAAGATCCAATGTGGCTCATGGTGTCAAAGGGTTTCAGTCTATCACTGTGGAAGGCATGGCAGAGTGGCTTGGTCTGTGGTGGCAGGGGTGTGTAGTGAAACTGTTCCCATGATCACAGTTCAGGCAGAAGAGAGCTGGTCTAGAATCAAAGACTGGGCCTAACCTTTAAAGACCTGCCCATAATGAAAACTCCTCCCAGACAAGCTCCACTTCCTAAAGGTTCCACAGCCTCCCACAATTGCTCCATCGGCTGGGGAACAGCTGTTTAAGACATGAGCCTGTGGATGATATCGCACATTCAGTCCATAATGTCCTGGGTGAGAATTTGCCCCACAGGAGTCTTCACATCACCAGGACAAGACTCCTTGAGCCTCTCAAGGGCAGTGTAACCAGTGTTCATCGGAAGCAGTGGCCTAGGGTGAGTCGGGGTTGCCACTGCTATTAGCATTAGCCCTTGAAGCTGTGTCTTCTCTCTTAACCACTTCCTTGCTAAAGAAATCTCATGCATCTGAACTTCCCTTCTGCAGGAGGACACCATGGAAGTGGAGGAGTTCCTGAAGGAGGCTGCAGTGATGAAGGAGATCAAACACCCTAACCTGGTGCAGCTGCTGGGTAAGCAAGCGCAGACTCAGAGGAGCCTTGGGCTGCTGGCCGTAAAGGGTTCTGGCCCAAATGTTTGTGTGCTGAGTGAGCATCACTTGTTAATAAAAGAGAAGTATGTGTTTAGGGTATGTGGGGGGAGTCAGAAGACAACTCTGTCAGTCGGTTCTCTCCTTCTGCCTTCACATGGGTTCTGGGGTCAGGCCTGCGTGTCAAGCACTTTTATTCGCTGAGCCATCTCAGCACCCCAGGAGCCCAGCCCTTTCTTCAGTGCCAGACTTTCCTAGGGCTCCTTCCCCTGGGATCAGAGCCACATGCTGAAGCCCCATGTCCTGTTGTCAGGGGTGTGTACCCGGGAGCCGCCCTTCTACATCATCACTGAGTTCATGACCTATGGCAACCTGCTAGACTATCTAAGGGAGTGCAACAGGCAAGAGGTGGGCGCCGTGGTGCTGCTCTACATGGCCACGCAGATCTCATCAGCCATGGAGTACCTGGAGAAGAAGAACTTCATCCACAGGTAGGGCTGGGCAAAGCAGCCTCAGCAGCCTCGCCCCTGCTTCAGAACACCCAGCTGTGGGGTCTTAGGGCTCAGCGTCCAGCCTTGGTGCTGGCAGCTCACTGCGAAACGAAGGCGGATACAAATGCCTGACCTAAGTGGGGCAGGCTCAGGGCCTGGGCCAGTGGAGCAGCTAATCCTCACGGAAAGAAGTGTTTCATTTCTGAGCCATTTTGCATTTAGTGGAATATTAAATGAAATTTGTAAAAGACCTTCTTCCTGATAGTCTTGGCTCCCTCTGAAACAGTGCATTCCCGAGGCCAGCACTCAGTCAGTAAAGACCTCTGCCCAGGCACAGTGGGCGAAGCCAGGCCTGTGGCTTTCAGTGTGTGACTTTTCCTCCTTCTCTTTGTGTTTCATTGTCCACTTGCTGTCACTGGGCTTGGGGATGTTTCCATGGCTGTAGAATTGTATACATGCAAGCCGGAATTCAGCGTCTTTGCTGTTTTTAAAACCCAGAGTGTTTTGACCTTCAAGTGTGCCACAATTATCTGGGTTTGCATGCTTTGCTGGTGGAGGTGGCTTCCTAGCAGAGTGACATCTTGTGCAGGGGGGGAGCCTGATGGGCTTGGCCCGACTCCATCATGCAAGATGTTCTCCACGCCACTGCGGTGACCTTTCCTACCCAATTAACTCAAGTGTGAAACCTCAACATGAGATTTCATAGCCAGGAATAAGTAGTGTATGTGAAATGCTGGCAGCCCCTCGGAAGACAGATTTTTTTCTGCTCCACGAGAGCCCAATCCAAATGTGCCTGTCGCTCAGCAAAGTCAAGCCTCTGATGCTGCAAATTGAGATTTCCTGACTTCTGGCTTGCCTTGCTTGGCCAGCTCTGTTCCCCTCCATTCACACACTTAAAATGCCTTACCAGAAATCCTATTAGGCACCATTCTTGTGTGCTTAATTTCTCTCTCATTGCTGGTGATGAAGCTTGCACTGTGGAGTCGTTACCCTGAGCTCCTCGGTTCCCAGTTGCCTTGTGACTTCATGGTTAACATCCATGAGCCAAAGATTAGACCTCTTCCTCCCTTGACAGGTCAGGAGGTGAGAGGAAGTGGGTTGTATGGGAGAGTTTCTCAAACACGCTTGGGAAGGGATTAGGAGGCAGGAGGAGTAGAGAACACATTTGGGTAAAGAATGCAGCAGATTCAGTTTCATTTACCCTGCTAGGTGTGGGTAGGACAGACAGAGACACTCTCATGTCAGTCTCCTGCAGTTGAGCACATGGCTAAACCTTCCCTGGACCCAGCTGGCATGGGGCAGTAGCAGCAAAAACACATAGGTAATACTTGTTATTCTCCAAGCATCAGAGGAAGCACCTACATACTACCCATTACCACATACAGCTGCCCAGCACACCCTGTTACTGTCTTCATTTTATGAGTGAGGCAAGCCAAGTTCCAAGATAACTAACATGCTCCAGGTCATGGGCAGGATCTGCTCCCGTTGCCACTATGTCTGCTTGTGTTGCTGCCCAGCTAGTGTTCACTGAGGGCCTGTTGCTCCCCCAGCAGGGCATGGGAAAGCGTCGGGGACTGCACTTGATTTTCTTCATATCTGTCACACCTGTCAACAGTAGGGGAGCTGCAAAGCTGGGAGTCGGCCAGGAGTGCCCACAAATAACCCTTTTCTTTTCTCAGGGACCTCGCTGCCCGAAACTGCCTGGTAGGGGAAAACCACTTGGTGAAGGTGGCAGATTTTGGCCTGAGCAGGTTGATGACAGGGGACACCTACACGGCCCATGCTGGAGCCAAATTCCCCATCAAGTGGACTGCGCCCGAGAGCCTGGCCTACAACAAGTTCTCCATCAAGTCAGACGTCTGGGGTGAGGGCCAGGTCCTGGGCACTCCTAGCCATGGGGCTCCCTCCTCTGCTTTGCTACCTCCATCTCTCCTCCATCACTGCACCCTTTCTGGTTGGCTTCTGGCTCATTTTTAAATCCTGTTTCCTGTTCTTTTCTTTAAAAATTAAAGCAAAAGTGACTTCCAGAATGATCCAGAATAGCACCACCTTCATGTCTTCCTTCCACATTGGCTGCTTAGATCTGATAATGAAGCAGCCGACCCTTCAGGCACCCAGAATCATATTGTCCGCAGGATAGATGTTCACTTTGGTCTGGGCTGTAAACAGGGTGCTTCATGTGCATGCTGGTCATTTGATTTTTTTTTTAAGAACTTTTATTTTTGAGATAGGGTCTCTCTACATAGCTCCAACTGTCCTGGAGCTCACTCTGTAGGCCAGACTGGCTTCATACTCAGAAATCCACTTGCCTCTACCTCCCAAGTACTGAGATTATAGGCGTGCACCACGGTGTCCAAATTAAAAAACTTTTTGGGCCTGGCCAGGCGTGGTGGCGCATGCCTTTAATCCCAGCACTCGGGAGGCAGAGGCAGGCAGAACTCTGTGAGTTCAAGGCCATCCCGGTCTACAAAGTGAGTTCCAGGACAGCCAGGGCTGTTACACAGAGAAACCCTATCTCGAAAAACCTAAAATAAATAAATAAATAAACTTTTCATGCCGAGGGTGGCCAAAGAAGGTGGCGTTGAGTACTGAGCCCTGTTACCTACCTACTCCCTTGCCTCTTGTATATTATGTATAATAAATAATATATCCCAGACATATTATTTTGCACATACATACTTGAGTAGTTGCTTCACCTGGGAGCCAGCTGCGACTTCTCTCACTGCGTTGATGTGTCCTGTGTGTTTCTACCCTGTATCTTCCATTGCTGACTGTATCTCTCTGTTGTCCATTTATTAATAAACTGTCACTTTTCCTGTAGACTTTGCTCATGTGTCCCTGTGCTGTGATGTGTTCTGTACCTCTGGCTTCAGTCTTCTTAGAAAATACAAAGTCAGATCTGGGTACCTGCTGACATGTGGGCTGACTTTTCTCTCATTCAGTATGTTAGAGGAGGTGGACTCTCTTAGGCCGGCTGATCCCTAATGCTTGATGTTTCTCTCTGTAGTGCAGCGGTTCTTAACCTGTGGGTCGTGACCCCTTTGGCAATCTTCTGTCTCCAAAAATATTTACATTACGATTCATAACAGTAGCAAAATTACAGTTATGAAGTAGCAACAAAAGTAATTTTATGCTTGGGGTCACCACAGCATGAGGAACTGCATTAAAGGGTCGCATCGCAGCATGAGGAAGGTTGAGAGCTGTTGCTCTAGTGGGAAATGACGTAGCAGCTGTTGATGAGTGGTTCATGAGGCTGCCATGTAGCTCCTTTGTTCCATATTCAGTTAGCTATGGAGTATAAAAGAAAAAGCCTGTCATGTGCTTGGTTGCCCAGTGGTAGAGTTGGCGCAGAAATGGTGTGTTCAAGTGAGTGGCCTCTCGTGGCTCCCACTTCTCCAAGTGCCCTGCAGTGGTGGCACTCAGATGTGCTAGCCTTTGTCGTTACCTGAGCTCTCTGTTGATGCGTTGATAGGTTTCAGTGTATTGTGGTTCTTCTCTTTAATAGTTCTGTGTCTCATCTGTGACCATCTCCTCCCTTGTCCTTTTGACAGTACCCTTGCATGTATTCTTCCAAACTATCTGTGCTGTGGGGAATGACAAGATACTCCAGGCTTTTTCCTTGTCCCAGAACTGAATCACCTGTTTTTCTAAGGAATTCTGGTTCTGTTAGTGGGAAGAAGGATGTCAAGACTTTCAGAGTTCACAAGATTTTTACAAACCATTTAGAGCCGGAAGAGACCTTGGAAATAATCTCACCCACCTAGAAGCAACCCATGGCCTGTCAGGCGTGTGGCTACATAGTCACAGAGCTATGAGCAGAACAGTGTCTGACTTCTAGCCCCGGTGCCACTTACCTGAGAGAACTGCACCTCATCCTCTTCTCTCCTTTGACATGCTTTAGTGGAGCGGGTGTGTAAACAGTTTTGCTCAGTCCCACCTTTCCTGAACTGTTGCCATGGAGAGCCTGGTAAATGGCACTGCTGGAACTTCTCAGCAGGTCTGTCTGCTGCACAGTGTGGAGAGTGTCCGTGCATTGTGTGTGTGTGTGTGTGTGTGTGTGTGTGTGTGTGTGTGTGTGTGTGTGTCACGTGTGAATGTCAGAGGACAACTTTGTGGAGTCGTCCCTCCTCCTACCTTTACACTACGTTCTGGGGTTGAAAGGCCATTAGACTTGTGCAGCACATGCTTTATTCTCTGAGTCGCCTCACCGTGATCCAATGTCTCACACACTCCCTTCTTTCTTTCAGCATTTGGAGTACTGCTCTGGGAAATTGCTACCTACGGCATGTCACCTTACCCAGGAATTGACCTGTCTCAGGTTTATGAGCTGCTGGAAAAAGACTACCGCATGGAGCGCCCTGAAGGCTGCCCAGAGAAGGTCTACGAACTCATGCGAGCATGTGAGCCTCCTCCCCAGTGTGTTCAAAAAGCACATAGGGCATCGAGGAAATGGCCTTTGGCGCTCTCCCTGTTCCCAAGCCACTCATGGAGTCTGGCTTTTGGGTGTCTTTCAGTGCATTTATTTACAGATACAATGCATAGGAGTTGTTTTTGTTTGCCTTGGGAGCGATAGTTTCTGGTTTGTTTTGTGTTTTGGGTAGGTCTCACTCTGTAGCCCTGCCTGCACAGAGACATTACTGTTTGAACCTCACAAGCCACCGTGCCCAGGCTGTTTTAATTTTTTTAAGTATAAAAAGGGTTAGATGAATACCAAACCTGGGTTTTTACTAATAGATACAGATTCCTGGGTCCTGCTTCCAAAATACCTGGCTATAAAAGGCTCCAGGTGATGTAACTCTAGTTGTGTTTATATTATGTGAGTATATGTGTCCTGCTGTGTGTGTCTACACTTGGTTTTATCATCTGTGTTCATATGATCAATCTCTCACCTTTTTCTTTTTTTTAGTGTGTGAGAGACACTGCTCCCTGTCCATATATTTAGATTATCCTCACCCTGTTCTTGTGTTCAGTACTGCTGTCTAGCATTTCAGTTAATGGTTTAAAACATTCACTCATTTGTCCTCTTGTGATGAGCTGTTTTTGGCTGTTTTACACATATGTTTGCTTATAATCACTATTTGTTTGTTTGTTTGTGGGGGTATATATTCCACAGAATACGCCTTGAAGGAATTGGTTCTCTTTTTCTGCTGTGTGGATCCCAGGGATCAGTCTTGGCAGCAAACACCATCTTTTTTTTTTTTTGGTTTTTCGAGACGGTTTCTCTAAATATCTCTGGCTGTCCTGGACTCGCTTTGTAGACCAGGCTGGCCTCGAACTCACAAAGATCCGCCTGCCTCTGCCTCCCAAGTGCTGGGATTAAAGGCGTGCGCCACCAACGCCCGGCTAAGCAAACACCATCTTGATGGCCCTGGGTTTGCTATTATAAACACCCCAGAGACAAATACTTAGCCTTGTATCTTTGCACTTAACACTGATCTTTCTAAAAGCTGGACTGTTGGTTCAAAATTTTTATACCGTTGATAAAATTATCATCTAAACGAAGATTGTACAGTTCATACTCCCAACAGAGTGTGTGAAAACAAAGTAAGCAAAGCATGTGACACACGTGTCACATGATCTTCACTGATGTGGGACACTTGCATCCTTTAATCTTTTTAACGTTTTTATTTATTTACGTATGGTGTTTTGCCTATGCGTACGTCTGTTCACCACATGCATGTTGGTGTTACAGATGGTTGTGTGCTGCCACGTGAATGCTGGGAACAGAACCGTGTTACAGATGGTTGTGGGCTGCCACGTGAATGCTGGGAACAGAACCTGGGTCCTGTGCAACACCAGAAAGACCCCGTAACTGTTGAGCTGCCTCTCCAGCCCCTAATCCTTTATTTTAGTCTTATTTTCATGAGTGTTGGTGGCATGCACTGCACTCAGTGCAAGATTAGCCGAGGCATGAGCATCGCTTAGCCCCAGGGGTCAACTCAGCCCAGGCCACAATGAGATCCAGTCTCAAAGACGCAAGAAAGGTCTTTATCTGTGCTGATGGAGAAGCAAGCATAGGCAAGGTTGGTGGCCAGCACAGGCTGCGGCCTTCTTATCTCCCTGAGTCTGTCAGAGGGGTCTGGAGAGACATTTATAGATGCAGTTCTTACTGTCAGTGTCCTTGGAGGTTTGTGGTCCATATGTCTGCTGTACAGAATGTCTTCTCAAACTCTTAATGTCTGCATCAGGACACAGCAGCATTGGCATTTTCACTTGTCGGGGCATCAGCTGTTAGCAGGCTTGGAATGCTATCCCTGGGGAATGGTTAGTCCTGCTTTGTTAGACGTGCTCCCCAGCCGCTCTGATGTGGGTCTTCTCCGTCCAGGTTGGCAGTGGAATCCCTCGGACCGACCCTCCTTTGCTGAAATCCACCAAGCCTTTGAAACCATGTTCCAGGAATCCAGTATCTCAGATGGTAACATGCCTCCCAGGGGCCCACAATGGGTTGAAAGATTGGGTTTGGGCTAGACGCACCCCCACTTTAGTCCTGGTGAAAGTGCTCAGGCCAAATGTGAGACCAGAGCTCTCTCTGCAAAGAGGATTTGGTTGGTGGCTTTGTGTCTTTTGCAGTCATAACAGAGTACTAGAAAATGCTAAGTGCTGTTTCTTTAGCATCTATAATCTGTTTCTCTGACTGCATAGACCTTAAGAAAAAAAGAATCCCAGGACCTGGAGAGCCCCTAAGAAGACCTGGGTTTAGTTCCCAGCACCCAAATGGTAGTGGCTCACAACTCCAGTCTCAGAGGATCTAGCACCCTCTTCTGGCCTCTGCACCCATGTGATGCACCGACATATATGCAGGGAATACACCATACGCGTACAAAAAATAATAATTAAAAAGTATGTATACATTAGGAAAAAAGAATCCCTTTCAAGATGGCACCTTTGCTGATGACTGCTGGGTTGTGTTGTGTGTGATCCTTAGAGGTAGAGAAAGAGCTGGGGAAACGGGGCATGAGAGGAGCTGCTGGCAGCATGCTACAGGCCCCAGAACTGCCCACCAAGACCAGGACCTGCAGGAGAGCAGCCGAGCAGAGAGATGCACCTGACACCCCCGAGCTGCCCCACACGAAGGGCCTAGGAGAAAGCGGTATGTCCACCCCTCCACCCTCCTCACCCCTCACGCCAGGGAGGCAGATGGACAGCTGTCAGTAGATCTACCAGGGAAGGGCATCAGTCCCTCCACAGCGGACAAGCCCCCAAGGAGGAAGATTCGCCTCTTGCCCAGTGCTGCCATTCTCCCCAGGGGAACATTTCAGCAGGTGCTCAGACAGGTAGAAAACTGGACGCCTTCCCAAAAAGCACACCCACCTTTCCGTGTGCTCTTCACAGCACTGTGGGCATCTTCCAGGGCAGTCACAGCCGTGAGCAGCATCGAGCCAACATAGCAGCCTGGGACTCAGTCAGTGCGGAGCTGGGCTCCCTGTAGTTTCTGCAGGAGTGTCTTTTTGCACTGTTCCCCTAGTTCAGCTAGGGCCGTGGGCTGGGTCTGGAGGTGCCTAGAGACATACAGGGATAGCATTATCAGCCATGTGTCTGGAGCTTCCTGCATGCCAACTGTGCACTGAGTGGGTGCCATAAGAATGGCACCTGCTCTCCTCCAGACCCACTGAAGTCAGGTTTTGGGGGTGATATGTGAACTCACAAAGGCTCCCAGGGCTCCCATCATGGGCCAGTGGGCCACCTGTCTGGTTGAATGGTCCCAAGTAGGACAAAGTTTGATTCTGATAGGGTTGTTTATAAGGGGTGGGTTTTTGTTTTGGTTTGGTTTGGTTTGGTTTTTCGAGACAGAGTTTCTCTGTATAACAGCTCTGGCTGTCCTGGACTCACTTTGTAGACCAGGCTGGCCTCGAACTCACAGAAATCCCCCGGCTTCTGCCTCCCAAGCGCTAGGATTAAAGGTGTGCACCACCACCGCCCGGCCAAGGGGTGTTTTCATAAGGGGTATTTGCTCAGCAGAACCCACAGTTCTGTTTTTTAAACGGTTGTGTTTCTAAACCTATACTGATGAGAAACTGGATGGTCAAACCCACACAACACATAAAAGTACTTCAGGGACTGTCTAAGTCGGGGTTTCTATTGCTGCGATGAAACAGCAATGACTAAAGGGTTTATTTGGTTTACACTTCCACATCACAGTTCATCACCAAAGAAGTCAGGACAGGAACTCAAGCAGGGCTGAGGCAGAGGCCATGGAGGGGTGCCGCTTACTGGCCTGCTCCCCATGGCTTGCTCAGTCTGCTTTCTTATAGAACCCAGGACCGCCAGCCCAGAGATGGCCCCGCCCACAGTGGGCTGGGCCCTCCCTCATCAATCACTAATTAAAATATGCCCTGCAGGCTTGTCCACAGCCTGATTGTATTGAGGCATTTTCTCAGTTGAGGTTCCTTCCTCTCAGATGACTGTAGCTTCTGTCAAGTTGACATAAAACTATCCAGCACACACAGGGGGCCAAAAGTCTGTGTTCAGAAGGTTTGCCTGCGGGCTGAGGATGCAGCTGGGTGTGAAGCACCTGCTGAGCCATTGTCAGAGTCCACATATGCTAGCACATCTGTAACTCTAGCACTCTTCAGACAGGGCAGGAGGGGCGGGAAGGGCAGGGCCAAAGAGCTTGGTGTGCACAGCAGTGACAACAGAGATGCTACCTTAAACAAGCTTGGAAGAAGGACTGACACCCAAGGTTATTCCCTGGCATACACACACACACACACACACACACACACACACACACACACACACACA
>CAJQZJ010031933.1:2668501-2764013 GCA_907164525.1 Lophiomys imhausi | reverse complement strand
ACACACACACACACACACACACACACACACACACACACACACACACACACACACGTGGCTGTGGCACGCAAGCTGCCCCTTCTTCCCCTGTTGGTTGTCATGTTGTCAGGTGGAGAAGAAAGGCTGCCATGGGAGCGTATACTAGGAAAAGCCAGCAATGAGCAGGTGTGTGTGTTTCTTACCGTCGATCCACTAGTGAGGGTGTTGTGTTGATAGGTTGTCATCTCCTGGTGAGCAGGAGTGTCCCTAACAGCTGTGCTCTGGATGTGGCTCTGTGATCCAATAGAATCTCTCTTCACCTTCCTCAACAGGACCAGTGCACAGGGAGGTCTTCTACTTAGCCCTGTTCTGATGAGGCCTCTGCCAGTCTTAGGGCAGATGCACCTCCACCTCTGTTCATGAGGCTGAGGGAAGTCTTGTACAGCCAGCAGCAGGGTCTGACAACACACAGGCATTTTGGTGTACTGTCACTCTTGTTTTGTGCTGTTTGTGGAGACAGGGTTTCTCTGTATAGCTCTGGCTGCCCTGGAACTTGCCCTGTATACCAGGCTGGCCTGGAACTCAGAGATCCGCCTGCCTCTGCCTCCTAAGTTGTGAGATTAAAGGCGTGTACCACCAACCAGCCGTGTCACTCATATTTAAAAAATACTCACTTGAAGTTTTATAAAAGTCATCTTTCCCTTCTTGTCACACCAGCTGATTGTCATTCCTCCATGGGACACTTGACATCTTCCTCCAGGTTATACCTCAAGAATCTCAGCAGGTCTGACCCTTGGGATTGTCATTTCTGCTGATCAGAGTGTGACATTAGAGGGACTCCACAACTTCAACAGGCTTTAGGACAATGAAGGCAGGCTCATTCCAACCCTTGCCCCTCTGTGTTCAGGGAGAGAGACTTGTGCCTCTGCTGATAGTGACGGGGTTCATGGCATGATATTGACAATAAGGCCGAGCTATGGTGACTGTCACACCCTTGTCTTCCATCCTCCAGCAGCACTTGAGCTCTGCTCTGCCTGTTGTGAGAGCTGAAGGTGCAGAAGCTTTACGGGGAGCCTCCCCCACAGCGTTGGTCAGCCAGCCCCCAAGTGCAGTGTCTCCTGGGAGCTGCTGTTCACCCTTTCCTCTCTTTCAGATATGCTGGACCCTGAGCCTGCTGTATCGCCACTGCTTCCTCGGAAAGAGCGTGGTCCTCCGGAAGGCAGCCTGAATGAAGATGAGCGCCTTCTCCCCAAAGACAAAAAGACCAACTTGTTCAGCGCCTTGATTAAGAAGAAGAAGAAAATGGCGCCAACACCCCCAAAGCGCAGCAGCTCCTTCCGCGAGATGGATAGCCAGTCGGAACCCAGAGGAGCCAGTGAGAGTGACGGCCGGGAAGTCAGCAATGGGCCACCAGCTCTCACCCCCTCAGATGCGGCAGAGCCTATCAAGTCCCCAAAGGCCAGCAATGGGGCTAGTGTCCCCAATGGAGCTTTCCGGGAGCCAGGCAGCTCGGGCTTCCGTTCTCCCCACCTGTGGAAAAAGTCCAGCACCCTGACCAGCAGCCGCCTGGCTGCTGGCGAAGAGGAGAGTGGCGCCAGCTCCAGTAAGCGTTTCCTGCGCTCTTGCTCAGCCTCCTGCATGCCCCATGGGGCTAGGG
Source organism: Lophiomys imhausi (assembly GCA_907164525.1). Lineage (NCBI taxonomy): Eukaryota > Metazoa > Chordata > Mammalia > Rodentia > Muridae > Lophiomys > Lophiomys imhausi. The sequence continues at coordinate 2,762,377 of CAJQZJ010031933.1, read as the reverse complement.
ACACAGAATGGCGCTCAGTTACACTGCCTCGGGACCTGCCTTCTGCTGGCAAGCAGTTCGACTCATCCGCCTTTGGAGGGCACAAAAGCGAAAAGCCAGCCCTACCTCGGAAACGTGCCAGTGAGACCAGGTCTGAGCAGGTGGCCAGAGGCACAGTGACACCCCCTCCCCGGCTGGTGAAGAAGGGTGAGGAGGCTGCCGATGATGTCTTCAAAGATGTGGAGGCCAGCCCTGGCTCCAGCCCTCCCAACCTGACTCCCAAACTCCTCCGCAGGCAGGCCACTGCCTCTCCTTCCTCTGGCCTCTCTCACAAGGAAGAGGCCACCAAGGGCAGTGCCTCGGGGACAGGGACTCCTGTCACTGCCGAGCTGACACCCCCCAGCAACAGAGTAGGCCTTAACAAGGCTTCCTCTGAGGAGACCCGAGCAAGGAGGCACAAACACAGCTCAGAGTCCCCAGGGAAAGACAAGGGGCGGCTGGCCAAGCTCAAGCCTGCCCCGCCCCCTCCGCCTGCCTCAGCCGGGAAAGCAGGAAAGCCTGCACAGAGCCCCAGCCAAGAAGTGGCCGGAGAGGCAAGTGGGGCCTCAAAGACAAAATGCGCAAGCCTGGCTGTGGAGTCTGTGAACAGTGATCCCACTAAGGCTGGCCAGCCTGGAGAAGGACTAAGAAAGCCTGTGCCCCCATCTGTGCCAAAGCCTCAGGCGGCTACTAAGCCTCCAGGGACCCCCACCAGCCCAGTCTCCACACCTTCCACCGCGCCAGCACCTTCATCCCTGGCCGGGGACCAGCAGCCATCTTCTGCCGCCTTCATCCCCCTCATATCAACCCGAGTGTCTCTTCGAAAGACCCGCCAGCCACCAGAGCGCATCGCCAGTGGCACCATCACCAAGGGTGTGGTTCTGGACAGTACTGAGGCCCTGTGCCTTGCCATCTCCCGGAACTCAGAGCAGATGGCCAGCCACAGTGCTGTGCTGGAGGCTGGCAAGAACCTGTACACATTCTGTGTGAGCTACGTGGACTCCATCCAGCAGATGAGGAACAAGTTTGCCTTCCGCGAGGCCATCAACAAGCTGGAGAGCAACCTCCGAGAGCTGCAGATCTGCCCTGCAACAGCCTCCAGTGGGCCTGCTGCCACACAGGACTTCAGCAAGCTGCTTAGCTCCGTGAAGGAGATCAGTGACATCGTAAAGAGGTAGCAGCGGCCAGTGCGTGTCAACGGAGATGCTGCAGTCACGGGGCTTTTGTGCCTATAAGGAGAGGGATGGAGGACTGGGGAGCCACCGTCCTGACTCGGTGCTTCGCAGAGCATCAGGCAAGGCCAGGGCCTAATGGAGTCAGCCCTTCTACCTGTGTTGTGTGCATCGGCTGTCCGGCACCTCTCCTGCAAGCCACCTCTTCTCACTGCCTCTGTGTGGGCCTACTGCTCTGAAGACTAGCTGGCCTGCCAGGCCACCAGGCTCATCCCTCTCCAGGGCCTCAGACCCAGCTCTGCGGAGTGCCCAGAAGGACTGTCCTTTCCATGTCTTCGCTGGAGAGAGCATCCTTCCTCTTCTGATGTGCATCTTGTCACCAAGGCATGGAATCCCCCGTGCTTGCCATCCCTGGACCTTCTATGCTTAAGAACTGTCCCAGAGAGGCTGTGCTCCCTGTTTTCTCACGTGAAGAAAACTGTTGATTTAAGGGTCATGGGCGCTAAAGCCAAGGGCCCGGGCGGGTGGGTGCTGGAGACGGTGGAGCTGGGACAGTGTGCTCTGTCACCTGTTCTCTATCCTGTGCTGGGCCTGCAGATCCTGGATAGCAAGCTTGAGTTTGATGGCTGGCAGTCACTGGCTGGCCAGGCCAAGCCTCGGGCTCCAGGGAGCCCCCAGAATCTGAATTTCTGAGTAGTCTTCCCTCTCCTGCTCCTGAGGTCAGAGCCATCCTCCCTGGTCCTTGCCTTGACCGCAAGGGTCCTTCTGATGTTTTTGAGCATTTCAAAGCTCTGCACAGAAAGGACAGCCACTAGGTCCCGACAGGCAGGAAGGACCATCTGCCGGGGGCTCTCCTGAGCGCTGGCTGCTCTTGGGAGGCATGCACAGCCAGGCTGGGGTGGCAGACTTTGCCCATTTACCCAGGGCATGGCTTCCTTAGGCAGCCATCCAGGACCAGTGCTAAACGCAGACAAGTGTGGGTGTCTCCTTGCCTGACCCAGAGCAGCCAGCTGAAGAGCGGGGGGCCCCCACCAGGCCTTGTTCTGGGCCAGGAGAGACCTCCCCACTGCCTGCTTCTCCACTGTGCTGCCCCAGTCCCACACTAATCACCTAGACTTGGGTTGTATTTTTCCGGTAGAGATAATTTCCTCTGGATTGTTCTTCCGTGGTCCTCATAGCATATCACTTCCTTACCTCCAGTGGCTGTTCTGCAGCTCAAGGGAGGTCGTGCCACACTGCCAGCAGCCTTGAAAAGCCAGATAGCCCCATGCCCCGACACCATGCTCACAAGGTACCGGCCTGTCATTGCTGACATGGTGTTCCACTATATTTTGCATTACACTTTGGTATTACCGTCCTTTTTTATAGACTTGCTCTCTTATAGATGACATGTAAATAGTTCACCACCGTGCCCCCTCTGGCACACCAATGGCATCCCCCTTTTTTCTCAGTCCAGTACATTTTGTTTCTGTATATGAATCTGTGATTTTTGAATCCAAATTTCTCTGTAGTATTTTTTAAATAAATAAGTGTTTACAGAACTGTTGACAGATTGCTTGGTCTGCGACTCACCCCTGCCACCCATCACGTACTGAAAGGTCACAGCACGTGTGTCCTCACCACATGGCTGCCAGCTGCCCACCTCTTGTCAGCCTCCCAGCAGATGGTAACGTCCTGTGTCAGGCCTGGTGTGGGAGGGACCAAGCTCCTGAGGTTCTTGCTGGCAGAGTGAATCCCTCCCTGTCCTGAACCTACTACACCTTCACTCACGCGTGCCAGCGCTTAGGTTTGATAGGACAGTGAACAGCCACTGCCTCCAGCAGGCTCTAGTCAGTGCAGTGTCTGCTGGAGCCCATGACTAGGGTGCCGGGACACTGGCTGGGGTGCCCTGTCCCACCTCCAATGCCATTGCATCATATTTTGGGGAAATGGTCCGGGAGCTGCCCAGTGGCCCAATGGAATCTAGCTGCTGGCCCTCCTGCAGGTTTTCTGTAGCTAATAGGGTCATCCCTGAGTGGCTGCTTTGCCTAACAGGAACAGCAGGTGGGTTTCAGAGACAGCCACCACTACTAGCATTTTCTCTTTTGGGTGTGAAATGGGCCGGAGGGGTCCTCCCCATAGCCTCAGTTAGACAAGTACTCTGCCTATTTTCTCAGTGTTTCTTGTAAGGCCTCAGGGATGAGACCTGCCATCTCAGCCCAGGACATAAAATACTTTTTCTGTCTCCCACGTGTGTGTCATCTGAAACTTAGTCAATTCTAAGACTAGTTTTCTTGCCAGGCAGTGGTGGCCTTTAATCCCAGCACTCGGGAGGAAGAGGCAGGAGGATCTCTGAGTTCCAGGCCAGCCTGGTCTACAGAGCAAGTTCCAGGACAGCCAGGGATACACAGAGAAACCCTGTCTCAGAAAACAACAACAACAAAAAACTGACTTTCTTGATCTTCTTAGATCATAGATGCACCCTAGAATCTAATAGCTGTGGGTTGTTGCCCAGAGAAACAGAGCTCTGCACATGCCCATTCTGAGGGGCCAGTGAGGTGGCTCAGTAGGCAGAGCACCTGCTGCCAAGACCAACGACCTAGATTCAGGCTCTGGGACCCACATGATGGACCAGAGAACCGGCTGCTGCAAGTCGTCCTCTGGTCTCCAAGTACACACTCTGGTGCCTGTGCATTCACACATGCATGTATACACACGAGGAAAGTGGAAAGGTCCAAGAATCACTGAGGAAAAACCCCAGACTCAAATAGTATGCAAAAGCAAAGAGTGTTTCTGCACAAACAACCAGCATGCTGGAGTCCACCATTCACACAAAATGGTGACCCAGGACAAAGGCGAGCAGGCCTTTTTAAAGCCAAAGGGGAATTCCAAGTAAGGGTTAGGTAACCTTTAATCTGGCTGGGGGGCAGCTAGGCAGTTACATGGGTAGTTATCTCCTGATTGACTGTGGAATTTTATGGTCAATTCCTCCTACTGGTGCCTGGAACTACTGGTTTCTCAGGTCATTAGGTCAGGCAGGTCCAGTCGCATGAACTCAAAATGGAATTGAAGTTTTTCTTTCCAGAAAACAGGAATGATAGCGGTGTCTGCCTACAGGTGTGAGGGTTAGTAGATCATGCTGCTTGTGTTGGGGCTCTGGGGTGCACAAAGACCTACTGCACATTTCAGGCTCAGTTGCACCTGCTGCATTAGGACAAGGGAAGAGGCGGGGTGGTGCTGGCTACTTGGTGTCCCTACATTTGGAACAGGCACAGATTCTGGAAGTGTCTATACTGCAGTCATCCTCCCACCTGAGCTCTTGCTGCAGATGCCATGCAACCATGGAGATGCTCCCGCTGTTCTTCTGAGGTCTGGTGCCATCCTCTGAGGTGTAGAGAAGCTGAGGCTCAGAGAGGTGCAGCAGCCTAGCCAAGGGCACACAGCATGTGCCTGCCAGGTCGTGTTAGTTTGTAGGCAATGCAAATGGCTATGTCCTGCCTGCTGGAGGCAGGGCCCAGATTTAACTCAATACCCTCCCACACCACGTGCTCTGGGGAAATTCTTTCCCTAGGGCATGCGTGCGTGTGTGCGTGCGTGCGTATGGGTGGTGTCACCAATGTATTTTTTTGAGGCAGATTCTCATTGACCCTGAAACCAGCTGGATAGGCTAGCTGGCCAATGAGCTCGAGGACTCTACCTATTCCGGCTTCCACTACTACCATCTGTTCCACCCACCCCCAACCCATGCCGGGATTACAGATGTGCACCCAGCTTTTACATGGATGCTGCGGATCTGAACACAGGTCCTCGTGCTTGCATGGGCAAGCACTTTACTGAGTCCTCAGCCCCCTGGGAAGTCATTTCTAAGTCTGGTCTTGCACAGGTGACATGAAGTGGGGCCAGACTAAACAAATATGCCCCTTCCCCTCTGCCTTCATCCCTGATAGTCACCTGGCCTCTTGGGTGGGACCCCTGCTCCAGGTAATGTCGATTCTGCAATCAGACCCTCGGGATTCTGTTCCCCGGGGGGGGGGGGGGGGGGGGGGGGGGGGGGGGGGTTGAGACTTGTGCCTATAGACCACAAGCACAGGGTGATCAGAAACTCAATCAAGGTTGGGGTCTGTGGTGTCTTTGGTACTGGAGCAAGTGAGAATGCGCAGCTAGCCATCCTGGGCCTTTCTTTTTTTTTCTTTTTCCTTGAGCATTTAGTTAGTATTTGAAACAGGGAAATCTGACAGACCTTTTCTACCCATCTTAGCAGCTAATAACCTGTGGATGTACGCACCATAGGGAAGATTTGCCTTTTTCTTTCATTTTCTGTTCTTTGAGACAGGGACTCATTAGTCCTGACTGGCCTCCATCTCACTGTGGAACCAAAGCTGGCCTTGAACTTCTGATCCTCCAGCTTCAGCCTCCTGAGGATGGGGATTACAGGCCTGCACCAGTAAGCCTGGCTCTTGTTTGTGTCTTGAATAAATACAGACAGCTCTCGGGTTGAGAGCTGGAGATGCCAGGCCAGCAGGTGAACAGCGAGGGGCTAGGTCTGCCTCCTCGCGGTAGGTGTTTCCCAGAGCCTCCCTTTCCCCAGTCTGGAGATTTTCCCCTTCCCAAGAGGGCAGTGGAGGGCCTAGACCCTGCCAGAGCGTGGGAAACTTGGGGGCAGGGGTTAAAGAGGGAGCTTAGCACCACATAGGCGAGCTGGGTTAGCAGATCAATGCTTTAGCAGTCTGAGTGTTCTGATTTTCAGGGCTATTGAGCTCCAATGTACAAGCAAACTGGAGAAAAAATAGCTTTGTTGGTTTTCTTTTAATGATTAAAGGTAATGACAGCAGATGCATTCCTTTGAAGGCCTCCCGCTTCATCTCCGTCTTCACCATCGTGGTTAATCTAATCCTGCTAAATTAAGAACCTACCAGGCTTGAGGTAGAGCGCTTGCCTAGTAGGCACCAGGGCCTGAGTTGGGACCTCAGCACCACAAAAGAAGACAATTCAAAATGAGCCAGCCAGTACCTACCCACATAGTGAGTGACGGTGGACCGGTCTCAGCCTCATGGGTGGTATACAACCTGGTGAGTGAAGACAAGGGCCAGGGTCTTGACTCCAGGGTGCCGTTTGTCCTGGCTTTTGGTTGGTCTGTCTGTCTCATGTGTATGAATGAGCCGTGGGAGGGGTTGAGCCAGGCTACTGCCCCACAGAAGCGGAGTGGCCATCCCTGGCTGGTGAGGGAGATGGGTGGAATGGATGATAGTCGTCTCTCTGTGTCCACAGATGATCCGTGTTCTCGGGACCTGTCTCTCACAGACACTGACCCAGGGAGTGTGCCAGTCCCCATCATGTCACACTAGCAGGGAGCAGTCCCACCCCTTTGCTGGACACATCCTCAGTCACATCTTCCTGAGATGGTGGGGAAGGCAGAGTAATATGCCTTACAGATCCTAGTAGTGTCCTTGCCTTGTCCCTCTGACTGCAGCCCAGGGCCCATGTGCAAGGCCCCCTCCTCATCCTCACCTCCCAGCCCTGGTCCCCCAACAACATGATTCTTTTGTGGCTCCGATCTGTCAACCTTGATGAAGTGGCTTCCTGGCTGCTAAGGATTGAAAGCTGCTACTGAGGACGCAAGTCACTAATAGAATGGAAAACACCAGAACACTGTGAGGTGCCAAGCTGGGCCTGGCCCAGTGTGGTTCTAAAAGGCTAATAAAAATCCACCAATTAATTGTGACAGCTCAATGGAAAATTATTCAATTGTGAACAGGGGCAAACCGCCACTCGCAAGGAGGACGGAGATGTTGCCATAGAAACATCAATAGAAGTTCTCATCTCAGCAGCCACAGCCAGCCCTGGAGTGAGCGGCTTCTGACGGGTGTTTCTGACCCAGGATGGGATGTAGGAGACCCAGCCGCCTTTGAAAGGGATGCTCTGCCTGGCGCCAGGCCTGCACAAAGTGCAGACTGAGCCTGTCCCCGCTACACACACACCTTCCCTCACCTTCCCCAGGTGGAGATGTTGGTTTTGTTTTGTTTTTTCCCCCTCACACTCATTCTGAGGAATATAAGGAACAGGGAAGCGCAGAGAGGGAAACATCCTGTGCTGTATTTCCCTGTTCTTTCGCCCAGCTGCCAATTAAGGGGCTGCTAGGAGAGGTGTACGGGGGGTACAGACAGCCTGATTTCCATCTCCCCAAAGTGAAGACTCCAGGAGCTCAAGAACAGAAGTTTCTGGGGCCCATAGGACCTGGAAGGAGGAGGCCAGCATTCCATTATGATGCTGAAGCTGTTATAACTTTTATTTCAAAAGACACACACCGCACATTCCTAGTTTGGCTATTTGAAACTCAACCTTGCTTAGCAAAAAACTACCCCCTCTGAGTTCCCATGAGGCCCCTTGGCTTAGCAAACACTACCATAAACAAGGCCAGCAACCAGCGGGGACGGGCAGCCAGAGGGGGTGCGCAGGCCATCTGAAGGGCACCTTGGTGCCACTGCCCCCCTCCACCGGGCTTTCTTGCCAGAGGCATCTTGTGCTAACGGGGTGGAGAGCACGCTTACAGTTTTGGGCTTGTCTGTGTTTGGGTGGATTGGCTTTTTCCTCTTTCATCTCTAATTTTCAGACCCACACTGTATGCACAGTGGAGTGTGTTCTTTCACTTCAGATGCCAGCTACCAGCATCCCTGCGGGGACTGTCAGAACCTTGATTTCCCACTGTAATCTCTCAGCCCGCCTACCGACAAATGAGCAACAGAGCCAGGAGCCTGTTGTATCCATGGCCCCATCACAGCCTCAGTGCCCTGCCCCTCGGGGCTGGGGGCTACTTCAGTCAGACCACTGGGGAAAGAGGGAGGCTGAGACAGACAGCACCCTGAATCACGGGCTGCGACAAGGACTCTCTTGTGGGTTTGTTTGGGGGGTGGGTAGTTGGTTGTTCTTTTTTTGGTTTTGTTTTTGTTTTGTTTTTTTTAGCGCCACCCAGGTTTTTTGCTTTAGCAAAGTTGGAAATGAGAAGTCGAGCACACATCCATTTATCACTAGTTCCTTGTTAGGCCTTTACTGTCTCCAAGCCTAGGTTCTTGAGGTTGGGGGTGGGGGCAACCGTGGACAGACACACAGACAGGGCAGAGTGCACACAGGCCCTCACCGGCCAAAGCGAAAACTGAAGCCTCCCTTCCTCCTGCTATAGCTGCTGAGCTCCTCCGCCAGGGTCCCCAGGGGGCTGCTGGCCTTCTCTGACTCAGTGGGCAGGAACCTTGCAGCCTCACTGCTGCCATCCTGCCTCCTGAGGCGGAAGCCGGTGCGATCCCTGCGTGAGGCCTGCAGCCCCTTGGCCACCGTGAGCAGGGCCTGCGGCTGTACTGTAGGCCACCAGGAAGGCCCCTTCACTGAGTGGGAGCTTCGTCTCTCAGCCAGTCGGGCCCAGCTCATCCTGGCTCGGATGTCACCATCACCGTCTGTGGGCCCCCTTTCGTCCAGCAGGAGAAAGCAGGAACTCAGTGGCAGGACAAGGAGGTAAAGCAATGAGTGGAGGCTCCTCATCTGAACAGAGGAAGAAGAGGAGAAGGTTGGCAGCCAGCTTTGGCCACATGCAATCCCTGGCCCCATGCTTCGCAAGGCCTGGGCAGCCTTTGGAGGGACGGTTGCTGGCTCAGCTTAGCCTGACTCCCTGGCAGCCGGGACACCAGACTTTCTCAGTCACCGCAGGAGCTGGCTGTACCAATTAGGCTGATTCTCATTCACCTGCCACCAGGGAACTGCCTGCCTTGGTGGCTCAGTACTAGAATACCACGGCTGCCAGCTGGCTTGCAGAGGTACCTGGGTGGCCCTCAGGGCTGTGTGCATTTGGGTTCAATTTTCTATTATAATTATTGACTCCTGGGCCGTGGGCAGAGAAGCGGCGTGTTTTCAACTTGATAATGAATAGGTCTACAGGGTCTGCTGGGAAACCCCACTGTCTCCCTAATTCAGGAACAAGTTGCTCTTGGGAGAGGGAAATGGGTCTGGTGGCCCTTGTCTAACTCAGACACCTACTTGAGGAAGAGCCAGTGGCAGGGCTAGGGACAGCCATTGAGCTCACTGGACAGGACAGGCTGTGGGCTAAGGATTACCCACAGGAATGGGCTTATCTTCACAGTAAGTCTGTCCACAACAAACTGTGCCCCACCACACAGCTAGAGGGGGGCTCTGAGTTCTAATATCAGGGTGGCTTCTCAGTGTGCCAGGCCTCGGTGAAACACTTGCTTCTTGCATACAGCCATGCAACCTGGGTGCCACCCCCCAAATTCTTGGGCTCAAAGCGGCTCAGGGTTTGCCCTAGATTCTACAGTTTTATAAGGGAGTGAGCTGAGTTCAAGGTACCCCTATTACTCTGTACCCCCATGACTGTCCCTCTGTCTCTAGGTCCCCCACACACACCCTTTGTTGGGAACTGTTCCCTTCCCTCAAAGAGTAAGTAAGTCTGTTTTTTAGCAACCATGGGTGAGCAGGGCCAGGCTGGCTCATCCTCTGAGGAACCCCCTGAAGCTGGAATAGAGGGGAAGGGAGGCGTTCTTCCCAGAAGCAGCTCCCTTGAAAACATTTCTAAGAAGGAAGCTCAGTCAGAAAGCTTCACAAACAACAAAAGCAACCCAGCTTCCTACCCAAATCCAGCTTGCTAAACCCCCTGGTCCCCAGGGGCTGGAGTAGCCTCCAGTCTTCTTCTGCTAAAGGGGCTTCCTCAGGGCCTGGTGGAGAGGGCCCCCCATGGGGGACAGACAAGCCTCATTCCCTTCTCCCCACAGAAGATGTGGGGACCAGGGAATGTTCTTTATCCTGGAAGAATGCTTCATGGCTAGCAGCTAGGGCTGGCCTGCATTGTTGGGACTTTCGCATAGGATGGAACTGTGGGTCTCCCACAGAATGAAACTCCCACTGTTTCCAGAGTGTGGTTCCAGGTGCCCATACCTGCCTGCACCCAGCTCACCTGGAGAGCCTGTCCCCTGCTGTACTCACTGTGCTGTGGGCTGCTCTAAGGAGGGCAGGTGGGTCCCCGGGGCCCCAGTGCCAGGCAGAGCTGCTCGGGTCCTGGTCCAGCAGGCATGGCTCTGGGGATTCCCTGCTTTATGTAGATCCCTGGTGTCATGGGCCCCAGCCTGCCTGATTGCTGTGCATTCCTAGCTCTAGGATTCCTTTGGGGCTGCTGGTGGTGAAGGAGAGGTTGCTGTGGGCCGCAGGACAAAGACACAATGCAAACCGGATGTGGTCTGATGAGAGTGGCGGGCGCCGCCCTTGGAGAGGGTAGCTCCATCTCATCTTGGGTGAACTGCCGGCTCAGATTCTGGAGACCCTGGGTGGAGGGAGACATGGAAGTCCGCCCTTGAGAACCTTTGCTGCCTTTGTCATCTCCCTCCAGAGAGAGTGAGCTTAACAGAGTCATCTTCCTCACGGCGGTGGTGGGTCACGGACACCCAGACCCCTCTAAAGGAAGGTGAGGTGCTCCGGTGTGTGAGACAGTCTCCATTGGGAGCCTTCAGAGAAGTGAAACGAGGGAGGAGTTCCTGCTTTTGAGGGGTTCAGGGCTTCTGAGGGGCTCAGGGTTTAGAACTAGGCAGGCCCCTCTCCGGCTGAGGCTCCAGCACCACTGTCGATCTGTCCCAAAGATGGCATGCTGTCTGTCTCACCATCCAGCCCCATGACTGGACTGTACCCGATGCCTGTATATACCTTTTCAGACTTGGCTGCCCATCCTGACAGGAAACCACGGGGCCTGCCCTTCTGAATCACAGCCATCTATGATCACGCCCACCTCCCCAGTGGCTGTCATGGTGGCCCAGGGATAAGGCATCATGCTAGCTAGATGTAGACCTTGGCAAAGGCATAGGACATGTGGTGAGGTCATCAACTCTCATTCCTCCCACACTGGCACCCGCAGTGTGTTCATGGTGTTTGTCCCTCCCACCCGTCACCAGAGACCATGGCTTCTCTTCAGCTGAGTCCATGGCCGGGTGCTGTTCTTACTAGCCTGGCATCACCTCAGCATGTGTCTACGGGGGCTACATCATGACTTCCAGAGATTCCCTCTGGAAGCTGCCCTCATGGGTGCTCTGGCCAAGGTGTGACCACGACCCATTTCAGGACCACTACTCAGTGCAATTCGTCTGGTGGCTAATGACAGTCCGTTCCCTCCCCAAGTTGAGACCTGGATTCCGCAGCTACAGGTAGGATGGGACCCTCTGTAGACAGGTCCCCCTTGTGGCTCACCTGTTGCTTGGCCCAGGCTGGGTTCCTACCTGCCATGCTGGGCCCCTCAGGCCAGGAAGCTAACTCAGTCAGATGTTTACTTTAGTCTAAGTCCTGGCTCTGAAGGCTAGCCAGACTCCGGGAGTGCGTTCCAGGCACACTTGCTGGGTTCCTGCTTGCATCTGTCTCTCCGATCTTCAAGCCCTAGTTTCTTCAGTCTCTATCCGCCATGATGGGGAGAACTTGCCAGCAGCTGGTGTCCAGGGCAGCGTTGCGACTGAAGCCGAGGGTACCTATGATGTCATCAGCATCACAGGCCTAAGGTCAGAGGCTGAACAAGAAGCAGTGTTGCAGGAGGAAATGGAGGGGCTGGGGTGGGGTGTCAGCTTTCCAGAACATTCTAAGGCTCCCTGGGTTAGTCCTGAGGGCACAGGGCTTCCATGCAGCCCGTCAGAGCTCACCTACAGTCTTACTTCTGGACCCATCCTTGTTTCTTATGGTGTGAGGGTCGGGACTGAATGTGACAAGGAATATCCATGACAGTCGGGCTGTGCCCTCACAGGCATTGATCCAGTCCTCAGGCTCCTGGCTTCATTCATCTGAAGGATTCCTCCCAGAACAGGACCCAGCCTGGAAGCCCATATGGCCGTGATCTCAGGCAGTCCTGAACCTCTGAAATTGATGATATCCTCATGTCATGAAGGTCTTGTGGACCCACTACACCCTGATTATGGCAAGGCCAGCAGGGTCCCCTCCCCACAAGTGTTCACCACCACTCGGACTCTCCAGTCTCCCCCACAGAGCCCTAAGGAGATCTCTTCCTTCAGGACCATGGTGCCCTCCCTGTTGGTGGCTGGTCCCCAAGCCCCTTGATAACTCTAGAAAGCTCCACGAGACTGGGTCAGTAAGATTTCAGCTGGCTCTTAGAGCCAGAGCCAGGGTGGTTCTGCTGAGGGAAGCACCATGGCAGTGGCTAGCAGGGTTAGGGGACAGGCTAGCTAGGCAAGCTCCCACATAGGTGTGTGTGTTTCCACGGAGACGGGTGGACACATTCACCCTGGATTTCTGTGGCCTGGCTCAGGAGTCCTGTCCCCAGGCATCCCCCATCTCTGTCCCTCCAGTCCTGGGACCCAGAATGAGCTGCCTAGAGGACAGGGCACTGAGGATCATGGGGGAGAGACCAGGAACCGGTGCCCTGTGGATATGGACTCAGGACACTCCCACAGTACAGGCATGCCCCCATGCTGGCGCTCCCTCCAGCCATGTACTTCCTCTGACAGGGGCTCTCCACCAACACTGCCTTTCATGAACTAACTTGGGCCGCAAGCTGAAGCAGCAGTTGGTTTGAGAGGGGAAAAAAAATGACAGTTAATTAGTTCCTCAGAGAGGTGTCAACGCCTTGGAACCCCAGGACCCACCCCCTGTGGAGGCAGTTCACAGAGACACCCCCTGGGATGCACGGATGGAGCCAGCCCAAGTGAACCCATGAGTCCTAGACTCCAGGGCACCTACTGGATACAACCTAGGCAGAAAACAGGCCTTGCCCTTCCCCGCGGCCCAGGCCTGGCTGTCTCTGCCTAGCCAGTAACTCCTTGGGAGTGCAAAGCCACCTGGCCAGTGGAGCAGACGGGCGGGCCCCAGAATGCTGGGTACCTGCCTAGATCTGCTGTGACTGTAAAGCAGGACTACAAGAGAATGCTGGGCGCTGGGTCACCACGAGACTTTATTGAAGACAGGGAAATACAAGACACCAAGTGCACGCAGCCCCAAGTAGCGACTGTCCCACACTATTTGCCCATGGGGTGCTACACTGACCCTCAGAGCTCCTCCCCAGCCCCAGGGCCCCATTGCACCCACCAGCATGCACAGCTGGCCTCTGATCGGACCCCTCCCCCACCCCCAATTCCTCAGCAGCCTGACTCCAGGCCTCTGGATTTATGGATCCCTGTCGTTGGTGGGCCATCAAAGCCCCAGGCAACCTTCACCCAAGGCAGATGAAGAGACTGAGGCTCTCAGAGGCCCCCAGACCCTTGGCTCCATATGTTGTTTCCTCACAGTTCTGGGTTCCATGAGTCTTCTGCCAGCATGTTGCTCCTCAGATCACTGGACCAGGATCAGGGCAGCCATGGGCCTTGCTCTTGCCCCTTGTACACATCTCCTGCCTCAGGGCCAAGTCATCTTGGTTGAAGCTGGAAGCTCACACTGTTGCTCAAGGACTTTCTGGTCATCCAAGGCCCTGCTCTCTCCCAGGAGTCCCAGGACCAAGATATGCAGTAACCATGGCCACATATTCCTGAACTGCACCTGGAGGCTTGAGGTGACAAGGATGAGGTGGCAGGGAAGAGACAGGCCCTGGAGATGCCTCTTCTGCCCACAAACACCAGTGTCCTGCTCTCATGAGCCACTAATGCTCCAGGAGAGGCTCACACCTCTAACTGATCTGCCACCAGCCCAGGCTTGCATGGGGACCAAGGCGCTCCCCACTCACTGTGTGCTGGCTAGGTGGCTAGTGGCATGTCCCAGGTGTAGCCGGTTTTGAGGCCTTTGGTGGAATCCACAGAGTCACCATGGGCATGGAAAGAAGTTTTGATGCTTTGCAAAGTAGAGACAGCCACAGCACCAAGACCCTAGTGTGGGGAGTGGAGGCCCTGCCCAAGAAGGAAGGCAGTGTGGCTTGACCAAGTGCCAGCATGGGACTGACTCAGTCCAAAGTAGGTCTGCTGGGTCAGTGACCTCATCCTGGTCACATCGTCATGTCTCAGTGGGCCTGCCCTAGCCCCCTACCAAAAGCTTTTCTCAGGTGACAGCCATCTGCACAAACATCAGACCATTGAACTCAAGGTGGGGCTGGAGGCTGTGACCCATTGTGCAGGTAACCCCTGGGTGCCTTTGGAGGGTGCACACTAGGGAAGTGAAGGTAGGGCTGTTGTCCTGATCTCTCCCCACTCTGTGCCCACTCAGCCAATGTCTAGCAAAGTCACACCCCCTAGAGTACCAGCCTGGCTTGTGGGGAGGGTGTGGTGTCCCCAGGGCAGTGGCTAGGCTCTGAAGGGCTACCTTCTCCAGTGTGACCAGATGCACGTCACCCCTCACCCATCCACCAGCTGCCCTTTCAGGGTGAGCTTCAGCTCCTGTGCCCTGCAGCCCTGCCTGGCTTGTAGCCCATGCCTCCTGACTCACACATCTGTGAATCCGTTACTTCACTTGCACAGGTTTGTTTGATACCACATCAGAAAGCACTTGGCAGTTCTGAGCTGTGCTCACAGAGGCAGCTGGCAGCGGAAGCCACTTCAGCACCAGCCTTGGGGGCGGGTAGTGTCTGCCATGGTGTGTTTAGGTTCCCACCTACCTCTGCAGTGTGACTAGGTGCCTGGTGTTGAGGACAGAGAGGGGATGAGAGGGGACTTCCCTGTGTGTCCCTTGTCCCTGTCAGAATCTTGGCTACTCTGGGCTGGAAACATGTTTCCTGACACCAGCGGGGGACCAAGTAAGCAACAATCGGCCTTGTCCAGCACCTAAGACGACTTTGTCCCACACAGATGTGCTACGGACCCCTGCTGAAGACCCAAGGCCCAACGTGAGGGACCGAGCAGGTCACAGAGTCCGCCTGAGGGGTTCAGGCTCTGGTACAAATCTGGCAGAAGGAAGAGGCATGGGTCACTGCCAATCTACCTCTAGGTGTCCCCTCCTCCTGTCAGAGAAGGGTCACCATTGCCATCTTACCTTCCAGTCCTTTTCAAAGTCCCTATCAGTTTCCCATATGAACTGCAGCCTGCCTTCTTGGGGGATCACCTGTACCAGGGAAAATGGTGGGTGCAGGTGTGGAGAAGGCTGGACAAGGAAATGTCCAGATGTCCAGCCTGCTCGATGCCTCAGTCTCCTGCCCCCAGTTAGACCCTGGTGGCAGTGCCTGTGATCACCAGCAGGGGGAAGCCTCTCTGCAGAGATGGCAACCTTGGGCCATGCTGAGTCCAGGGCTGGCTTGCTTCTATTCAGGCTTATGAAAGATCCTAGAGTCAGTCCATGGAGGTTGGCAGAGCACAAAAGCCTGGCACACCCCCACCCTAAGATGTTCTCAATGGCTTAGGCCAGTCCTACTCCTGCTCCAAAGGCAGGCGATGTGGGGCATGAGCCATGGCTACCATGCAGGAGGCCAGGTGGACCTCATATGAGTGGGAAAGAGCAGAAAGCAGCCAGGAGACTAGAAACCCCTTCAAGTCTGCAGAGACCCAGGGAAGGGTAGCCTAGGGTACTAGCCTCGGTCTTGGGACTTTGTACACAGCTGTGCCCTAGTCCAGTTGGCTACAAGTGATAGTTGCCCCAGCTATTCGAGAGGTTCTCTGTTTAGAGGTGGGGTCTCCAGACCCTGAGGGAATGGGGCTAGGGCAGGCAGGCGTCAGATGCAGGAAGGCCTGGGCCTCCCACTTTGATCTGCTCGAGGAGCCCAGAGTGTTGTCTTGCCTCCTCCTACTCTTGATGTTCTTGGAAAGCCAGGAAAAGTGGGGGATGCTGCCCTGCCAGGAGACAGCAGGCGAAGCGTGAGGACCCAAGTCTGGGCAGGTAGGCTGTGGGGGTGCCAGGTGCTAGCCCCACTGGTAGAAACAGAGATCATGTCAGCTGATAAACAGGGACCTGGTTGAGAAAGGCTGTCACTGGCTCAGGGAGCTGAGTCAGCCATGCACAGGTGGGCAGAGAATTGCTCTTGCAGCAGCAGGCATGGAGTGGGCACTGGGTGAGATGTTGGGGACTAGACATAATCAGAGGATGCTGGTGCCGGGCAGCATGCCAGTCTAGCGGTCCTCCCGGACTGGCCGGATCTTCATCTCTGAGAACTTCAGTGAGTACTGCCATCCGGTCCACGAGGACCACTCGACGCCATCAGCATAGGAGGCATGAGCACCACGCAGGTACTGGCCGTTGAGGTTGGACGTGTGGCAGTTGCGGTACCACCAGGCTCCTCGGTAGAAGGCAGCACAGTTGTTCTCTGAGTGGTCGCTGTCCCGGTCCTTGGTGGTGAATCTCATGCCACTGTGCTTCAGGAGGGAGTCACCTGGACAGCATGTGCACACAGGGGTGGGCACCTGGAGAACTGCACGGGCCCCAGAACACTGCCCACCAACCACATGAGTGTTGAGTGTACACACCACCCCTCAAACCTGTGTCCAGGCGGCTCACCTGCCAGCCCCAAGTCACACATAGGCCTTCTGGCTGTTCCAGGGTCCAGGCCCCCCAGTTTTCTGATGCTCCTGTTCCTTTTTCTGAGATCCCAGAGGTCTCACCTACAACTTAATGGCCCCCACAGAACCCAACTCCAAGTATCTGCTGGCTCTGGCTCTGGGCTCAGCTCTTCACTCTGTGACATGGATAAACCACCCAACCTCTATAGGGTTGCAAGAGTGAAGACCGGATGGGACTTCTGACCTAGATCCTGACCCCAGAGGGACGAGGGGCTTGACCCAGCAGGCCAGCTCCCCCTGCTGCACCAGGAGCCTCACCTGCGGTGCCTGAGTAGTCAGCCACCGTGAGTGGGTACCCGTCCTCTTCAGGGTCCACGGAGAACAAGCCCACACCAAAGCTCCCATAGTGGGCATAGGCAGTTCCATTGTCAAAGTCTTCTAGGTCCACGTGAAGCTCATAGGCTGCTTGTGTGGTCAGGGCGTGGATCCGCTTGAGCCCTGAGGAGACAGAGGGAGAAAGATGGAGGAAGTCAAAGGACCCAAGGGGGGTACACCCTACACCCAAATGGGAGCTGAGGACAGCTGCCAAGTGTGTACTCTGTGCTCTGGGCCACTTCCTTCTTCCTGCAGGCAGGATTTTGGTAGGAAGCTAGTGACTCAGCTGTAGTTGTCACATCTGGTTTTGTGTGTGCGTGTGTTGGCATCTCAAGCATGTGTGTCAGGGTGGCTCAGATGTCGTCCTCTACTTTTGTCTACCTCGTGTTTTTTGAGACAAGTTCTCTCACTGAACCTGGGGCTCAGAGGTTCAGCTAGGCTGCCTGGCCAGTGAGCTCCAAGGACCCCGGTACCCCTGTCCACCTCCTCAGCACTAGGATTATAGGCATGTGCCATTGCTCCTCGTTTTTTTCCCCATGGGTATGGGGATCCAAATTGAGGTCCTTTTTACCCAACTCAGCCATCTCCTCAGTCCCCCAAACGTAGGCATTTTGAGGTGACAGCTGGTAGAGATGGTTGGAATTTGCAGGTCCGATGGGGCGGTCCCACACTTATCTGAGCCTGGCCTTTGCATATACTGTTTTCTCTCTGTTCCTTATAGCCCTGTTGCCTCTCTGTTCAGCCTTGGGAAGGTGGCTGATCTCCCATGCTGACCCAGGTGCCTCCATCTTCTTAACATTCATCATTCTGGTTCTAGCTAGCTCCTTGTGATTTTCCCTGCCAGCCTAGCTCCCTAAACACAACTCTACAGTCAGTGTTTGCTGAGACCCGAGTGGGCACAGTGGGACCAGGCGTGACACTTGCTCAATAAATATTTCTCAGTTCATAGAGCCAAGGCAGTGCCTGCGTCTCCTGCTATCCCCGGGTCCTGGTCCTGCACACCCCCGCCACCCCACCCCCTTCCTCTCTGCTTCTCTTCCTCCCCCCCTGCCCCCCACTTTCCTCCTCGCTGGCCCTTGGGCCATCCCAGGGTCTCACACAAACAGGGCACTTTGCTGCCGTCACGATCAACCTTGATTAAGAGGGCATTTAATTAAATGCCTCACAGGCTCACACGCCTATAGTGTTCCATCAACCCCTCCCCCTGGGCTGGCTTTGGGTGATTGTGTGCTTAATTAAGAGTTTTGTGGACCAGGCAATCAGCAGGTCATCACGGGATCCCTGCCCCACCCCTTCACCCCATTCAGAACCGCTGACTCAGTTCAGCCCAGAGACCTGGAGGAGGTGGGGTCTAAGAGAGCAGGCAATCCTGCCTGGTCTGTCCCCAGCACTGGGGTCACCAAGGCAAGATGCTTTTCCCTTCTGGGTGTGGCTTACACACCTGTGCAGAGCTGATGGACAGATGCTCAGGCAGCAGGTGACAGTGACAACAGTTCCCACCTGGAAGACACACTCCATTTCAAGCACCTCCTGCATAGTGATCAATCAGGCAACTCAGAACATGGTTAATTACAGAGTCTGAACACAGCCTGTGACCGAGCCCACCGTGCGTTGCCCAGAACTCTAGAACTGAGCCAGGCACAATGATGCCCCAATGTACGGGTGGGAGAGGAAGGCTCAGAGAGGTAGAGTCAACTGGCCAGATCACAAAGGCTGGCAAGCAGCAGAGCTGGGATTTGAACCCAGGCAGAAAGGTCCAGGCCTCTGTTCGTCTTAACCAGGATAGATTGTATTTCCCTGGAACATCATATAATAGAGACAGCCCCAGGAGGGATGTTAAGAGACGCTGTTTTCTATCATGCCACGGTCACTGAGGCCTAAAAACCCACAGTCAGTATGGCACCGCTGGGGTTAACAGTACTGGGCTCTGGATGTGCTTCCGGGTGCCTTGCCCTGGGGCTGCTGGGCAAACTGACAGAGGGGCGGGGCCCTGAGACTTATCTTAGCCTCTCTCCATTCCCTGCCTGTGCCTCCATCTTTACTGTAGAAAGCTCCTGCTCTCATTGACCTAGGATCTCTGCCAGTCATGTCTCTCTCTGACTCCCTGAACAATGGATTGGGAGCTACAATGCAGCCCAGTAGTCTCTCAGAGTGACAGAGAACCCCATACCACACATGGTCACCCCAGGGAGTTCCAAAGCATAGGGGGCTGGCCAGATGGCTGAGCAGGTGAATCACAGTGCTTGCTGCCAAGCCTGAGAACCCAAGTTCAGTCCTCAACAGAGTGGAGAGAGCTAACTTTCATAAGCTGTCCTCTGGTCTACACACACACACACACACACACACACTCCCATTCATGTAGACATGCACACCTACCTGCCTCCATACCACCCCACACACACATCCAAAAAATTAAATCTTCAGGAAACAAGCAATAGTGGAGAAAAGGGTGAGAGGCAAATTAATGAAAGCAAACATGTGTGATGTGTACCCACAGCCACAATATAAAAAGAGCATCCCTAAGTCACCAGGGACAGAGGAACCCCTCAATGAGAGGGGTAGAAAAGCAGAGGGGACGCCCCAGGGATGCTGAGGGCCTTTCGGTTGACATTCTTGTCAGGGCTCCTTGTCGCAGAGCTAATCAAAGCTCTGCTTAAATGCTTCCTCCCCACCTTCTGCAGCTGCTGATAGATTTCAATTAAGATGCCACCGAGAAGCAACAGCGAGGCTCCAACCTTGCTCCAAGCTTATGGGTGGGAAGTAGGGGCAGGGGTACCACTTTTTCCTTCACACAGCCACCTTGGCTGCGTGAGGAGGAATTTCCAACTCATCCCTGTCAGCAGTCCCTTCTAAAATGTCACCAAACATGGCACGTCCTTCCCAGGGAGCCTGCCTAGGCTTCCACACCCAGCATATACGATGGGACACGTGGCCTCCTTCTTGAACTCACTGTAGAAGGGGGATGATGGGAACAGGACCATCCTCCTGGCTGATACAAGGCCCCAGAGACTGCCATGTGACATTTAAGTGACCCCAAAGTGAGCTCCCCATAAACTCTGACCATGGTCCAAATGGTGTGTGGCCTCCCTTTATGTAAAGTCTACTGGGCAGCAGGATGGGGCAAGTCCTGTCCTCCTGGCCCTTGGTCAAGGAACATGAACTTACTTCACTGACTTCATAGGTCAGCATACTGGTGACTTATGGGCACCTATCTTCTTCCAATCTGCCATGGGACCTGCCTCCCACCCCCACTGGGGTGTCAACAAAAGTGTCTCTGCATCAGCCATGCCCCTAACACCACCTGGTACCCATACTCAGGATCCCATTCCCTTAGGAGGTGCCAACTGGACTGGCCACTCAACTGGGAGCTGCCCACTTAGCATCCCCAGCATGGCCACTGCTGGTCCTGAGGGCAGGGCAACTGCTCTCAATCCTCCTGATACCTGAGATGGGGTCCCCACACCCACCGTAGCTGGAGTGACTCAGAACTGTAGGGGGCTCTTAGTCCTCAAACAGCACAGGGCTTCCTGCTTCCGACCTAGAGTCACTGGGACAGCCCCCCCCCCCCTTGTGAGCCCTGAGAACTGAACCGCAGTATTCATCGGGCTTGGGGACAAGTGCCCTTACCCACTGAGTTATCTCCCTGGCATTTTTGGTTTATTGTTGTTGTTGTTTTCGAGACAGGGTCTTAATACATGTCACTGCCTGGTCTGGAAATCATATGCACACCAGGCTGGACTCAAACTTGTAGCAATCCTCCAGCCTCAGCCTCTCCAATGCTGGGTTACAAGCATAAACCATCATGTGTAGCTTTTTGTTTTTAATTTTCTTGCTGGCCTTGAATTACAGAACTCAGTCTGGCCTTAAACTATGTAGCCTGGCTGGCCTGGAACTGGGGTCCTCCTGCCTCCTGGGTGCCAAGGCCACTTCACCCAGCGTTCCCGGTCACATTGAACAGCTCATGACCATGGGACTCTCTTGTATAGTGTTCTTCTGTTGGCTCTATACTCATGGTCTCCATCATTTGATCCTCTGTAGTTGCTCCCAAGTACCTATGAGTGGCCTCAGACACCGGGAGGCCCCAGAGACTAGAATGGAATCCATTTACAGAAAGGCAAGGAGTGGGCACAGTATGGGATGCCCCTAGTGTGGAGGTGCTTACCCAGCCAATGCTCCCCTGTGAGCTTGCCGAAGCCATCCCGGTATGCCTCCCAGCCTCGGAAAAAGTTCACAGAGCCATCCTCCCGGCGCTGAAACACCTGCAAGGGAAAATGAGGTATAACATTGGAACCAATGGCCTGAGGACTCCCAGCCCCTTGACTCCCACCCCTCCCTGCAGGCTCCCCTGGGGCTGGCAGCATAGGATACAGGGATGGGGTGAAGACCAGGCCATCCACTTTCCTCAAGAGCTCCTGTCTCTGGGACCTGGGGCAGACCAGGGTCTCAGGAGCTTGTGGTAGCCAGAGGCAGGGCTGACTGGCCCACTGCAGATCCATGGAATGTCCCCACAAGGAGCAGATGCCACTGGCAGGAATCTCAGCCTGCTTCTCCTGTGGGGGCTGGGCTGAACCTTTCCTGGTTCTCACCAGGAGCCAGGGGCCTGAGGTTGTGGCCTGGCTGATAGAGGGTTTGCTGGCCCTACATGATCTCTGGGTTTTGTCTCTGCCTAAGCCAGGCATGGTGGCACAGCACTAGGAGGGTGGAGGCAGGAAGAGCAGAAGTTCAAAGTCATCTGTGGCTACACTGAAAACCCAAGGTCAACTTGAGCTTCATGAGATGCTGTCTCAAATAAAAAAGACAAAGAAAGTTAAAAAATGGAGGGAGAGAGAGGGAAGGTGTAGGGAGAGATGGGCATATGTTTAGGGATTTTATTGGTGTTATTGTCTTTTGTTTCTTTGGGGTTTTGTTTGGTTGGTTGGTTAGTTGGTTGGTTGGTTTTTCGAGACAGGGTTTCTCTGTGTAGCCCTGGCTGTCCTGGACTCACTTTGTAGACAAGACTGGCCTTGAACTCACAGGGAGATCCGCCTGTCTCTGCCTCTTGAGTGCTGGGATTAAAGGAGTGCGCCACCATGCCTGGCCCTTGTTTCTTTGTTTTTGAGACAGGATCTCACTCTGTACTATTTATACTGGAAGTTACTATGCATCCCATAGCAATCCTTCTGCCTCAGCCTCCCAAATGCTAGACCTGCAGGCACACATCATCATACACTCGGTCCATTCTCATGTTTTTAAGGGACCCCTCGCCTTAACCTTGACACCCAGATTCCCACCTCTGTGGGATCCTGCCCTCCAATGCAGAGATCCAGGGGTGTGGATCCACCTGGCAGGATCCAGGGGTGTGGCCTGGGAACCTCGAATCCAAGCCACTTCTCAAGGGAGGCCGCCAGAGGGCCTAGAGCTGCCCTCGGGTGCGACTCGGGTACCAACGAGTCGAGTCGCCTCTGTTGTTTTTAATAACATTCTCGATTTGGGAGTCTGAAGTCCCATTGGTTAAATTGCCTTGAAACAAGAACCGTGCTGGTCCCGGTCGAGCTGACGAGTATTTACAGGATCGCTGACAGTCCCGTTCGGGGCCGCCTGGCCCACGCCGCCTTTCTGTTTAACAAGCCTTTTCCTGCTCATTTGCACAGGCGGCGCCCACCTGCCGCCATCTGTGTCTGCCTCTGATGTCAGAGCTCTGGCTGCCTCTTTCATTACTAAGCAGCCCGGTTCCGGCAGCTTGGAACCGCCCGGGTGCCCGGGCGGAGCAGCGGCGTCTGTTTGCGAGATGCACTAGGTCCCTGGGGACGTGTCAGTCACAGGCAGTTGGGCAGCTCTGACGTCACAGGCCGAGGTCGGGGTGGGTGGGGGAGAGGGGAGGAAGATGACACTTTTTTTTTTTTTCTATTGCCCCGACCTGGACCTGCCCTGAAATTTCAAGTCCTCAGGAGGGACCGGCTGGGTGGAAGGAAGCTCGATAAGGCTCAGGGAGATCTGAGCCGTGTGGAGAGCCGTATTGACGGCTGCACATTGGGACCCTGAGCACGCGCCCTTTGAAAGGCTTAATCCTGGCAGAAGCTTAGGCCCTCCCGAAGGCGAAGGCGAAGGCGGCAGGCAGGCTGAGCCTGCTTCTGCTGGAGGAGGAGGAGGAGATCTGCAGGAGCAGCAAGCTAGAAGCCCCCACCCCACCCCCGCAGGCCAGCCCACACTGGAGGCCCTAGGGCCCCCCACCTCAGGGGACTCAGCCCAGTTAAGTGGGGGAATGCTAAGGGCCTGGACTACGGAACCTATCTGCTGCATAGATCTCTCTGGCGGCACAACCCTCTCTCCCCTCTCCAAACCTGTTTTGTCATCTGTGAAGGGCCACAGGCTGTTGGGATCCACTGAGCCTCGTGCATAGTAGGTGTGCACTCAGTACTAGCCGGATAAACATGAGCTTTTCTAGCTTGGCCAGTCTCCTTTGCTCCCCTCTCCTTCTTACTCCACTCTCTCTTCCCAGTGTCAGCCCTACATACCTCCTCTCTAGCCTGCTACCAGCCTCTTTCAGACATATGGTCCCATCCGGTCTCTAAGTCCAAGGCACAAGGTCCAGACACTGCCTTCCGGGTATCTTGGCCCAGAACAACACAGAAGGGCCAGTGTGCAGGGGACTCTCCACCACCACATACAAAGGATACAGAGCAGATCTAGGGCAGAGGAAATAGAGATCTGCACAGAGAAATGTGACTTCCTGCACTGAGACAGAACCCTGACCCCAGACCGGGAAGTGGAGACCAGACAGAAGCCTGGTATGGACAGGGATGTTACAGAGGAAGGCCAGAGAGGAAACAAGACCTCCCACAGGCAGCCAGGGCCAGTTCAGGCTGTAGGCGGTGAGATTTAATGCACAGGGGTCCAGTTGTGGCCCTCCTGAAAGGCTGAGGGACAGAAGGGACATTAAGGTTTCTGGATGGAGCCTCCCAGTTCTGCATCCCATCCCCAAAGAGCTCAGAGCAGTGAGCCAGGCCCAGCCTGCTCTTCAGAAGCACTGCGAGGGCCCCTGGTCCCAAGCTATAGTTCCTGGAGCTTGACCTGGTTCTACCTTTTTCCCTGACCCTAAAGGGCACAGTAGAGTGTCCAGGCCAGGAGGGCAAAGCACCCGAACCCATTGCTTCCCTCCATGGCACCCTCTGTTCACCAAGTCCCTCTCCAGCACAGGTGGCTCTGTGTTTCTTCTGTGTTGTCTCTGTTATGGCAGACAGAACAGGGACAGTGCCAAGGTAGCCATGAGCATCCTCAGCTGCTGCCGTCTCAGCTGCTGCTAGCCACCAGACTGTCTCCAGGACTCCACCTGAGTGGTCACCTCAGACACACACACCCGGGGCCCACTGCTTTTCTACCCAGCCAAGGGACACAAAAATTAAGAATCACCAACATCCTTGTTAGACTGTTAGATTTGGCCCTGAAGAAACCATAGTGTTGGCCTGGGGAGATAGAGCAGTTCAAAATTGCTCGCTTTGCAAACACGGGGCCTGAGTTCAAATCCCTCACACCCTTCAACATAGTTATGTGCACCTTTTCTCTCTGCATTGGAGGGCAGAGGCAGGTGGATCCCAGGAGCTTAAGGGGCAGCCAGCCTAGAAGGAAAGATGAGTTCAGTGAGAGACCCTGTCTTGAGGCACTAATGTGGAAAGCAATAGACATTCCATGTCCTCCTCTGGCATCAACGTCACAAGCATGGCTCACACACCCACACATCCATCTGACCGCACTGTACACTTGTATGTGCACTGGAACACACAAAGCCAAGCCAAGTATAAAGACGCAGAGATGGTGGATCCCTGGGGCTTGCTGGCCAATCTTTCCTACTTGGCAAGCTTGATGACTCAGTCTCAAAAAAATTAAAAAAATAAAAAAATAAAGGTGTATAACCCGGGCGTGGTTGCACACACCTTTAATCCCAGCACAAAGGCAGAGCCAGGTGGATCTCTGTAAGTTCGAGGCCAGCCATGGTTACATGGTGAGACCTGTTTCAAAAAGAAAAAAAAAAAGGTACACAGAGCCTGAAGAACAGCATCAAACATTGTTCTCTGACCTCCACATGCACACATGTACACATATGCTTGCACGCACACACACACACACACACACACACACACACACACACACGGACGTGCACGCACATATACAAAGAAACTGCAGCATTTGCCTACATGGGCATTGCAGCTGGACTAAGACACACTATGACCCACCCCTGGAGGGGCCACTACACACCCTTGCCATGGCTTTGGAGATGGGACTTTGAGATCTTTGGATCGGGGCTCAGAGAAGTGCACAGCCCACCCCCGTACACAGACCCACAGTTTACATCGGAAACGGAGGCTGCGGGGGGTGGGGGGGAGATAAGCAGGCTGCGCCATTTCCTACTGTGTTCTCTTCTGTTCTACTCTGTTCGATTTAAAAAAGCAACCCAGGAAATTGATTTTGCCACCTGCCAATGGATCCAGGCCCACAGTTTAAGAACCGTTGCCATCAAGCTCCTGGGCTCTGCCAAGGGCCGTTGAGTCACAGGTTGAACATCGAATGGTTGAGTGTCCCTACACTCAGGCCGGTACCTGCTGCACACAGTAGGTGGCCTGACAAATTCTGAGAGGTCCACGTGGCCCCAGCTAGCCAGATGGACAAGACCAGGGTGCTGGGCATATGGGTGTGTTTCATCAGACTCTGAGGCCCAAGGCAAACTGCAGTTGTGGCTTTGGAGTTCTGAAAAGCGGCTGGATTTTACTAACAAGGACACGATGTGTGCTTTAATTAGAGAGCAGGGATCAGCTGGACAGGAGGATTTGAGCCACGGGCCTGGAGTGTCCACATCCCGTCCTTCGTCCCCAGGCTTCCCAAGTAGGCAAAGGCTGAGGACACCAAGGCCAGAAGAAGTTATTGATCAACCCTGGGCCTGAAGTGAGTGTCGGCCAAGCTACTGGGCTTCACTTGGCTTCCGGCTGGAAGGCGACAGAGAAACGCTCACGGACGCCGAGGCCTCCTGGGTTGGTTCCATGAGTGGGAAGGCAGACAGCGCATGTTTTCTTGGTTCGGATGCTTAAAACCCGGCCTCCTGCCGCCGCTGGCACAGCTTGGAAGTACCACCCAGGGGGTTCTGCCAAGGAAGCGTGCGGTCCACATGGCCCTGCAGACGGTGCTGGGTGGTTTCAAAGGAGAATCAGAAATGCACTTGGTGCAGCTGATTGTCCTGTGAGTGTGAGCAGAGCCAGAGGGCCACATCGACACCCAGCACTTCCTGGGCCTCGTTCTCTACGAGTCTGGGCCTAGTGGACTCTCCACAGCAGAATAACCCTGCCCGGCCCACTCCATGTCTGCAGCAGTACCGAGAGCTGGTATCCCAAGTGCCCGGCAGGCTCTTAGGTCATGGATGTGCCATCAGCACACCGACCAGGACTCACCCTGAAGTCATGCAGGGGTGGGCTCCCATCTAGCAGTTGGTGAGACTGAGACTGGGAGCGTGGGTGACCTTTGGAGTTAGGAGTGGTATCCCTGTGGCCTGGTGGATGAGAAGTTAAATCTGCACACCTGTGAGCCCAGCTGTCTCTGCATCCTGGGGAACACCCTGGGGTGGTACCGAGAGGTGAGGGTGTTATACACACTGCTTACAGTGTCACTTCCAAAGACCTGGCCTCTCCCTGGAAGTCACCGCTGTCCCTGAGCTCATCATGTGCTGGGAATACATGGATGAGAACAACTTCAGAAAGCTGGAAGTCCCAAGACACAGGCACACACAGGCCTGTAGGCACAGATGCATCCAACCTTATGCCCATACCCGAGTTTCCTCTTCTATTAAATGGAGATTCTGACAGTCCCAGGCCCCAAAGTTTATGTGAGGAATCAGAGTTCAAGGGCTAGGGATGTAGGCTCATTGCCTAGCATGCACAAAGCCCCGGGTTCAATCCTCAGCATTGAGTATGGTAACAGACTGGAAATCTCAAAATGTGGAAGCTGGAGGCAGAAAGACCAGAAGTTCAAAGTCATCCTTGGCCTCACAGCAACTCTGAGGCCAGACTGGGCTACATGACACCCTGTCTCAAAGCCAAACCAACACACACCCACACACCCCCCCACACACACACCCACACACCCCGCCCCCCCCACACCCACACACACCGCCCCCCCCCACACACACCCCCCACACACACACACGTGCTAGTACACAGCATTCAGTCATGGGTCAAGGGATGCTCTGAATAATTGGGAACCCCCTCTGTGGGATTGTGGTGCTCATGGAGGCTGCTGTTCTGGGAGGTACACTGAGATACTGAGAACCTGGGGTGAAGAGGGGTGTGTTCTCACAGGTCATAACCCTGGGGCAGCGGTGGTCCCTATACCTTAAAATGTCCCCAGGAGGAGGAGGCACTTTTGATTTTCCTAGTCTGAGAGGCTTGCTGGCCTGGGGACAGACAGGGCCCTCAGTTGACCTCCTTAGCCTGCCCAACAGGTGATTCTGGGACTGGAGGAGGGAGGAGCCAGGGAAATGCTCAACTCTTACTTTGTAAGAACAAATAACTTGGATGTGTCCCCAAAGGGCCCTGTCCCTATGGAAGGCTCTGCCCACTTTCCATGGCTTCCTAACTTGGACAAGTTCTGAAGCCTTCCTAAGCCATGTTTCCCCTTCTGAGCCCTTTCCTTGCTCCTGAAGATGAACCAAAGTCAGCATGAGCTGATGACACACAGTAGGTCTGACAGTTGCCCCAGATCAGCTGGTGGCACACAGTAGGTCTGATAGTTCTCCCTAAAACAGCTGGTGGCACACAGTGGGTCTGATATTGTCCCTAAAACAGCTGGAGGCACACAGTAGGTCTGACAGCTACCCCCAAAACAGCTGATGTCACACAGTAGGTCTAACAGCTCCCTACCCCCCCAAACCAGCTGCTGGTTCTAGAAGGAAACAGCCTGCTCCTTGTTTGTGACTGGAAGTGGTACCCCCGGGCTTGGCACCCTGCCACATTTCCCAGGCTTGGCAGCCAATGCCTGCCAACTCTGGCAAAACACTGCTCCGAGCTGCCATTTATCAAATGCTATGCCGAGTGTTCACATGTGGTGTCCCATGGACACTGTGTGGTACCCGATGGATGCCGGAGTTGGGGAAATTGTCCTGCTCCAGGTAGAGACAGCTTCCTCTAGCAATCAAGAAAACAGGAAGGGGTGGGTACTGGGTCTCCTCAGTCACCATGAAGATGGGTGGACTCTCGGCAGCAGTGTGGGGACACTGTAGCTCATTGATACCACAGCAAGTCACTGGCTCTCCTGAGGGGAGGAGGACTGGCCACAGTCTCCCTGAGTCTTGCAGCCTGGCCTCCCAGCATAAGGTCCCCTGGAGCTTTTCATCTCTCTCTGCACCGACTGCCTGCCAGGCTTCTTTGAAGTTCCACGGAGAGGGCACGGCTCCCCTCCTGCCCACAGTCTATGCAGGAGGGAAGAGCACTGGGGAAGGGGGGCTTCCTCTTCTACGGAGCCAATTAGAGGCACATCTGAACCCATGACCCCACTTGCTCTGTGGGAAAACGCCTGGTGCCTGGCAGAAGGAGGTGTGAGTGGGCAATACCCAGGTGGAGTGCTGTGTGTGTGTGTGTGAGTGTGAGTGTGTATGTGTAAGAGTGTATGTCTGAGTGTGTGTGAAAGTAGGTGTATATGAGTGTGTGTGAATGTGTGTGTGCGAGTGACAGAGAGAGAAAGAGAAAGAGAATGTGCACTGAGTTTGCTGGAGGAGATCTGGAACCCACTCGTGATTAGACAAAGATAAGGCTTTGGCAGTGGCAGGGGGATTTCCTCCCCTGCCTCACTGGCTCTCCCCTGCCCAGGGAGCATCCTGGGCCCCCAGAGGGGAAGGTCATTCATCTGAGAAGTGTTAGGTTGTGGGGACAGGGTAGGTGCTGTGCCAAGCCCAGGTGATCATGAGAGAACACAATTCCTGTCCTGCCTAGAACAGAGGTGGGAAACATAGGGACAGGTGGCAACCTGTGACAGGTGCAGTGGTGGCTCATGGGAAGAGTCAGGGTGGTCAGAGGGGCCTCCCAGAGGACATGGCTAGGGTCGGTCTGGGCCCTGTGAGGAAGATCTCTGGTCCAGGTCACAAGATCATCCATGGCTACTTTTTCTCATTTTCTGGGGGGTAGGGACAGGTGTCAAGTTCAGGGGTTCGGCAGTGACATCCCTTCCTGTGTCCCCCCTCTCCCCATGAGGTATCTTTCTGCCCTGGCTGTTGCAGCCTGTGGTGAGCACGGGGCAGCAAAGGCTTTGGCTTAGTCATGTTCAAGGGGCCAAGCGAGCCTGAAGGCCACCTTGAAGCACCTATCCATCTGCCCTGAGGTCTCTCCAACCCCAACAGCCCCTAGTGACATCATTCCCACATGGCACCAACCCCACTTCTAGAAGCCAAGATTCAGCGTCCATGGATTTCATGCTTCAGAGTTTCAGCCCAGTTACAGGGCACCCCTCTACCTTGCCGGTCAGGATCACCCCCTCCCTGTGCAAACCCTGTGATACTGAGAATTCACTCAGGCCTCTCAGAAGGCACCCAACTCCAGGGGCCCATCACCCACAGGTACCACCGCCCACTGTCTCCTGACTTAGAGTGTCAGCAATAAATAGCCACCTTAGTCTGGAACAAGCCTTACTGCTCCCCACATGAGCCTCACCTTGTCCCCCATCACCGGGTCTCTAGACAAGATCGGGGCCTCTCTGATGAACCACAGCTTTGTCACAAGTCTGCTCCTTTGCCCTTTGGCCCCAGTTCCAGATGGCTCCCTGTGGCTGGTGTGCAATTAATTCTTCAGTAGCGATTAATTGCATTGACTCGACTCAGGAGGCCTGGATTTTCCCAGCCAGGCTGGCTAGGTAGCAGAGGCAAGCCTCTTGCCCTCTCTAGGCTGCGCTGGCAGCCTTTGGGAGTAGAAGGGGCACTGGGCAATGCCAGGCAGGAAGTGGCATTCAGAATGCAAAGTGCCTCACAGGCAGAGCCCCATACTGCCCACGCCAGTCTCCAGAAAGCAAGCGTGCTGTGACTCAGGGGTTGGGGCCCAGCACAGGGTCCAGTCCACTGGGGAGGACCATGTGGCGGTGGTGTCCAAAGCTGGGTGGTTTTGATGGGGAACCAAATGAGGATGGATGGTCTGAGAGAGGCCAGCACCCTTCCAAACAACAATTGAACATCCAGGAGATTCTGTGTGGCAGGGACGTGATCCTGACAGGTGCCTGCAGGCATGAGGGGGAAGATTGCTTCAGACAGAAGCCAAATGGATATTAACGTTTACTGGCCACGCAAGCACTTTGCAGAGCACTCCGGCCTCTCCTGCAAGAGCCCCCATTCAGGCGTCAGGGCATCAGGTCTAAGCTCGGCCCTGTTCCTCACCCATCCCTGTTAATCGTCCCTGAAGACAAGGCCCTGACTGACTTCCCAGAAGATTGGCTCCAAGTCAGCCCGAGTGGAAAACAGATGCACAGCCATGACAGAGCCTCATTCAGGCCCCAAGCCCATCCTAACCCTTAATTCTGATTTCTAGGCCTGGTGGGGGGCCTCCTGGCCATTCTGCCTGCCCAGGAATCCCTGAGGCAAAGGCTATAACTCAGCCTCTTTGCAGTTAGAAAAACAAAAGAGCTTTTAACCCCAGACACGGATCCAGTACATTTAAGAGCTCTCCCCCAGAGCCTGAAGACAAGTTTAGAGATATGTCCATCTTCGGGGTCTCCGGGGAGTCTTGGTTGCACTCAGACTGGTTCCTAATTGCAGGCTCTGCTCTGCTCCCTCTTCGCTGGCTCTGCCCCTCCCCCATATCTCCATCTCCCCTCTGCTGGGGACACTGACCCCTTTCAAAGCTGAGTCACGCTGCCCTGCCCTACAAGTTCCGAGTGCTCTCTGGAAACACTTCCTACCCTTCCACTTCTTGTACGCCTGTCTGCCCAGACATCAGACACCAAAAATAGTCAATGCCAAGGGTCTCCAGTAAGGGGTGGTGGGACCCTGCATGAGGCCAAAGGTCAGAGACATGAGGAGAGTCTGCCTGGCCACGCGGGGATCAGCTCAGCCTGTACTTCCCTGAACCATGAAGTCTCCCTTCCTGAAGAGTGAGGCGGGCGGGGGGCTTACCATCTGAATGGGCTCACGGTAAAACACTGGCTTCTGGGTCACCCAAGAAGCACAGAAGTGGACTTTGCAATTTCTTAAAAAACAAAACAAAAAACCTGTGCATAAGCCAGGGGTGGTGGCACACACCTTTGATCCCACCACTCAGGAGGCAGAGGTAGGTAGATGCTCGAGTTTCAGGCCAGCCTGGTCTACAGAGTGAGTCCAGGACAGCCCTGGACGTCTGGGCTTATGTCTCAAAAAACATAAATAAACAAACAAACAAACAAACAATAAGGTTGGGTGCATGTGTGTGTCCATATGTATATGTGTGCATCCATGTGTATTTTTGTGCACATGTATGTGAGTGCATGTGTACGTATGAGAGCTTGTGACTGACGCACTCCACATTATTTTCTGAGACAGGGTCTCTCCCTGAGCCTGGACTGGCTGAGCAGCAAGCTCCAAGAGAGCTCCTGCCTCAGCCTCCCCCAGAGGTGGGCTTGAGTAGCCATGGGTGCTGGATATTGGACCCTGGCTGGCAGGCTTGTGGGGAGAACTCCCTGCTGACTTGCTATCTCCTCAGCTCGTGGCCTCGGCTTTGGTGGCTTGGCTTGAGCGCAGGTGAGTCCCAGCCTGAGTGTTAAAACGCCAACTTCCAGTCCAGCAGTGTGACACCACCCCATCAGGGGAGCTGACTACTGGCCAGGCAGCTCTGAAGCCACAGTGTCCACGGCAGCGGCCTGGGACACTGGAGCTCGTATCAGTCCTACCCCAGCCTAGCCGGGAAGTCTGTCTGGTCCAGGCTAAATGACCCTGACCTGGAGTCTCCAGCATTCTGTCTCCCTCCAGCACGCTCCTTGTGCTCCTATCAGCCACTTTCTGTGCTTGCCTTTAGCAGCTCTAGTGATGGGGTCAGAGAGATGGCTCAGTGGTTAAGAGCCTGTACTGCTCTTACAGGGGACCCGAGTTCAAGTCTCAGCACCCACATCAGGTGGCTCAGGACTGTAACTCTAACTACAGGGGATATACTCATATGCACATACCTGCATGGATACACACAGTACACAGAGTTTTGTTTTTTAAATCTTGTGATGAATTGGGGCTCAGAGAACTGAAGTAACTTTCCTAAGATCACACAGCAAAAGTCACATCATTGCCAGATCCGTTGACGGGTGGAGGAGCCCAAGTGTGACGTCCAGGCCCCACTGCTTCCGAAGCCAGGCCCCACTGCTTCCGAAGCAGAGGGCTTTATTGCAGTCACGCCAGCTGAACTCCACCCACTTCTACAGACACTTGAGAGGGAGTGTCCCAGCTCTGCCCAAGAACACAGCCAGACCACTGAGGAAGCCTCATTCCAATTTCCTCCCAGTATCCTCCATGGTTCTCCATTGCCTGTCTCTGAATCCAGTCTCACCTCTCCTTGTGCCACACACCCCGGCTGACTGTGCCCTGAGACTATGTCACCTGCTCTTCACTGCCTGTGCTCAAAAACCACACCCATCCTCCTAGCCCAGGCTGCCCCCTCTGCTGAATCCTCCATTTGAGTCCCTGCAGGGGCTCGCCCATCTCCACATTTTCAAGGTCCATAGTACACAGTAGGTGCTCAATAATGTCCACTGTTTACGGGAACCTGACCAAAGGGCACCGTTTCCTCTGACCAAGCCTAGCACTTCATTCTGCACAAAGGAAGAAAGGATTTGCATTTTTTTTTTTTTTTTGGTTTTTCGAGACAGGGTTTCTCTGTGTATGCTTGGCTGTCCTGGACTCACTTTGTAGACCAGGCTGGCCTCGAACTCACAAAGAACTCACAAAGATCCGCCTGCCTCTGCCTCCCAAGTACTGGGATTAAAGGCGTGCGCCACCACCGCCCGGCAAGGATTTGCATTTTATTTATCTTTTTGTTTGTTTTTTTTTTTTTTTTTTTTTTTTTAGAGACAGGGTTTCTCTGTATAGCCCTGGCTGTCCTGGAACTCACTCTGTAGACCAGGCTGCCCTTGAACTCAGAGACCTGCCTGCCTCTGCCTCCTGAGTGCTGGGATTACAGGTTTGCATTTTTAAATTTCACATACTAACCTATGGTGCACCACTGGGCAGGCTACGTCTGCAGATGAACTCGCAAAAGCCAGACTCACCGTCCAGCCTCCGCCATCGGTACGCATGTCACAGTAGACCTGGAAGCCGGCTGGGTAGTGGGTGGGGAAAACCGAGTAGACGCCATCATCTTGCTGTCCACTCAAGAGAACATCCAGGCAGTCCCGGGGCCGAGAGCCTATGACAGGGAGCCACATCAGGGTGTCGGTCGCCCCAGACACTACACTCTGTCACCGCCCCTTTCCTCCAGAGAGATCCCCGGCTGTCTCTGACAAGTCTGTCCACTTGAGTCAAGAGCACAAGCCCTCAGCCCCAGGTGAATCCCTGAGGCCTTGCTTTCCTTGTCTGGAAAATGGGCTTATGGCTCAACAGGTCAGGCTCTGGGTCGCCCGGCCACAGGAAGTCATTCCCTTTTCTATAACAGCAGCATGCCCTAGTCTGTCATAGTCAGATGGCACAAAAGACAGTTCTCACTACAACTGTCTGTCTCCCCTGGAACTGGGCACCACAGCCACCCAGCAAAAGCAAGCGTGTTTCACTCACCATTAGCACAGCCTCGCAGCCGGGCTCCTCTGGAAGGGGCCCTCTGAAGGTCAGCCTTGAGGCGGGGCCGGCCCAGCCCCCGCTCCCTCTGCAGAGCCTCCAGGACATCACTGACTGAGTTCACCAGGTGGGCCATGTGACCTTGGCTTTCAGAGAGAAGCTGCGGAGCACAGAAGTCCTTAGAGCCCCCCCCCTGCATGGGCCTGGGGAACCCCCTGCCAGGAAAGGCTTCCCCCTGGCTTTCCCTGATCTCAGGATAATGTTCACAACATTTTGAAGGGTCAGTAGAGCTCTGAGGGCATCATAGGGCAAGGGCTCAAATGGAAGCCTGGCCACTTCTGTGCATCCAGCCCAGCAGATGAGGGTGATGCAGGAAAAGGCAGCACCAGCCATCAGCGTGAGCTCATCTGACAACTCCTGAACCCACTTCATTCTTTTAATGGGACAGGGGGTCATGTGGTTCAGCCTGATTTTAAGCATCTGATGCTCTTGCTTCGACCTCCCCAGTGTGGAGATTACTGGCAAGTGCCACCATGTACTGCACCACATGCAGTGCTGGGAACCCAGCCTGGGGCTTCCTGCTTCATAAGCGAACACTCTACCCACTGAGGCAGGTCCTAGCAAGCCTCGGTTGTTAGGAGAGAAATGAGTTATCATCACTAACCTAGCCTAACTGCTGTGGGGACTGGTGACCACAAACACAGAGCACCAGTGTGGCATAGGGCCCCATGGGGTCCTTGCTTTACCTTCCTGGCTACAGGTGCATCCTACCCACTATCTCTTCCAAGACCCCCACATGAAGGGGCTAAGGCAGGGGTGGTTCCCCTGTACTTGAGAAAATGGGCCTGAGTCTTGAAAGGTCATAGAGCCTGGGCACAGGTCTCTGGGTTCAAACTGGGCCCCAAACAAGGATGCTCTCTGCTCCCTTCTCCACACCCCCATTTGAACATTGTGGGGGGGTCTTCATAGATGCCAGATGTCCATCACCTCACGGGGCCCCACAATGCTGCAAAGAGCCAGGACTTGAGATTGTCATCTCCATGTTCCAAGAGGGAATCAGAAACCCAGAAGGAGAAAGACACTCCCCACCCCTGTACTCCCCCATCCTCCAACACTCCCCCCTGCCGCCAGTATCAGCACATGGAAATCAGATTCATGCCACTTCCTCAAGGCGGAAGGGTGTCAGGAAACAAGGGGAGCAAGCACTGTATAACCAACCCAGGTGTGGGTGGGGATCATGCCCTGGGCTTCCCTGAGTGGGCTCCATATGCTTGTGCCCCATTCTTTAGCTGAGTGATACCCTCCTCACCCTGTCTGCAGACCAGGATGAGGAGGGCTCCAGCCATCCTCCTCTCTGTCATCATCCATGGCTCGGAGAATAACAGAGCAGCCCTAGATCTCCAGGGGCCTCTTAGTGTGCTGGTTGCTGGAAGGGTCTGGGGGGTCTCCTGTCTCATCACCCTGGGTTTCAGGAGGCCATGGGGCCCAGTGGAGGGGGAGGTGGCGGGCAGCTGGCAGCATGAAGGAAGCTAGGTCTTGCTCACCGAACCTGTCACTTGCCAGATAATAGCCCATCGGTGGAAGAGAGAGAAATACACCCAGCCAGCAGTTTACAAAATATGATTCACGTCTCATCCGAAGGCAGGGCCCTGTGAAGCTCTAGGCCCTGATGGTTTCCCCTCTGCTGAGCAGGTGATTCAGTGGTCTCCAGAAGCACTGCAGTTGAGCAGGGGGAGCCCACAGCCCTTACTACAGTGACCTATGGTCAGGCTCCATGGAGCCCCTGTGGGTACACCGGCAGCCCTTGTTGGGGGGGGGTGCCAAAGGGCAAATCTCACTACACAGCCCATCTTTTTGAGTCACCATAGCTGTGACGTTCAGCAACTCAGGCACAGCCCCTCCCTCTCCCTGGCAGGCAGAGGAGACCTGGGTTTAAACTAGCAAATGATTACCACTGAAACATATAAACCTGCCCCGAATTAATAGGGAGTCAGTCCCTGTTCGCTGAGCCGCCGCACAAGCCATCACCGTGAAATCAGGGCAGCTGCTTCCAGCGAGGCTCAGCAGTGGACAAGCTTCCACCAGGCCCTTCCCCACTGAGCCTCAGTCTGCCCCTCTGCAGAGCGGACAACAAAGTCACCTGTCCCTGGGGTTACTCTCCTGAAATGTACCTACAGAATGAACCATCACTTCCACTCACAAAAAAGGCTTCCAATGGTGGTCCCCTGTGAACGGTCTACAGATGGAGCTTGCTATTTGGTGGGTATCTCTCTACATGCTAGAAGCCTGCTGAGTCCTGCACAATCAAGAACACCAGCAGCCCCACAGGCTTGGCCTGTTACCCCATTTTACACATGGGAAGAACCTACCTAGAGAGGGGATGTGGACCACCCAGGATTGCCCAAAGCTAAGATGGATCCCACATTGTAACCTCAATCAACAAGCAGAACTTCCAGCCTTAGCTGGGCCAGTGAGCACCAGACCTCTGACAATCGTGGCTTTGGGAACACAGTCCAGCTGGTCATCTCTGAATGATCCAGAAGGGCAAAAGCAGTGAAGACTGGGAACAATATCCATCTTGCATTTCATGGGGGGGCACTCCAGCTCAGAAGGGACGTCTGTGGCAAGCCTGAGTTGACCATGTACGGTAAGTTCAGGGACGGCAGATCGGGGGTGTGTCACCCAGAGCCTGGCAATCTGTTCTGCTGATGGGCCTGGGGGAGGGGCAGCAGGAAGCTGGCTGTACGTCCCCCAACCCAGGGGACCCATCACCCCATCAGTCACCCAGACAGGGTGACAAGGGCTGTAATTTCTCCAGCTGCAGGCTTTAAGGGGAGGGAAGAGGGGCCACTGCTCATGAGCTATGGGTGACCAAATGCCTGGTCACCTTGGGTCCTCAAATGAGGGAAGTACAGAAACAGCTGTGATGGCCAATGGGGTGGAAGTGGACTTTAGCCCTAAGGCTGAGTCAGAGGATGAAGTGGCACAGGCCTGGAGGCTGGGCAGGGTACCCAGGGCTAGATTTCAGACCTGATCTAGCTAAGGTACCTGGGACACACCAGCACTACTTCCCAGGCTGTTTTTTTTTTTCGGGGGGGGGCGGGTTCTGGAAAACAATAGAGGCAAACAAGGCAGTTCTGAGTCCCTCCTCCTGCAAGGAGAGCTTCTAGCTGGTGCTGAAGGCCACTAGCAGAGCCAAAGCCA
The DNA here is from genome assembly GCA_907164525.1 of Lophiomys imhausi. Classification (NCBI taxonomy): domain Eukaryota; kingdom Metazoa; phylum Chordata; class Mammalia; order Rodentia; family Muridae; genus Lophiomys; species Lophiomys imhausi. Next base: position 2,725,520 of record CAJQZJ010031933.1, on the reverse strand, counting down.
AAACCTTTCCCCCTTGAAGGAACCTGGCTGGGTCCAAGGTAAAGGTGGGGAGGGAGAAGTTATGAAGCCAAGAGTCTGTCTGGGTCCCCCTCAATGGCCCCGTACCCTGGAATGGGCAGCTAAGAATAGAGCAGTGACAAGTTGGGTGGGGTGCTGCACCCCTCCAGCAGGACACCAAGCTGTCATATGATAGACTGGGAGCAAACTTTCTGCCTCCTCACCTCAGTTTTCAGCTAATAATAGGGGGTGGGGACAAAGAGGCATTGCTTGCCTTGCTTGCAAGTCACAGCCTCTCAGCCAACCTGGGAGCCCCTCTAGTGCTGGGCCCAGAAGGCTACAGAGTTATTACAACTGTATGTGTGTGTGTATATGTGTGTGTGTGTGTGTGTGTGTGTGTGTGTGTGTGTGTGTGTGAGAGAGAGAGAGAGAGAGAGAGAGAAAAACTGGGTTGGGATACTGGTCTTGGATGTGAGGACACAGCCCTTCACAACTGGAAAGAACAAGGCCCAGGCTGGAGCACTTAGGGATGGAGGCTGTGGATATTACATACTCAGCACAGGGTGCCGGTGACCCCACCCCTCAAATCAAGACAACCCCCTCCACTGTCCAACCCCACCCCTACAGAAGGCATATGTAGATCCTACCCTTACCTGGATGAGGCGGCCCTGTTCACTCTGCAGGGTGCTGAGGCCCTGGCCCAGCAAGCTGTGTCCCTTGCGCAGTCCAGCGCATTCGGCCTGCAGCTCAGAGGCCCGGGCCAGCAGCCGGGGTAGCTGGTCAGCCAGTGCGTCCAGCAGCTCAGGGGCACTATCCAGCCGTGGCTGGGCCTGGTGCTCACTCAGTGCCCGCAGCATAGAGGCCTGCACGCCCTCCAGGCGGGAGAAGCTGTCGGTGAGGTCAGGGCAGCGAGGGTCGATGAGGAGGCTGAGGTGGGAGCTGTCGGCCCTCTCCACAGTGACCAGGGCACTGTTGGCCCCTGCAGACCCCGTGCTGACGATGGGTGGGGGAGCCGTGCCTGGTGCATGGGCATGGTTCAGGAAGAGAACCGCGCCAGTGACAGCCACGGCCAGCAGCACTGCAAGGGACAGGAGCACCGTGCACAGCACATAGCTGCAGCTTGGTCGCTGTAGGTCAGTCCAGAACACAGACAGACAGACAGACAGACAGACAGACAGGAGAAAGGAAGGCAAGCTTTAGAGGCCAGTCTGTGCCTGTGCCTCTGCCCAGTGAGGCTCACTCGGGAGGCTGGGAGTGGCAAGAGACCCAGGAAGAAAGCTGCACACAGCCCAAGGTCAGAGAGACTGAGACAGGGAGAGCAGAGAGGCCGGGGCAGGGGAGGGACAGAGGGGCTCACACCTGCAAGGACCCGCCTCTCTACCTTGTTCTCTTCCTAGAGCAGGGCCCTGGCAAAGGCCACAGCCAGGCAGAATAGCTCTGAGGTCACTTTGGAGAAGGGCTGAGACAATGCAGGCTTGGTGCCTCCCAAAACAGTCCAGGACACAGACAGACAGACAGACAGACAGACAGACAGACAGACAGACAGGAGAAAGGAAGGCAACATGGAGATACAGAGAACAAATCGGGCAGAGCAGCCACTGTATGAATAGGGCCACCGCACCAAGCTGTCCCAACAGGGGCTTAATAACAACCGAAGCCAAATGGTGCCATGACTATGTGGCAACAAAGGCTTCAGGGACCCACCTATTCCAACAAGTCATTCACAGCCCCTGAACATATCTATACATGGAAAAATACGAAGCCCAGAGAGGGCAAGGGGCCCGCCCAGGCTCACACAGCCAATTAGAAACAGCATTCTGATAGGATCCTATGCTCCCCGTCCCAGCTTTCTCCTAGGAAGTACGGCTAGATGCCTACTATAACCAAATCTCAACACACACACACACACACACACACACACACACACACACACACACACTGCCCCTACATCCTCAACATCCTGAGTTGTAGATGCCTCTTTAAATGAGTTAGTATGCTAGAGTCCCTGGAGTCCTGCCTGGCACGTTACACTTCTGCAATAAATATTAGTGGCTTTTATTATCTCATGATCAATGTGTGCAGAGCATCTGGAGGTGGTTTTTATCTTCCACCCAGAGCGTTATTTCTGTGTGTCCTCCGAAATGGGAGGACACCTTCCCTTTCTCGAACATGGTAAGATCTTATGGGTGTAGCTGACTGCTGGCTGGCTTTCTTAGCCATATAGGAAATACCCATAGCATTTACTGTTAAGAGAGCTGTGAAGCACAGTGCTCCTCTCCCACAAATTTGAACACCACCTCCTGGATCTCTTGGCAGCAGAGGAGCAAGAGGCTCAAGGCTAAGGCTGGCCTCCTCCAGGAAGCCCTCCTAGACTGCTTCTTCCTCTCTCCCCAGCTTGGAGGGGCTCCTCCCCTACAGGCTTCAAAAGACAGATTTCATCCCCTTTGATTTATTCAGTCATTTCATCACCTTTCCACTCCCACTAAGTCCCACGAGCCAGTCTCTAGGCCACTCCAAAAGAGGTATCAGAGGGAGCTCAGACCCTGTGTCTGTTCCAGGGGTGTTTGTGTCCATAGACTTGATTCTCAGCCTCTCTGGGGGCATGGTCCCTTTGGGGCACTAACAAAGACTGAGAAAAAAGTTTCTGGGGATCCAGGGACTGGTAAGGAAACTTGCCCTACACTCTACACTCCACCCCTAGTCTGATCACGGGGCACAGGTAAGACCTTACCTGTGAAGAGGATGGATAGACAGAGGCAGGAAATGTAGGTGGGTCAGGCCATGCTTTTGGGACAAGCTGGTATGCCTGGCACTACAGAACCTCAGGACCTCCCGGCAAGGGCAGAACATTAGATTCTGAGATGGGGCTGCCTCTTTTTTATGATGGTGCACACAGAACGTAGGCAACGTCAAGATGTGCCAAATCCCCCAGCTTAGGTGGTCCAGCAGCCTGCGGGCAGCTTTCTTGTCACCACCCCTCTGCCAGGCGTCATGTCCCTGCCTCTGAAGCCTGCAAGCCGACTCTGCTATGAAGGCTGCGGCTGGACTCATTTTGCAGATGCGGAAACTGAGTCTCAGTGAACAAGGACCCAATCCCAAAGTGACACAGGGGTTGGGGGGAATGTGTTAAGACAACCTGGGGCCGAGTGGCTGTGGGCTGAATGTCCTCCAACATTCCTTCCCTGATAAGCAAGGCTGGGATTCAGGAACAAAGCTGTGTTGGCAGCTAAGTGCCTGTCACGGCCACTCTGGCCCATCGGGGATACCGTGCCCTGAGCGTCTCCAAGCCGTGTCCTCTGATTGTGTGGCATTAAGGTACCCCAGGCAGCTTGGGGGGGTGCTCAACATCTCCCTATGGGTCTCCAGGACTTCATCCTGATGGATTGGGCACACATCTTCCCAGGAGAGTGGGGACAGTGGGACAGAGATGGAGAGGATGAAGGGAGTTGCAGGGTCCCTTGAAGCCAGCGTGGCATAGGAGCTCAGTGACAGAGCAGTTCACTCTTGGAGGAGAATTAGTCTTCAGAGATCAACCTTAAAGATGAAGAGCTGTTCGCTTTTATAGGCTGCGGCTTACGTGCCTCGCAGAGAAATCGCCCGAGATAATAAGGGGGCCTGGGCCAGCCGGCCAGCACTGTGCCTCAGGCTGTAGTTTATTAATCAGTCTTTGGCTAGGCAGAGTAAGGTGTACCCCAACCCTCCCATACAAGGGGTGGGGAGCACAAAGCCTCCCAAGGACAAGGCATAGTGCCTAGAAGGAACCAGAAGCCTGAGTCAGGAGACGTGGTTGAAGGCCGGCATGTTTCAGGCTTAAGGGATGTCTTTGATCCCTGCAGTGGGGGTCAGTGGCTCCCTATAAGCACTGGCAGGGCCTGTGAGATGGCTCGGCAGGTAAAGGTACTTGCTGCCAAGGCTGACAACCTGAGTTCAATCCCAGGAACCTATATAAAGGAGGAAGGAGAGAACCGGCTCCTAGAAGTTGTCTTCTAACCAACCTCTACACATGTGTAACCCTGCTCTCCACCACACAGTGTAACCCTGCTCTCCACCACACAAGATAAATTAAAAAAAAAAAGCCATTTTCCAAGGGCAAGCTAAGTGGGGCTAGCCTCAGGAGGGAGGCAAGAGCCTCCCAAAATATCTCTATTGAGAGGTGACATTCGTCCAGTATACTTCTTGGAGTCACCAGTCCTTGAAAACTTGGAATCTGGAGGAAAAGGTTCAGTTTTGGCATTTAGGTCCCCAGAGCTGGCTGGGGGACCTAAAAGCCCCACATGTCGCATGCACCCCCTCCTTCTTGCTTTCCCTGATGGCCTGCTCTGGTCCCACAGGTCTGAGACAGAGAGCCTCATCTTGGCTGTCAGCCAGAATGAGTAAGTCTCTTGTGGGCCAGGGAGGCAGGTGTCACCCATCAGAGAGCCACCCTGCGGTCCACTACTGGGAGCCTCAGCCAAAGGCTGCGGATGTGCTTAGGGTGGAATGGTGTTGCTGACTTTGCACTGAGATCTTGGTAGCTCAGGCTTTCTGGAAGGTCCTAGGAGCAGCCACTGAAGGTGTTCAAGGTGACAGAGACAATGTGGGAGCTGTCTGTGCCATGCCTCCTAGAGGCTCAAGATGCTTTCGCCCTCTGGGGAATCCTGGGTTTGGCTCTTGCTTTCCTGGTTTCCACAGGTGCCTGTGAAGGGCCCCCAGATCCTGACTTCCCCCACATGGCTCGCTTGAGCAGTAGCTCTGCACCCCCCAGCCTGGCCCTACCTGCCTGAGAACCCGGGTCACCCTAACCTGAACACACAGCACACAGGACACTGGCCCCTTACACCCCTCCAGGCCCCAGACACCGGAAGCTTAGCCATGACCAGTCCCAAGCACACACACACACACACACACACACACACACACACACACACACACACATTTGGTGTCTGCTGTTCCCACCCCAGGGCCACACCTACCCAGGCCTCTCTCATCCAAATGTCACCAGAGCAGTTCTCTGTGACTCTCCCTGCCCGTCCTCTCTACCAGGCCTGGGAGCCTCAGGCAGACAGACCATGATGACTCAAGAGACAGCTGAAGGGGGGTTCCTCTAGTGGTCTCTTCCTTTTTCACCCCAAATCTCAAATTCTAGTGAACAAGAAGAAAGAGAAATTTTTCTTGTGTGGTATCCAGCATGGCCTGTGGCAGTGCCTGACTTGTGGGTTCATCCCCAGGGGACTCTATGTTCCCAGAGGCATTTTCTGGTGTGATGTAGGGTCTCCATAAATAGCCATGGAGTGAATTAAATATGGCAAGGATTAAGGGTAAACCTCAGGAAAGACTTCCCAGTGTAGCATTCTTTCTTTCTGGAATGTTTCTAGAAGTTTTTGAGATCACTGAAACACAGAGTTGGGCATGGCTGGGAGCCTGACTGCTGAAGGGTGACTTAGGGTCCACTCAGCAAGAAGCCACCTCTCCCTCCAAGGAGATGGTTCAGGGTGACATCTTACGGACATCCCAGGGGAAGTCCTTGTGTAGTTCCAGAGTCTTTTATTTGGACACCCAGCAAACATCATTGCACTGTGTCTTCCTGCCCCTTCTTGTGCATGGAGCAGGAGGGACACCATTAATGAAGTCAGCCACTCGGCCAAGGTTATCCAGTCAATGAAAAGACATATCTGAAACGCAGCCAGGCAGAATAGGCCCAAGGGAGGTCCCCAGGAGTGGCCATACTTGAAAGTAAGGAAGGTTGAGAGCAGCTCAGGACTGTCAAAGATACTTTCTGCCAAGTAAGATAGCAGGTTTGGTCCCCCTACTAGAAAGCTCAGCCCCAGTGGTCTCATCTATTATATCTGCCAGATGCCTAGGGTGGTGTGACCAAGACATGACAGGCGAGGGTGTGAGCTAAGCCTGGTGCTGGGGTTCGGTCTCCTTCCAGTGGCAACAGAGTGTGCAGGTATCCCACCCTGGGAGCAATGAGGAGAGCTGTGACAAGGGACAGGCTGCTTGGAGACCAGGCCTTTTTTGTGGGTGCACAGCACTTTGATGTTTGCGAATACACCAGAAGTTCACCTCACTCCCCCATCAGCTCAAGTGGGTTGAGGAGAAAGAGGGAATGGTTGGTCTCTTTCACAGCGAGGAACATAGGCCTGTCAGTGACCAAGGTGTGTGACTAAAAACAAAGGAGACCGGTCCCAGGGAGCTGGGACACACCTCTCTCCCTCCCACCCTCTACTATCCCCATGTTGCATGTAAGAAAGGCCTTGGCCTCATGTCTAAACACACAGTGGGCACAAGACACAGCCTGGTGCATACTTGCTCACTGTTGGAGTATGGAAACAGTGTCCAGTACCCCCATACCCAGCACAGACCCAGCTTGGCTGTGCCTGGTGCGGCTGGGACCTGGTCCCCAGGGGCAGCAGAATCTGGGAGGCCACACTTGACCAAGGACACCTTGAAGTCCTATTTCTAGCAGATTTTCCCCAAAGCCCCCACCCCTCCTCTCCCATGTTCCTCCTGGCCAGGTTTTAAACAGCTGGCCTCAGCAGTGGCTTTCACCCCTGACCTGGGCCTCTGGTAAAGGCATGGAGCTTTGGCAGGGGCGACTAAGGGGACAATAGGGGAACTTGTGGCCACAGGGAACTCTGAGGGGAGGAGGGATCTATATCCAGGGACATGTTTTAAAAAACAATAAAACCTCCTGGACCAAGAGCCCCTCCCCGGGCGTCCAGGGAGGCCTCCAAGAGGAGGCAGCCTCTTTCCAGCCCTGTGTAGAATAAGTAGAGTGTCCCTGGGTGTGTGGAGTGTGTTGGGGCCTGATGGTACCAATCAAATGAGATAACAAAGGTCTAGAAGTGGGACAGGACCCAGAAATAAGTCAGGACCCATATGGTACCAAAGGAGAGAAGACTGGACTGGCTGGGGCAGCCTTGGGGACAAGCCCTGAAGTTTCCACAGCTCCTTTTAAGATCTCAGCAGGAAGGGCCCTGCCACCTGGGGACACAATGAAGACAGGAACAGTTAAGAAAGGAGACAGGGGCTGGAGAGATGGCTCAGAGGTTAAGAGCACTGACTGCTCTTCCAGAGATCCTGAGTTCAATTCCCAGCAACCACATGGTCACTCACAACCATCTATAATGAAATTTGGTTCCCTCTTCTGGCCTCCAGGCATACCTGCAGACAGAACACTGTATACATAAAAAAAATAAAGAGCTGAATTTATAAAAAAAAAAAAAAAAAGAAGAAAGAAAGAAAGGAGACAGACCACCCAGGGAAGCAACGGAAAGGGATTGGGGCTAGAAGAACAGCAGAGCCCTTGCTCTCTGGCCCACATGTAGTGTGGCTTGGGTATATTCAACCTCCCTGGTCCTCATCTGTGATGTGGGAATGTGTACTTGTGAAAAGCCACTGACATAAGGGCTTTGCAAACTGTAACAAGTCAGTCCCCTTGCCAGACCAGTGTCACTCCAGAAAGAAAAGCAGGTTGCAGTTTTGAATAGTGAGGGATGGCCACGGCCGCCCCTGCCACCTCCTCCTTCTCTGGTTGCAAACTCTCACTGTTCTTTCCCCAGCGACATCTGTCTGGGAGAAATTTAAAATTTAAAACGGGCAGCCCCATTATCTGCTCTCCTTGGCGAATGGTCTCTCCAAAAAGCCTGTCTATCCCAGTCCCTTGATGGCTCAGCCTGGGGCAGTCCTGCGGCCACCCCTCTGCCTCCGATGCTGGATGCCCGGCCCCTCAGCAGCCCCTCCCTGCTCTGTCCCAACTGCTGCAGCGCACAGCCCTGGGCACCCTCCAAGCCAGGACACTCCACGGTCCCTGCAGAGAGGCAGTAGAGAGAGAGGATCAGGCAGACCTGGGTTCAAATCCCTGTTGGGCTGCGTGGCCTCGGGCTGCAGCGGGACCTCCCTGAGCCTTGTTCTTCTGGTCTTAAAGTCAGAGAATCACAGTGCCTAGGTTTCTTATAGGATATTAATATTTACTGATACCCAGTTGAATTTGAGCATCTTGGAAAAGAGGGAGATCAGAGGCGGACCTGGCGGGGGGGGGGGGCAGGTCCTGCTCTTGAAGCCTGGGAAGATGTGCGGGGCACCTGGCACAGGTTGAGGACTTGCAAGTGGTGAGGACGCCCATTGTGACAGTGGGCGAACGGGACTTAGCGCGCGGGTCATCTGTCGACTGTCCCCAACTGAGGAGCTAATCCACGACCAACTATATAGGTCCTCTCTCCGCTTTGTATGAGCGAGCACAGGGGTCTCCGATGGGGGTGGGGACTGCCTGCAGCGCGTGCCTTCTGCAGGGAGCCCAGAGTTCAAGTCTCCGCTAAGGGAGGAGGAGAGCAGATGCTCCCCCACAACGCCCTTCACAAGCTCCCCAAACTCCAGCCCCCCCCCCACCTCCCCACAGGTCCCAGCGCCCATGGGTACCTGCGGTTTGTCGCGCGGACGTTCTTCAAGTTGGGACGCGCCACCCACGGTCTTCCACCGCTCATGGACCATCTTCCCGCAGGACCCGCGGGGGCGCGGGGCGCGGCCGAGCGCAAGGCAGGCGCGGGGTGCGCTGTGCTCGCGGGGGGCCCCCTCCGTGCCGGGGACCCGGGGCGGTCCGGGAACGGCGGCTGCCAGCGAGGCTGCGTGTGAGCGCGTGTGATCCCGGGGAGCGCGGGCGCGAGCCTCCAAGGGCCGCCCGCGCCGCGCCGTCCCCGCGTCCCGCTCCCGCGCCTCCCGCGCGCTCCTTCCTCCGCCCTCTTCCTCCCGGCTCAGTCTCCGCGTCTTCTCAGTCGTCTCGGACTCTCCGGGCCTTTTATTGCTGCCCGCGTCTTCCAGGCCACGCGCGCGCGCGCGGGCGCCACCCCCAGCTCCCACCCCCGGGCTCCAAGAGTGACTCCCGCTCCAACCTGGTCACGGGTGAGGGGACTAAGCCAGCAGCAGCCTGGCGCGACCGCAGCCACGGGCTCCCCAAGGAGCCCGCGCGCCCCGCGGCGCCCCGCGGCGCCCCGCGCGAACTTCTCGGGCGGGACTCGCCCAAGTCCCCAAGTCCCGGGATCACCCCTGAGAAAGGGGCTAGGCGGAGACCCGGTGTCCCTTGCGTGGCTCCGGGGATCAAGGTCCCGGGACAAGTGTGCTCACGGCCCGCCCGCCAGTCTCCAGCCCCGGGGCCTCGTCCACTGACTCCGCAGCCGGGCTGCTGCACGCCCCACGGCATCCACCCACCCGGAGTCCTCGCCGATGCCCCCCCACCCCAAAATCGGCCTAGAGCTCTCCTGAGCGCGCGGGAGGAGGGACCGGAGCCACCAGTGGGGGCTTCTTAGCTGTCCCTCCCACCAGCAGCACTTTTTAAAGCGTTTAATCCGCCCGAGCAGCCTTCGGAGGTAATTGACAAAGTCCTTAATCTGCGCGGTTAACGAGCTGCTGCCGTGGCTCCGACCGCGTGGCTCCCACGCGCCCCGCGCCGCGCCCCTCCAGCCGCCCTTCCCCCAGCTCCGCAGAGACGCCGGGCCGGGGCCCCCCACTACTCCTTAAAGCTGTTTTCCGGGGCTCCGAGGCGCTCTGGCCGCCGTGCTGTTCCCTGGCACCGTAGTCGTCTCTCTCCCACCGGCTTCCAGTCTGTCGCCCATCTTCGTCCCTCTTCTCGTCCCTCCAGGCGCCTGGCAGGCGTGGGGCAGGCTTTGTGAGGGTGGGGCCCGAGCCTAACACAGGCAGAATGACGCTCCCTGGGGTCACAGCTGGAGCCAGGCACCGGGGCCACGGGCCCTCCTAGACTGTCACCGGCCAGAAACTGGGTCCCACAGTCTACGGGAACTTCCCGCGCTGCCGCCGGCTGGCGTTTCTCTCGCAGTCTCACTCTGGCTTTGCACCAGCCAGCTGCCTGAATTACTGACCAGTAACCCCAGGCTGGGGTCAGGACACGGTTCCAGGGGATGCGAGTGTGTTGCCCCGACCCCGACTCCTACAATTACTAAGGTTGGGGGTGACCTAGAGAGCCTTCAGGCCTAAACAGAAAACTGTGTTCACCGACCGCGGAACCCTTCTTGACTCAGTTTCCTCTTATATCCAAAGGGTTAACAACAACACTCACTCTGAAGGGCGCTTCTGGGGTTCCAGGCGGGCACCACACATAAGTATCTGAGGAGTAAAGGTTCAAACTTTCCTGCTCAGGACGGTTGCATGCTCCCTCAGAGCCTCAGTTTCCTCACTGAGCAAACAAGGAGGGAGGAGAGCGAGGGGTTCCCCGGGCCCCTCACATGAAGCATGTGTCGGGAATCCCGAGTCTGACCCCACAGTGCCAGGAGAGAATTTTGACTCCAGACAAGGTGTGCACTAAAAATTACCCTGGGCGGTCCTGAACAGGGGAAGGGGGTCCGAAGGTCCCAGGGTGTACAAGGAGAGCGGCCAGTCAGCTTCTTTGAGATTGGAATTCTGGTTTGGGGGAAGTTGCTTTGAAGGTTAGACCAGGGAAGCCGGGCACTGAGAGGGAGGCACAGTGAAGTTGAGCCGGTGTGCGTGGAAGCCTTCAAGACATCTGCTTCTGGGTCCGCGGAAGGACAGGTAAGCGGGGGCCACCTAGCGGCTCTTCCTGGCAGCGTTTGCTGGTGGGACCTGTCACCTATTCAGCATGAGTCCTCAATTCTGCCTGCTTGTGAGCAGTGAGCAATGGGCCTGACCGCGTCACGGGTCACCACGGCTCAGGTGATACTAGAAGGATCAGTGGGGGACTGGGGTTCGGAAAAGCACACTCAGTCCCCGCCCCGTCAGCAAGCAAGTCACACTGCACTTGCTCAGTGCACACAGGCTCGTCAGTCCCACGGGGGATGGATGAATGAGATGAACCAACAAGGGAGAAGCTCCTGGGCATGGCCACAGAGCAAGCCAACACCTTCCTCACGCGCTGTGGCCTTTTATCAGGCTGATGGGAGCAAGCCTGGTTGTGCTTAGATTTCTCACACGCCGAACACCAACTTAGCTGGCTACTGAGGAAGCAGCCTTTTAGCCAGCTCAGAGACCAGGAAGGGTCTCAGGGAAGACAGAACCCAGGACTCACAAGCTACAAAGACTTAATCCAGGATGATCTGGCGCCCTGACCTCTCTACTCTGGCTCTCTTTTCAGGATTCTTCTTGTTCTTCTTCTTGCTGTTCTTGTTCTTGTTGTTGTTGTTCTTCTTCTTCTTCCTCTTCCTCTTCCTCTTCTTCCTCCTCCTCCTCCTCTTCTTCTGGCTGTCCCTTGGGTGTGATAACTATAACTCTACAGTAGACACAATCTGGAAATTTTTGTTAAGATTCTAGAGAGGAAAGCCGGGCAGTGGTGGCGCATGCCTTTAATCCCAGCACTTGGGAGGCAGAGGCAGGTGGATCTTTGCGAGTTCGAGGCCAGCCTGGTCTACAAATTGAGTCCAGGACAGCCAGGGCTACACAGAGAAACCCTGTCTCGAAAAACCAAAAAAAAAAAAAAAAAAAAAAAGATTCTAGAGAGGAGGCCTGGGCAGGTCCTGCCCCTCCTTTTGAGCCAGGATCTGCCGATCACAGATTGCCAGCGAGCTCAAGGTAGCTGTCCTCCCCAGGGACCTCACTACACTGCAAAGGGCAGACATGGCTTCTGGGTACCTTCACAGAGAGGGACCCAGGATGGATGGTTACGACAGAAGTGAATAGAGAAAAAAAAGAGACAAGGAAGAGTGGCCGGGGACATAGAGTGACAACACACCTCTGGACTGGCTCCCGTCTGTGGAGCATTATCCTTCTATACAGCCCTGTGCAGGGGGCCAGGGTTCTCAGAACTACGCTGATAGGTCAAAGATGCTGCTAACCTCATTCGTGGATGATGAAACAGCCTCAGAAACATAGTTAGGTAATTTACCTAACAATACGAACAGTGCAATCAATGCCAAGTTGTCATTTAGTAAGGATTTCTCACACGCTGAACACCATTCGTTTGCAGTCTCAACAAATGTCACGGTCTCCTCTCCAAAGACCTGCGAACGTTATTAATGTCCCCACTTTAAAGATGAGGCAACTGAAGCCCAGAGAGGTTATATGCATTGGCCAGGATCACACAGCAGTTGGTAGATCCAGAACTTGAATCTGGGGCTGTGCCCTGCTGTAGCCCATCTCTCCTTAAAAGTCTCAGTGCTTGCTGCCCTGCCTGATATTCCCACAGAGCACTGTTGGTCCCGCGTGCAGCTGGGCTCCTGAACGTGGGCTGCATATCAAATGTGCCTGTCTCTGGAGACCTGGGGGCAGTCAGCCAGGAGGTCAGGACCTCTGGCCCTCGTCCACCTCCCTCTCCCCACACACTGCCCAGGGCACTTCACTCTTCTGGTAAAGTGGTTTCAACTCACCTCTGACAGTCACATTTATCATTAAAAATAAATTCATCCTGGCTCCCCTTGGCATGGGAAGGTACTGTGCAGTGATTCAGTGGGCTTGTCACCCTCTCGGTCAGGTGCGGAGAACTGAACAACTGGATAGTCTCCAGCGCCAGCACCTCATTTTCTGCGCTGGAGCCAGAAATGTACAGTGGGCTGACATTTAATTTAGAATCCAACATACCTTGACACAAACTCATAATACAAAGGCGGGGGTGGGTGGGGGCTGCCAAAATGGGCAGGGATGGGGGGAGCCCGAGTGACAGGGTGGATTTCTTTCTTTTTCTTTTTCTTTTTTTACTTTTGCTTTATCAACATGATGACAAGCCAGAGACTGCCATCAAAGGCAAGGATTAGCAGAGACAGTGTGTGTGTGTGTGTGTGTGTGTGTGTGTGTGTGTGTGTGTGTGAGGGAGAGAGAGCTGATGTGTGTCCATGCTGAGTCCACTGGATTGCTGTCTTTGGCATCTTGAGGTAAGTCTGTAAGTTCAGATGTTACCATTGCCAGAGAAGTGTGTGCCAAGACTGAGCTGTGACAGCCAACGCTGGTGGCAGGGAGCTGGTCAGTACAGTCCTTACACACATGGATGGCACCTGCACCTTCCATCTCTGTGTCCTTAGCACTTCACCCAGATCCTCGGACATACACTCAGCACTCAGTAAATACAGGGCACAAAGGAAGTGTGTCATTTTAAACACTGCAGCTGTGTTTCTCTCAGGAAGAAAGCTGGGTTTTATTGGACAGAACAGTCTGATGGGCCATTTAGTTGTCAAAATCGGAGGTCCACTGGGCTGGGGAGACAGAGGTGGTTCAGTGGGAAAAGTGCTTGCTCTGCAAACATGAGGATCCCAGCACCCACATAAAAATCAGGTACAGCACATCAGTATCCCCAAGCACTGGGGTGTGGAAACAGGATTCCTGAGATTTGCTGGCCAGTGTTACCAAAATGGTAAGCTTCAGGTTTATTAAAGTCTTTATCTTTTTTTTTTTTTTTTTTTTTGGTTTTTCGAGACAGGGTCTCTCTGTATAACAGCTCTGGCTGTCCTAGACTCACTTTGTAGACCAGGCTGGCCTTGAACTCACAGAGATCCGCCTGCCTCTGCCTCCCAAGTGCTGGGATTAAAGGCGTGCGCCACCACCGCCCGGCTTAAAGTCTTTCTTTATCTTAAAAAAAAAACAAACAAACAAAAAGTAAAAGTATGCTCCACATATGTGCTGTGGTATCCATATGTGCATGCGCACACACCTGCACACACAGACACACGCACACGCATGCACACCCACACACATACACATGCACACTCACACACACACACACTTATAAATTAGAGGCTCAAGGATCACTGGGTGGGGGGGGAGGGCAGAGTGCAAGAGACACAAGAAACCCAGGGGAGTAAGGACCTGTCCAAATGGAGTGTTGGAGGGTTGGGAGGAAATAGAGAGCAGAGCGCCTGAGAGAGAGAGAGAGAGAGAGAGGCAGCTGGGAAGAGCACGCCTGGTGTGGAGGCAGTATACTTCTCAAGAACCTGACACCCTGAGGCTGGGCTAAGAGAAGGCAGGAAAGAGGAAAAGCAGGGGTGGGGGACCCCAGATGCACAGAGTCAACCACTAGGCAGGAAAACCAAGCAGGAGGGACAGGAAGTGCCTGGCAAGAGGGACAGGGAGCACCCAGGATGCCTCAGGCCAGCTTGCCTAAGTGTCTGCTCTGAGTGTCCTTATTTCCATAGGACAGGGAGAGATGAGGGAAATCCATGGAGGGTTGCCCCCGTTTGAGGCTGCTCATCTTTTAAACACTGCGGTGTGAATTTGAGCTCTCCAGCCAGACTCCAGATTCCCCACTTTAAATTGTTTTATTTGTAATTATTGAGGGAGGGAGCAGTGGGGCCGGCACCTGTGGAGCAAGCGTGGAGGACAGAGGACAACTTTGTGCAGTCAGTTTTCTCACCTTTGCGTGAGTGCTGGGGAGTGGGGCAGGTAACAAAGGTCATTCTCTGGTCTCCCTTGTCAAGTCTCATCTACCTTGTTTTTTGTGACAGTCCTCACTAGCACCCTAGGCCCACCTTTCAGGATAGACTGGCCCGTGAGCCCCAGGGGTCTTGGGGTGTCACTTCTTCCCCAGTGCTCAGGTTACAAGTACATACTATCTCACCCAAGTGAGTTCTGGGCCTCAAACTCAGGTCTTTGTTTGTTTGTTTGTTTTTAATGTGTAATTTTGCCTGCATGTGTGTTTGTGTGCAGAACCTGCAGATACCAGAAGAGGGCATTATTAGATCCACTGGAACTGGAGTTACAGATGGTAGCCAGCTTCCATTTTAGTGCTGGGAATCGAACCCAGGTCCTCTGCAAAAGCAGCCTGAGTTCTTACCTGCTGCACAATCTCCCTAGTTCCAGATCTCTAGATCTTCAGGGGAGTTTTCCCCCTCATGCCAATCAGCATGTAGGTCACTTCTGGCACCTTGGGCTCCTATCTGGTCACATTCCCTCCAATGTTACTACTGTTCTCCGTTCATCTTGTTTTTTGTTTTTTGTTGTTTTTTTTTGGACAAGGTCTCCTGCGGCCAGGATAGCTTTGAACTTGCTGTGTAGTAAAGAACGACTTCGTCCTCATGCTCTTCCTGCCTCCACCTCCCTAGTGCTGGATGTGAGGCACCATCCGTGTTTCATGTGGTGGTGGTGATGAAACCCAGGGCTTCCCACATGCTAGATGTGCTATGCCGACTGAGCCACATCCCAGCCCTGCTTTGCTTTTCTTAAATACTTCAGGTGTGACCTCTGAGCTGCCCCTTAGGGGCCCGATTTCCTTTGCTTGTCATTGGACCTCACAGTCCATCCTCCTGTGTGGTGTGTCCCTCACTCAGCCCTTTTTGTCAATCGCAGCATCCCACCTGTGGCTCTGCGGCTGTTGCCTCCACGCTGGTGGGTATCTGGTCTGCTTCTGTTCAAGGCCGTAAGGAACGGGGCCGCCGTGAGCACTGGTGCACACGTCCCTGGTGCACACATACACACACCCCGTGCACACCCTCTGGGCACTCTGCAGGAACATAGAGTGGGAGGGTGTGTAGCTCCAAAAGAAATGTCCAAATTGCTGTGCATGGTGGCCGCTCCACGACTCACCTCGCCCATAGAGTCCAGGCCCACGGTTCTCTTGCCCACTGCTCAATGGGAAGCTGGGTGGTGACATGTTCCCCGGTGCATCTGTCCCTTGGGTCCTTCACCCTGTCACCTCTTCACACCCATCCACTGCAGGCCAGCGTGCCTCATTCTGTGTGGACCCTTAGACTGAAGGGAGGGGTGTCTGTCCCCAGGGAAAGCTCTGTCCCCGTGAGTGTGCTCTCTGTGTTGCCTGCCAGAGGGCTGGTCTTAATGCTAAGGCTGGGCAGGCAGCTCAGCTGTCACTGTGCCTCCAAGGAGGTTGACACATGGGTCAACACTCAGAAATGGTGTCAGTGGGAAGGAAGGGCACGTCAATCATTTCTTTCCAGCCTTGTGGGCTTCAGTGCCCAGCCCCCATCAATGCCAAGAACACAGCACTGGTTCCCTCCCCCAAGTTTCCTGATTTCTTTTCTGTGCTGTTGGACCCATCCGCACTCCTGCCTGCAGGGAAAACTCAGGCCCCACAGCCCCTTCCCATGACACCATCCTTTACATGGGTACAAATACTCAGGCATGGCTGGCAGCATTCTGTCTTCCAACTGGCCTTGGGGTTGGGAGTTTGTGCTCTGAGACCAGCTGCTCAGACCCTCAGCTGGAGTGACAGGTGTCCCTGGGCAGTAATGACACCCTAACCTCACAGAGGTTTCAGCCAACCCCTTGACCCCTTGGCATTTGGAGCCATCTCTCTAGCTTTCTCTTCCACTGCTTCCCTCCCCACCCACAGCCAATCTGCCAGCAAGCACCTTCAGCAAATATTTATTAAGCGCTACTATGTGGAGTTTAAGCCTAGTGATGTTAGTACAGTTAAATGGTGCATGTTTGAGAAAATGAACCGAATACTAGGGAGGAGATGCTGAGTGTCAACCTTTGGAGAAGAAAGGAGGGAGGACGGAAGGACACAGGGAGTAGCAGGCACAAAGGCCCTGGGGTCCCAACAGAACTGACAGGTATTAGGGGCAGCACAACAGAGAGATGAGGTCAGTAACAGAAGGAAGGCTGAGCAATGCAAGGCAGGGGACATGTTTAGATGTCATATCTGTTATGGTGGGAAGCCCTGGGGACATTGCAGGCAGAGTAGATGAAGCACATCCAGTAGACATCATTGCCGGATCCTTTTAGCTACTACATTTTGCGTGGACCCTAAGGGCATCTGGGGCAGGCCACTGAAGAGGCTGCTGCTCAGACTGGGTGATCGAACTGGACATGTGAACAGGCTAGGAGGGCAGAGCTAGGAGGGATACCTGGCAGACAGCAGACAGGGTAAGGGCACTGGGTCACTCAGTTCTACTGCTGCTGTGACCTGAAGCAATGTAAGGACCCAAAGATATGTTTTGGCTCACAGTTTTAGAGGGAACAGTCCTTCATTGTGGACATGACAAAAGAGAACCCATTACAACTGTAAGCAATGAAGCAGGGAAAAGAGAATGCAGGATGGAGCCAGGCTGTGAGAGCCACGCCTGCATTTCTCTCAGAGCCCTGAGAAGCTACTGTTCCCAAAATTGAGAGGCTTGTGCCACAGTCCTGAACCCAGCTGAGCTGCCGAGTCAGAGACATAGATGCTATTTAGTAATCTGCTGTGTTGGGATGGTTGTTTTTTTTTTTTTTTTTTTTTGGTTTTTCGAGACAGGGTTTCTCTGTGTATCCTTGGCTGTCCTGGACTCACTTTGTAGACCAGGCTGGCCTCGAACTCACAGTGATCCGCCTGCCTCTGCCTCCCAAGTGCTGGGATTAAAGGCGTGCGCCACCACCGCCCGGCGGGATGGTTGTTACACAGCATTGTTACAGCCATAGTTGACTAATGCACAAGCAGAGACAAGAAGCGGTCTTGCATAAAATTATAAAGATCTCCTACTATTGTATCCAGAAACTATCTTTGTTTCCGATTTAGAGCGCTTCTTTCAAACCTGTGTGTACTGAGAATTTTGGTTTCCTTAAAGACCAAGTTATGGTATGTGAATATGTTTTTGTTTCATTCCCAGGTATGGGATATGAGGCTGCTTCAGTTTGTCCACAGCCGTTAACTGTGATTGCCTCATGCTCTAGGAAGGTGTGATTTTTTTTTTTTTAAAATATATATTTTATTTATTTGTTGTATAAACAGTGTTCTGTCTGCATGTATGCCTGAAGCCCAGAAGAGGGCGCCAGATCTCATTATGGACGGTTGTGAGCCACCATGTGGTTGCTGGGAATTGAACTCAGGACCTCTGGAAGAGCAGCCAGTGCTCTTAACCTCTGAGCCATCTCTCCAGCCCGGAAGGTGTGATTTTTGACAGCTGCGGATAGTTTAATTCTGGGGATTTTGGAGAAGATATAAATGGGAGGTCCCCGAGAGGGCCTGTGGCAGCTGCTGCTCCCCCTACTGTTGCCCCCACTGCTGATTGCTCCATATTCTGAGGAAGACTGGACTTGCCCCTAGGAACCTGACACCCCTAATCAGCAGGAAGTAATTTAAAGAGGTCTACATCCCTTTTTCCCCTGTAACCTTCATTCTCTTCTACCTAGTGTTGGAAGGGATTGGAGTGCAATAAAGGTTGGAAGGGTGGTAGTTATAGGAACCCAATAAAGTAGCCCCCAAAAAAGTACACCTACACCTTTGTTTTGAGATAGGGTCTCAGTCCTCAGTCCATGTTCTTAAGCTTTTCTTTTCTTTTTTTTTTTTTTTTTTTTTTTTTGGTTTTTCGAGACAAGGTTTCTCTGTGTAGCCCTGGCTGTCCTGGACTCACTTTATAGACCAGGCTGGCCTCGAACTCACAAAGATCCACCTGCCTCTGCCTCCCAAGTGCTGGGATTAAAGGCGTGCGCCACCACTGCCCGGCTCAAGCTTTTCAAATCACATCTTTATTTGATTTATTTTAAAATTCCTGGTACATTTTGTTTATTTATTGTGTGCATGCCTGTGTGTGCATGTGCATATTATGTGTTCATATGTGCATATGCATGCTGTGTGTGTCTGGGTGTGTGCATATTATGTACATATGTGCATATGTGTGGCTGGGTGCATGTGTGTGTGAGTGTGTGCATATTATTACATATGTGCATATGTGTGCCTGTGTGTGTATGTGTGTGAGTGTGTGCACATTATGTATGCATATGCATATGTGTGCATTGTGTTCCACACAAGTAGAGGCCAGAGGACAACTCTTGGGAGTCAGTCTCGCCTTCTACCAAGTGAATTCTGAGAGTCAAACTCAGGTCATCAGGCTCAGCAGCAAGGGCCTTTGTCCTCAGAGACATCTGTGTGGCCCATCAAAGGCCTTTCAGAAGGGTGTGTCTGGCCTGTGGCTTTAGGAAGAATTTTCGAAGACTGGGTTCATCAGGGGAACAAGTAGGGAATTCTGATGGCGCTATGTCAAATATTCTAAGCCTAACACTGGCATTAGGTGATGTGTCCAGAAGGTGTTCTGTGTGCCTGGAGCTGAGTTTTTGAAGGTACTAATTCACCCACCCTCCACAGGAAGCCATCTCTTAGTAAAGTTACCCCATATACAGATGAGGGAACAGAGGTCCCAAGAGGCCACACAGGGAAGCTTGGGTCCCCTGACATGCATGGCCTCCCTCCAGAATTGGAATGGCAGAGCTGCATGTTTTAAATCTTGCTTTTTTTTTTTTTTTTTTTGGACATTTATTTCCACTTTGTAGCTGTTGATAAACAACACTCCATGAACAGCCTGTATCACAGTGAACACCCTCATGTATCTCAGCCCGACTCGCTAATTATTCCCTCAGATGGATTCCCAGGAAGAGAATTACGGAGTCAGAGGGCAAGCCTATCTTTAAGACACCCGATCCCCTCACCCAGCCTGGCCTTGCTTCTGCAGTCTCAGGGTTTCTTTCCCACACTGTCTGGAGCCCAGTGTTGGTGGGAAGGCTCCAACCTTCTCTGCACCCGAGGACATGGGGCAACCTCCATCCTGACATCTTAGCCCCTGTCCTACAGCCCAGAAGACAGGCGGGGGGCCACCCTCAGGCCACAAGGAAGCAGGGCTGTAACGGACTATACCTGCTCCAGCACACACAGTGGACTTATGAAAAAGAGAATAAATGAATGAGTGAATGAATGAGACCTGGCTTCATCTGCTCCCAGTTGCACAGCAGCTCCCAGCAGACCAGCCCCATCCCCAATCTAGTGTCAGGTGTATGGCCCCACATGGAGAAGGCAAGCTTGCTTCTGTGGAGGGGGGGGAGGTAGAGAGGAGACGTGGTGGTGTCTGTCACCAAATCCCATCATCAGCTTCATCATTGGCTTCACCACCACCATTGTTGTCATCGCTATTGCCACCCCATCATCCTCACCACTGTCACCACCACCATCACCAAACTACATCATCACCACCACTGCTTTTGGGGTCAACTGTATCTCTTCTTGGAACTGTAACCCTCAGCAAGCTTCTCTCATCTCGGAGTCCTGGCTTTCACCTGGAAGAGTTACTTATCCATGCTGGCCTCTGCCAGCTGGGGTTGGCGGGCTCCTGCTCCCTCTGCCTGTCTGGCTTCCTCCTAGAGTCACCCCTCCCAGGTGATTACCCTAGAACTCAGTTCTAACCAGTCTGTCTCTCAGAGTATGCTGACACTCTACCCTGCTCCAGACCATCCCCTCAGGGAGGCTCCCTGTGAACTCCAGGCTGAAGGGATACCCCACTGACAAGCCCAGTTGCAGCCTGCCACCTCTCCCAGTCAACCCTGATATTTCCCACAATCCTGCCACACTCAATCTGGCGGTAGAGGCAGCAGACTCTGTCCCTCCCCTTGTCACTCAGGTAGTATGGGACCATCCAGCCTTAGGCTGTACACTGGGAGAAGGGCCTTCGGGTGCTCTCAGCTCATAATATGTACTTTACTCTGCCCAGAGTTCCGTGTCTGCAGCCTTAGCTCAGAGCAGACAGCCATGTTAATCCTATCCCGGGCTGGTGGTCACCCCACTAGGCAGGGGAGCCAGCTGCCTAGAAAGGCTGGTGCTGAGTCTGGGTTACTGGCCAATGGCATCGCGGCGCCACCTGGAGATTATCTACCCATGGCTACTTCCCAGCAACAGGCCCCAGCGCCCCAAAAGAAAGCAACTAGCTATTAAAGAGATTCATGGGAAGAGGTGAGGCGAGAAGGAGGGCTAATCAAGCCGTCCTGATTGTAATTGTCCAAAGGTGCTGGCCTTGCTCATAAACAGCCGGCCTCACCCAGCCGCCTCGGCATCTCGGCAGGACTTCTCCCTGCTGGGACCATGCAAGGTAATGTTCTTTCAACATAACTCTATTTAAATTCACATTTCCATCATCCCCCAGAGGAGCCGCGAGAGAGCAGAGCTGCGTGGTATAAGCCTGCAAAGGATTAGATGGGGTGGATGGTGGGGTTTTTTTCCTTTTTATTTTCCCTTAGTGATGGAGATGGGGCCGTGGTGGTGCAGGAGGGGTGGGGGCTGTTCTAGAATCCTGCAATGTCAGAACAGGAAGAGCTGCTAACAGCCAGCCAGCTTAGCTTAGGAAATTGAGGCCCCCAGGGGCCCTCACATGCCCAAAGAAGACCCTTTGTAGCTGCTTCTTCCAGAGACCCTGGGACCAACAACTTGGAGGACCATCAGGGAGACGGCAACCCAAGAAGGGTCTTCAAGACCCTGAACCTGGCCTTTGCACCTGCTTGTTGCCTGGGGACCTGACTTTCCTCCAAGCCAATGGGCAAGCCAGCAGAAGCCCCAAGAGACCAAGCTCCTTCTCTGCTGCTCCACTGAGCCCAAGAGGTGACAAAAGTCACCTTTCTCCAACACAGCTGGCCCTCATTTCCTCTGCCTGTGGGAGCTGGTAAAGGCCATGGCTTCCCAGGAGAAGATAAGAGGTAGGTGGAGGCCTGTCAGGTAGGCTGTGTCCCCTGGCACACAGTTAGATAGATTGGCCAGGAGTGTGGCTCCCTGGGGAGGTGGAAGTCTAGGTCACAGGCAGAGCCTTGGCCAGTGAGTGTGAGCAATTTGGGAGTTAAGGGGAACGAACTGTAGGCCCAGTGGCTGTTGAGTTTGGCTGGCAGGTACCTTTTTGGGGATGGTCACCTACAGGGTGGGGGAGCTGGACACAGCAGTCAGGAGGCAGAGAGAGGAAGTACAAGCATTTGGGGAACTCCAGCCTTTAGAGAGAGGAGAGAGAGAGCCAGGAGCATTTGGAGAGCCATCTGGTTCTGTTGTTTTTACATTGCCTTCAGCAGCCTAGGTCCCCCTGTCAGGAGGCCCCACCACCAGGACAGTCTTCTTCCTCCTGACTTCCAGACAGAGACCAGTACCAGTACAAGTGCCATGTTTAGGAGAGCGGCCCCACCTGCCTGAGCCACCTTTCTCTGTCCCAGAGCATGAGGGGATAGTTGAGGGCTCCAGGGAGACCATGGAAGAGTATGGGAGTCAGGCACCCTGGGCAGGTCAGCAGCCTCCTCATCTGTGTCCTGTGACCTCTGTTAAGTTACAGCTTCTCTCTGGCCTCAGTTTCCCTGTCTGTTAATCAGTTTCCTTGCAGAAGTCAAAGAGATAAAGAACATGAAGCCACTCTGCAGAAGGGGGGCTCACGAGTCACAGGCTCAGATGATGGCTGGACAAAGGGAACGTCAGTTGTGAGAGGCAGAGGCACAGACTATGGTGGATCCCTCTGACTGGCCAACCTCTGCGCTCCTGAAGCAGGGGCCAGGGCAGTGGAGACAAGCAGAGCGCTGGTCCAGCCTTGGTGCTTGGAAGAACTGTGGACGAGAGAGACAGCATCTCTCAAAGTCTCAGCTTATTTATCTGTAGACAAAAACAACAAAACAAAAACAAAAAATCAAAAACAAACAAGAAAACAAAAGGGCAAAGCAGCTTGGGTAGCCGCGAAGATGAGACACAGCAGTTGGCTCCGCAGCATGGGCCTGGCATGCCCAAGGGCCATTGTTATCGGATCTCACCCCTTTACTCATTGTGCTGGCCAGTTTTCTGCCAACTTGGCATGAATTAGGGTCATCTGGAAAGAGGGAGGCTCAGCCCTTACCATGTTGGCCTGTGGGGAAGTCTGCAGTGCCTCTTCTCAATTAAAGATTGATGTGGGAGAACCCAGCTCACTGTGGGTGGTGCTATCCCTGGGCTAGTGGTCCTGGGTATTATATGAAAGCAGGTTGAGCAAGTCATGGGGAGCAAGCCAGTTAGCAGCACCCCTCCATGGCCTCTGCATCAGCTCCTGCCTCCGGGTTCCTGCCCTATTTGAGTTCCTGCCCGGACTTCCCTCAGTGATGGACTGTGACTAGGACCTGTAAGCTGAAATAAACCATTCCCTCCCCCAAGTTGCTTTTGATCACGGTGCTTTATCACAGCAATAGAAACCTAACTAAGACACCCATCACCACCCAAATTGCCACCGACCCTCACCGTCATCACTACAGCCATCAATCTCTTACCAACTTCACCATCACCATCCTCCTCACCTTCATCCTCACCATCACTACTACCACCGTCACTGCCATCACCTTCTTCACCACAATCACCCTTCTACCATCACTCCCACCCAATTATCATCGCCATGACAACCAACACCATCACCGCTACCACCGCCTTCACCTCCACCGTCCCCACTCTGCCACCTCCACACCTCCCACTGCTCCACACAAAAGGCCTCCACGCCCTGCAGAGACCACCAGATACCTTCCCAGGGCTAGGCTTAATCTGCACCCTTGAACAGTAAATACCACAGAGTTAAAACATGCCCACTCACACAGATCCCAGCACTAATTCCTTGATTACCAGGCTCCAAAGTCATGCCAGCCAAGGGCCACCTGTGGGGCCTGATTATGAAGCAAGTACCTATTTTTGGTCTAGGTTTGCTGCTCATGGTTCCCACCTGTCACTCTGCCCCTTACGGTCTCCATAAATTATGAACTTCAGAGGGTTCACAAAAGAGCCAAATGGAATAAGCCACACTTGCCCCCACTCCTGGGACTCTAGCTCCAGAGGAGCCCGTGAGGAGATGGGTGAGAGTGGTTCCACCAAGGCCCAGCTATCCTGTCCTGGAGCTGGGCCCTGAGGCCCCGAGAAGGGGAGGTTTCAGGGACACTGACTGGGAATGAGGTAACAGTAGATTTGGCCATTTTGTTCTGGAAGTTTCCTTGGACTGCTCCATCTAATCCTTACAATTTGACTCTAAGCTGCCCAGACCAACGTGATCTATCTGACCTTCCCGCCACCACCTTGAGTCTGACAGGAAAGTGCCCCCACCCTGTGTCTCTAGAGGGTCCAAAACAAGTCTGAGGGTCAGGACTGGTGGCCCTGTGAGAGGAGAGGGTACTCAGCCACAAGAAGGAAGATAGAGGTGAGCTACGGCAGAGAAGACAGTACACAGACCATCTTCATGTGAGGCTGCTCTGTGGCAGTCCTGATCCATCTGACCTGAGACGGCCGGCCTCCACTGAACCTGAGGGGGTGAATGAAGGTGAATGGGACCCCAAAAGACAGGAGCTGGCATGTTACATTGGAACTTCCTTCCAATTCCCTGATGCCAGGTTGGACTTCACTGCCTGAGTGGCTGGGTCCCTGGGCCAGGCACCCACCCATCCCAGATGTGGAGTGGCAGCTCCCATGCTGAGAATCCACTAGACAGAGTCTGAGACCAGTGTCTTAGACATGAACTCACAGGCCTCCCAGGATGGTTGAGAGAGTGATATTTTTTTAAGAACAACATAACAAATGGTAAAGGGATTGAGAACATGCCTCACATGTGAGGCAGGCTTGTGCATGCCAGCTTGGAGGGTGGGTGTGGGCTGCCGGGTAGGGGGGGTGGAAACCCAAAGGGGGCTGGGGAGGCGTCAAAGCCACAAGGACACCTGTTTCTTTCTGAGCAATGACACAGATGTGACAAGTTGCCCCCAAGGTGGTGGACCGCCCTCTGCTGTCTGTACTTTGGGGTCCCACTAGTCCAGGGCATTCCTGAGCCTTAGAGGAACCCTCCTGTCATACATATCCCATCCCTGTCCATCAATTGAAGTGCCTGGCATGACTTCAGCTGCAATGCTCTGTTCAAACAAGATATCATCTGGGAGCTTCTCCCCACCCCACCCCCCCAAAAAACCCAAACAGCAGAGCTGTTCTGAGTCTGCCATTCATGAAGGGTCTTGGCTGCTCTGATCACTTCGGTTTCATCCCTCGACCTCTCCTGCCTACTGCTGAGTGACGTTTTTTTCCTGGGGAGACACAAATAAACTTCTGTTCACATCAGATAGGGCATAGGTGACAGACCGAAGCTTTTACTCCACTCAAGTCTGTCTGGGTGACCCAGTGAGTTGACTGGCCGTAAATTCAGGAGTGTGGGTCACCCTGGCGTGGGTGTCAACTGGCTATGCCAGGGGGCTGTCCAAGATGGGCTCCTCTCCCTAGCGATTGCTTGCCTGCTGCATTTTAACTTTGAAGGCAGGACTTGTGAAACTTGCAACTTTCTGAGCTTATTTTTTTTTAACTACATGTTTATTTGGAGGGGGAGCATATGCGAGCTATGCCTAGCGTGTAAGATTTCCTAAGAAGAGCCGGGCGGTGGTGGCGCACGCCTTTAATCCCAGCACTTGGGAGGCAGAGGCAGGCGGATCTTTGTGAGTTCGAGGCCAGCCTGGTCTACAAAGCGAGTCCAGGACAGCCAGAGATATTCAGAGAAACCCTGTCTCGAAAAAAACCAAAAAAAAAAAAAAAAGATTTCTTAGGAGTTGGCTGTCTCCTTCCACCATGTGGGTTCTGAGGATTGAGCTGGAGTCCTCAGTCTTGGCAACAAGCACCCTTCCCTCCTGAGCCATCTCACTGGCCCCTTCCTGAAATGCTTAAAGGTCTTCTGCTTCCTGAGTCTTCCACGGCCCTGGCTGGCCTCCAGCTCATTATGTAGGCCAGGTTGACTTCAAGCTCACAGACCTCTATCTGCCTGTGTACAGACCCTGCGGAGTACCAGGACTGAAGGTGTGGCAACCATGCCCAGCTTCCTGAGCCTCCCTCAAAGTACAATAGCTACCCAATGGGGCCCCACAGAAGTCACTGCAGAGAGCCAGAGGCTGCAGGCACACGTGTGTCCTTTCTCTGTCTCTGCCCCTCTGCCCCTCTGTCTCTGTCTCTCTCTCTGTCTCTGTCTCTCTTTCTCTGTCTCTCTCTCTGTCTCTCTGTCTCTGTCTCTCTCTCTCTCTAATTAATTTATTTTTATTTTATGTACATTAATGTTTTGTCTAAATGTATGACAGTGTGAGGGTGTCAGATCTTGGAGTTACAGAGAATTGTGAGCTGCCGTGTGGGTGCTGGGAATTTGAACCCGGGTCCTTTGGAAGAGCAGTCAGTGCTCTTAACCGCTGAGCCATCTCTCAAGCCCTGAGGTTCCATCTCTTAAAAACAAAAGGTTGATGGTGCCTGACAAATGACACCTGAGGCTGTCCTTTGACCTCTACAAGTACACACACACACACACACACACACACACACACACAGATGAATATTAACTATTGTGAGGATGCACCCCAGAAGACTTCAGATCACTTAGTGTTGCTTTGGGAGGATCTAGGGATGAGGGCTCAACCCTTGACCAGCACACAGTGGAATACTTGGTCTGTGCATCTCAATGGACCCCCAAGACCCTCATGGTATGGGGAGTCCTGGGGGACCAGAAAGGGCCCCCCTGGGTTGGAGTGAGGGTGTGATTTTCTTTCAGAGAGAGCCAGGGACCTGCAGACTTGCTGCAATGGAGTCAGCTGGAAGCTGCCCAGACATCAGGTCAGGTAATGGTCACCTGGCCCCAGTGTGTGTGTGTGTGGGGGGGTGTAGTTCAGAGTCAGTGGGCCTGAGAAGGAACAATGCCAGCACTGGGTGTCAGAGAAAGGGTTATGAAGGGGGGCTCTAAGCAGACATTCAGCCTGAGCATTTTGACCATGGGCCAGTTCCACTCAAGGGGAAGCTGTGGATGAGGACTGGGTTGGAGTTAATCTAAAGCCTCAGGATGGACATACCAAGCTAGAGTAGTCTTTGAAAAGTCCCACGGAGGAGGCAAGGAGGCAGCAAGTCACCCAGGCTTCAGGTGCAGACTCAGGATTGTGCCGTGCTGTCTGCACAACCAGAAAGCAAGGATACTGCCAGGGTGCTGGGGTAGACAGACCAGGGCTGCCTTTGAGAAGTCCATGTACCAGGGTTGGGGGAGCTTCCTCTGCACAGGGTGTACCCCTAAGCACAGGTGGGCTCCCCATTGAAGACCCTTGGAGACCCTCAGAAATGTCTAGGGTAAGTCAGAAAGCAGACTTGGGGAAGGGGACAGTGAGAGAAAGTCCTGGAGCTGATGTGACCCTTCGGCCTCGGAGCTGTCAGCCTGAGCTCCTAGGATTCAGTAGGACCTGCCAGCCAAACCAAGACACCAGGATTCTAAGAATAGGTCAGGCATGGAAAGGGACCTTCCTCGTCACAGAGCCTCATGGGGGACCTGCCCGGGCCTCTTCTCTCACCCAGATGTCTCCAGCTGACCCTCTACCTCTAACAGTGGTTCCTGGTGTTAGCTAGGATGTGAGGGAGAAGGGCTGTGCTGAGCCCGCAGTTGCAGGGCTGACTGGGCCGCCTGCCTCAGGGGCTCATCAGATGGCTCCGTAATATTAATAATGGAAGGACAGCTCCCTCAGAGACTCGGGGCCTGAGCTGGCCTCTGGCAGGAGCTTAGAATGCCAAGTTGTCCCAGGATGCTACCATAGACAGATGAGGGGGCACAGGCTATGGTGGGCAGGCTGGCCTTTGTGGCAGCCTGCCCCTAGCCCCCAGGGGCTGTCTGGGATGTCTTTAAGGACGCTTTGTTAAGCCCTATTAAATATGCATTGGCCCCCATTAAAATTTTATGTCCCACTTTGAGGTGTCACATTCTTTACCTCCTCCTGGGATGGGGGAGGGATGGATTGAGGAAAACATATTGGGGACCCAGGCAGAGGAGAGGCTGAGGGGAGCCTGGGCTGGGTGATCCTCGGCCAATGCCCAGGCCTCTGGGAAGCACTGCTCCTGCCTCACTCATGTCCAAGTCCCCAGGCTGGCAGGCTCTGTTCTTAGTCACCCCACTAAGCAGAGCAAGACCCCTCAACTCCAAAGAGGCAAACAGCAAATATCTTAGACCATGTACAGTCATCTTTGATTAATTTCTTTTCATGAGGCTTTAAAAATCCAAACATCATTCTTAGCATAGGGCAGAAGGATAGGCGGCCAAGCAGTGTGTGACCCTGAGAGTCCTGGTTTGCCTGCAGAGGTGGGGCTGGATCTGCAGTGTGGCAGTCCTGGGTCTGGCACAGTGACCTCATAAAAGCTCATAGCCTGAGCACCCCTGGCTTCCACTAATGGGTACAGGACAGAGGGCAGTTCTCTGGGAGCCTGGCCTCCCAACATGACTTGAGAAAATGAGGCATGTGGGAACACACAAGCCAGCGCATGATGGAGTTCTGGAATATCAGGCAGAGCCGCTGTGCGGGACATTCACACCTGCGCAGCTGATGGTCCAAAGGACAAAAGCTGAAGGAAAACACACACTATTGTTGTGGATGGAGACAGGAGCCCTTCTCGGGCCTGGCTGGTAATACAAAGTGAGTATACCATTGTGTGTGGAGAACAGTGCAGCAAAATGTTAAAAGCAAAGTCACTACCAGTCCAGCCATTCCATGCTTGGGTGTATCCATGAAAAAAGTGATAGGTGAGCACCCAAAAACATGCACACACATGTCCAAGGCAGCATTTCGCCTGATAGGTAAGCATGTTCTTCCAGACGATTCAGAGGAAAATGTCAGCTTGACTCAATACAATACAATGGAATGCTATTTAGTCATAAAAGTTAACACACACTCTTCTACATCCACTTCTGTTGCTGTCATAAAATACCTCAGTGAAAAGGCAACAAGCGGGGCATGGTGGCACACGCCTTTAATCCCAGCATTTGGGAGGCAGAGGCAGGAGGATCTCTGTGAGTTCAAGGCCAACCTGGTCTACAGAGTGAGTCCAGGACAGCCAGAGATACACAGAGAAACCCTGTCTTGAAAAACAAAAACAAACAAACAAAAAAAAAAAAACAAAAAAGAAAAGAAAATAAAAGGCAACCCAGGGGACAAAGGGTTGGTTTTAGCTCAAAAATCCAGGTTACAGGCCACAGTGTGAAGAAGTGAGAATGACAGGGTCTTGGAGCTGTACTGCAACCCACAGAGCCCAGGGACTGACCTAACTGGGGAGTCGGGAAATGAGGAAACAATACACACGTGTACATAAAAGCTGGGATGGAGAGGGCCGTGTGCTCCACTGGAGGTGTGTCAATAGCTTGGAAACTCAGTGTATTTACTGTACACATCTGAACCGAGACAGGTTTGTTTGTTTACAGCTGAATGAGGAGGCAGATGTAGCTAAGCTTCATGGGAGCGTAGTCTCGGTAAACATCCAAGAGGAGGCAGCTGGGGTCAATACTTTCTATATAAAGTATCTCTACATAAAATACCATCAACATCTGCACAGGGCCCAGAGAAGGCTTTGCCATTCCCATGTTTTGGAGGCACTGGGGCCACCGACGTGCCATGCTCACATCAACAACCGTCATTCAGTCAGAACGTCACTCACGCCCCACAAACCACATCCAGTCAAGAGCCTAGAAGGAATGTGTGTGTGCCTCTGCTGGGCCCTTTCTCTTACGTCAGTCATTCAGAACCCAAAACCAGGAAATGGTACCGTCCAGGCCGAGTCTTTCCTCATTAGATAATCCCCCTCATTAGACAAGCCCCACAGACGCACCCACATCTAGACAATCCTTCACTCACGGAAACTCTCTTCCCAGCTGACTCTACAGGGGATGTTCTCAAGCTTCCTAACCCTGCCACCCCTTCATACAGTTCCTCATGTTGTGGTGACCTCCAACCATAACATTACTTTCTTTGCGACTCCTTAACTGTAATTTTGCTACTGTTATGAAGCATAATGTAAAGATCTGATATGCAGGATATCTGATGTGCAAGATATCTGATATGCAGGATATCTGATATGAGACCCCAAAAGGGGTGTCAACCACACAGGCTGACAACAGCTGTTCTAGAGTGTGTCAAGCTGACAATTAAAACCAACTGTCACACGCACTAAACTATTGAACAGGCCTCAAAATCATGCTGAGTGAAAGAAGCCGGACTGGAAAGGCTGCGTGTTAGAATTTCTTTAATAGGAGATGTCCACAAGCTACCAAGCCATGGGGAGAGGTCAGCAGTTTCCAGGCACTGGGCATGGGGGAGGGGCACCAACTATTCAATTAGTTTCTCTCTGTGGGCGCTGAGAAGGTTCTGGAAGGAGAGATGGTGCTCACACAGCACTTGAGTATGCTAAATGTCAGTGCATCCAGTGCATCGTGTACCACAAAATGGCTAAAATGGTGACTTTATGTGTGTTTTGTCACAAATCTAAGAATGAAATAGTGTAGCTATAAAGTGCAAACTATCGCCTTTTATATAATGGAATACTGTGCACAGGCTCATGGGATCTGAGTCCGTGGTGAGGAGTCCAGAAATCTGGATTTTTCTGTCTTCTGAAGTAATGCTGGTGTGTAGCCAGCATTGGACACTGCCATACAGGACATTGAGCCAGCAGACCTCAGGGAGGTACAATCCGAAACATGAGCTCACAGGGCAAGATAAAATGGCACTGGAGAGAGAGAGTTAAGGGCTTTTGTGCAGGAAACTCCCCCTGGGGCCAGAAGCAGCCAACAGCTGCCATGAGGGGGGACTGCAGGCCCAGGAGGGCAGGTCTGATAACCCCCCAGGACCCCCCAGTCTCATCTGAGGTGCAGCCTCATGGTTTGGGATTCTTTCATGGTTTGTGGGCTTAGAGAAGGCAGGAAGGAGCCTTGCAGGACTGCCACCAGTGGGTGGCCCAGAAAACACTCAGTATAGACCCTGTGAAAAGCAAGCGGCACAGGAGCCAGCAACATCTCATTTTTTAGACTTTATTAATAATTTACTAGAGCCAGACACTGTAGTAGATGATTCACACACATGGATTGTGAATTTAAGGCTCCAGAAAGAGAGGGGAGAAGAAGGGAGGCTGGGAAGAAGGGAGGGAGGAAGAGGTGGGAGGAGAGAGGGAAGTACTCCTCTGGAGGAGATGTCTGCCCATCTCTAACAAGTGCTAGTCCCATCTATCTGCCTTTATCCTAAGAGCACGTTTGAGAGGCAGAGGCAGGAAGATCTCTAGCTCAGCCCAGCCTGGTCTATGAATGTGAGACTCTGTCTTTAAAAAGAAAAAAAAAAGAAAAGAAAAACCCACAAAGAAAAAACAAAACAAACAACAACAAAAGCAAAGGAGAAGGGTGGGCACATCCTACTCTATTCATACCCTATACTATTCACACCCTACTCTATTCACATCACCTGCCTCAGACCTCTGTTGGCTGCTCCACTTGAGCTGTGAGAGTCTGGGCCAGCACTTTAATCTGTCAGAACCTCGGTACTGGTGGACATGCTGCTCACAGCATCCATGGTCAGAGGTGCTATAAGTGTATGGATGGCCACTCCTGTGAGGCTACACAGTGCACAAAAGTGCCACTGCCAGCACAGGATCAAATTTCACTCAATACCGACATCCAAGGGCAGAGTACAGAGGAAACTGCTGGCTGGTGTGGACACAAAACAACATGGAACCTGGCCTGCTCCAGTGCTCCAACCTACTCAGTACTTACATCTGTCACCGAACACACAGCTGCCACTCAGTACAAATACCTGTTCAGCAATAAACCAAGGCAGCACTCACTGACTGCTGAGCCCTCACTCACACCTGCTCAGCACTCACACCTGCTGCTCAGAAACTCACACCTGCTCAGAACTAACACCTGCTCAGAAACTCACACCTGCTCAGAACTAACACCTGCTCAGCTTTCATGCCTGCTGCTCAGCACTCACACCTGCTTCTCAGAAACTCACATTTGCTGCTCAGCACTCACACCTGATGCTCAGCACTCACACATGTTACTTTGTACTCATACCTGCTCAGAGTTCAGACCCACGTAGAGCTCACACCTTGTGTAGAAAACAGGATTAAGACCTTACGAAAGCCTGTAGCAACTCATAAGTGAGACCCAGGAAAGTGTGCCACTTGCCCACAGCAGTCAGCAGATAAAGCCAGGTGGAAGGAGCTTTTTTTTCCCCCAGATTTGTGTGCTTTCGAAGCCCAAGGTTTTTTTTTTTTTTTACAGCCAGACTTATCTTCCTGGGTACACGTGGTATTGGCTTCAGCCAGATGCTGTGCCTAGATCTGGCTGAAGTAGAGTGAGGCATTCCCTACCGCCATGGGACACACATTTTGTCCCCCACTCATGCCTCTTCCTGGGTAATAATGCTTTCCTGTACTTGGGGTGACCTCAAAACTGTCACAAAAGCCCTGGGAGATTGCAGAATCTAATCACTGTCATTAAGTCTCCTCCATAGTCCCTGCACCAACCAAGAGGAGGATAAGGAGCGACCAGAACAGAATGAAGCTGTAAGTGAATTAGTCCAAAGGAATCAAGTCAGGTGCTCTGGGCAGGCACTCAGGCTGGTGAGAAGGAAACCAGAGACTGGCTGGCCTGGAGCCCTGGCCACTCAGGGGCTCTGTACTCTTGGAGGTGGTGGGTTGAAAGGCTGGGGAGGGTGTCCAGCCAGCAAGACCATTAATCAGCTGAAAAGGTAATCCTCCAGTCAAGTCACCTGGAATGGTGAAATCATTTCTTTTTTTTTTTTTGGTGAAATCATTTCAATGCCAAGGTAGCATTGCTCACCCCAGGAAGTGTTAGAGTTCAGTATAAACATCCTGGGAGCACCAGAGACTCCTGTTAGTGTTTTGTGCCACATGTGAGCACCGTGGTGGCTTCACCATTGAGGGAATTGTAAAGAATCCTGCTCAAAGCAGGAGCTCAGCCTGACTCCCCCTGGGAAACCTGGCCCTACTTTAGAGTTGCATTCTTTAAAACTCCACCAACAGTGCTCGGGCTCGCATTTGCTAATGCAGTGAGAGCAGAAATGAAGTTCAAGAGACGAACTTGGGTCAGCAGCAAGGCTGGTCTCTCAGTGGGTGCTGAAGACTTAGAAAGCCAAGTATACGTGGTTTATTTACGCAATTGAATGTGTTTAAAAGGCATCATGGATTGGCCCTGTAGCTGGGGCAGAACAGTAGTTTAATAGTTCTTAAAAAGGAGCCTTGGGGGTGCTGGCTGCAGGACAGAGACACTCAGGGCTCACTGAAGCTGGTATGTCTCTGTGTATGGCATTCATCAGACCAACACTAATGATTAAAGCCACAGTCGTTGCCTAAGAACCTTTGTTCTGTGTATAAAAGCCACCCCAGGAGTGGAGCAGAGCTAAGGCTCAATAAGAGCACTGACTGCTTGTCCAGAGGATACAAGTTCAATTCCCAGCACTCACATGGTGAGTCACAAACATCTGTAACTCCAGTTCCAGGAGCTCCAAAGCCTTCTTGTAGCCTCTGAGGGTACCAGGCATGCCTGGCATAGATATGGCATAATACATGTATGCAAATATGGTGCACATACATGCAAGCAAGACCCATACATATAAAATAATAAAATCTGATCCGGGCGTGGTGGCTCACGCCTTTAATCCCCATACTCGGGAGGCAGGGGCAGGTGGATCTCTGTGAGTTCAAGGCCAACCCGGTCTACAAAGTGAGTCCAGGACAGCCAAGGTTACACAGAGAAACCCTGTCTCAAAAAACCAAAATAAATAAATAAATAATAATAATAATAAAATCTGATAATTTTTTTAGGAATCTGAGCATTCATGCATGTTAAGGAAGTGCTTCAGTGCTGATATACATCCCTAGCAAGGAATTTGAATTTTGCTGTGATTTTTAAGCAATCAGAATATAAACTTCATTTAATTGTTTTATTGAGATGCCTGGGATCAAACCCAGATCCTTGCGCATGCTAGGCAAACACTGTTGCTGAGCCACTCCCTACCTAAAATAATAAAATCATTTTTTAAAAAAAGTTCAAGATCATCTTTAGCTACATAGCAAGTTTGAGACCAGCCTGAGCTACGTGAGGTCTGTCTCAAAAAACAACAGCAGAGCAAAACAAAACAACCCTCCAAAAACTCCAAAGCAAAAGTTGTATCCTTCCTGTTTCACACCATACCTGGTGGTTCTTTCCCAAGAGACCTAAGCCGTCAGAGCTGTAGGCAAAATGACTGGGTGTCCTGAAACAGAAGCTGGCGGGGTGGGGCGACTCTGATGAAGGTTTTGGCGGAGATTGCCTAAGCAGGCTTAGCTTACCACAGTGGGGAGTGGGTAGATTCCTGGAGCCCAAAGCTCAGGAAGCATCCAGGGCACTGAATGTGGGTGGGAGTCGGGGAGTGGGGGTTGGGTGTAGGGGAGTGGAGGTGGAGGGGTGACAGTGAGGGAGTGGGGTGGAGTGGAGAGGAGTGGCAATGGAGGCGGGTAATGAGCTCTCAAGCCGGTGTGGTGTTTGCTACAGACATGGAAAACGCTCTGTGTTGAGCCTGGAAGACGCCAGTTCTTTCCCTACTGACAGCTGGGGAGTCCGAGCCCTGCAGAACCACCAGGCGTGGATCTGACTGGGCAGCTGCCCTGCCAAGCAGCCTACCCACTACGTCATGCTCCAATCTCCGGAGTCGTACTCCCTCACCTCTGCCGACTGAATTTGATTACACCGCTCTACAGACCGGGCAACTGAGGCTCGGGCAGGCTGGGATCTTGCCCAGAGTCTGCAGGGCCGACCTGGAACAAGCAGCTTCTGGCCTTGCTGAGCTTTCTGTGGTCCAAGGCCAGCAGGGGGACACGGGCCTCACGAGACAGCCTTGGAGGATATTTTTTAGGCGAAGGTCAGAGTCAAGCCAGCTGCAGGGAGATTTATTTGCCCGGGGTCGAAGGCAGGGGGCGTGGCCAGGCCAGGAGTGGGTGGGGCCAGGGGAATGGAAAGAAGCCTGTTACTCCGTAACCGAACCTAATGGATGTGTGTATCTGACCAAAAGAGACGGGAGTGGAGCCACAGCCACAAACAAGGCAGAATCCGGAGACCCCAGAGCAGCAGTCCTCAACTTTCCTAATGCTCCGACCCTTTAGTACAGTTCCTCATGCCGTGGCGACCCCGAACTGTAAAATTGTTTTCGTTGCTGTTACTTCATAACTATAATTTTGCTACTATTATGAACCGTAGTGTAAACCTCTGTGTTTCTCGATGGTCTTAGGCGAACCCCTGTGAAAGGGTTGTTCGGTTCCCAAAGGGGTCGCGACCCACAGATTGAGGGTCGGTGGGGAATGTGGACTAGGGGTGGGACCCGGTGGGTAACTCCTGGAAGATGCATCCCAACTGGATGTTCTCAGAACAAGAAGGCTTTGAGTAGCTGAGGGACATCAGTTTCCTAGAGGACTGCAGGGCCACCGTGGGTACCCAGACAATGAAGATGAAACCCATTCAGCCTTGGAGTAGGAAAGGGTGAGAGGGCCAGGCTGGACCACATCACACCGGTGCCATGTTTCAGGACTTCCACGTGACATGCTGTACAGGACAGGGACAGCAAAGCATGGCCTCAAGGATGCCCAGCAGGGACTGTGCAACTTGGCCTCCATGGAGCCCCCCTGATCTGGCCCGAGGTGCCCTCACCACGACCCGAGCCTCCTAAGTTGTCCCGGAGGAGCGTGGGTAATTCGGTCTGTGTGTTTACTCCTGCGGTGCGCGTCTCTGAATCTTTCATCTTGACTGCTGACTGTATCAAAATTCCCGTGGTAATTGGATCAGGTGCAGTATTTTCCATGAGGATATTAAATCAGGCCTTCTGCCCGCGTCCAGAACGATCCGCTTCAGAATATAAAGACGCGGGAGATGGTATTAGCCGACGTATTTTTCCTCCTTTAAACCCTACCCCCCCACTCTTAATCGGGCAGCTCTTTATTTGTTGCCAAATAAATTGGGTCTTCTTGCTCTCCCCCAGCTAGGAGCCAGAGGGAAGGAAAGATTCCTGTGGGTGGAAGAGACACAGGCTGGAAGTGGGGGATGACAGAGCCAAGTCACCCTGGATTGTCCCAACTCTGTCTCAGGCAGAGTCACCAGCAGTGAGCAGAGAATGGGTCAGTGCCCTTCATGTCTCCTTCTCAGGCCCAGTGTGAGAGCACTGGGGCACTGGACTTGGCCCTGATCAGCCACCTAGTCCCCATGGTTCTCTCATTGTGCTTTAGTGTATGAGGTGTGGGTGGGTGGGTAGGTGGATGCAGGCACACATGTATGTGCATGTGTGCACACGTGAAGGCCAGAGATCAGCCTCAGATGTCCTCTTTCAAGCTCTCCCTTGTTTCTTCTCTCTTTTTTTCTGGTACCTGCAGAGACTAGAAAAACACACCAGGGGCTGGAGAGATGGCTCAGCGGTTAAGAGCACTGGCTGTTCTTCCAGAGGTCATGAGTTCAATTTCCAGCAACCACATGGTGGCTCACAACCATCCATAATGAAATCTGGTGCCCTCTTCTGGCCTGTAGATATACCTGCAGACAGAACACTGTATACATAATAAACAAATCTTTCTAAAAAAAAAAAAAAAAAAAAAAAAACACACCAGATCCCCTGGAACTGGAGTTACAGACGGTTGTAAGCTGCCATGTGGGTGCTGGGAATCGAACCAGCGTCCTCTGGAAGGGCAGCCAGTCACTGATAAGCCATCTCCCTAACCCCCAGCCTTGCTTTCTTCAGACAGTCTCTGGGGATTCTATAAGAGGGCTCAGCAAACAGAGGCACTTGCCACCAACCCCAAAGTCTTGCCTTTGCACCCCCAGACCAACTTAGTAGGAGGGAAAACTTCTACAAGGTGTCCTCAGACCTCTAGATGTAAACTGTGGCATTTGCATAGCCAGAAACATAAATAAATGAAGACATGTAATGAAACAATTTTAAACACAAAGGGTTTCTTTGGCCTGATAAGGAACTCCTGATTTGGCTGGGCTAACTGGTCAGGAGTCCCAGGCATCCTCCTGTCTCTGCCTCCCCAGGGCTGGATCCTGGCCTTTTGTTTTTATGTGGGTTTTAGAAATCAAACACACGCCGGGCCGTGGTGGCTCATGCCTTTAATCCCAGCACTTGGGAGGTAGAGGCAGGCGGATCTCTGTGAGTTCAAGGCCAGCCTGGTCCACAAAGTGAGTCCAGGACAGCCAGAGCTGTTACATAAAGAAACCCTGTCTCGAAAAACCAAAAAAAAAAAAAAAAAAGAAATCAAACACACGTTCTCACCCTTTTGTGGCAGAAGGTTCATGAACTAAGGTGTCCCCTAGCCTTGGTGACACATTTTTGACGGCCCCTGTTACACTGTAGGAAAGGCTGGCAGACTTAATAAGTCTAGGTTCAGAAGGGAGGAGAAACTCAGAGAGCTTTATGCCCGGAGATGCACACCTATAATCCCTCCATGAATTTAAAGCCAATCTGTGGTTGGAGAGAAGGCTCAGTGTTAAGAGCACTGGCTGCTCTTCCAGAGGACCCAGCACCCAACTGGCAACTCACAACTGTCTGTAACTCTAGTTCCAGAGAATCCAACACCCTCACACAGGCATACATGAATGGCAAAATACCAATGCACATAAAAATATAAATAAGTAAATAATCTTTAAAAACAGTAAAGGTGCTGGGCGTGGTGGCACATGCCTTTAATCCCAGCACTCAGGAGGCAGAGGCAGGCAGATCTCTGTGAGTTCAAGGCCAGCCTGGTCTACAGAGTGAGTTCCAGGACAGTCAGAGATACACACAGAAACCCTGTCTCAAAAAACCTAAGAAATAAATAAATAATAATAATAAAGCTAGCCAGGGCTAAATGGCTAACCTGAGCTACAGTATGAGGCCCTGTCTCAAAAAAAGGAAAATAAAGGGGGGGCTGGATGTAGCTCAGTAGCAGAATGTTTGCCTAGCATGTGTGAGGGTTCCGGGTTAATCTCCTGAGGCATTAAAAAAAAAGAGAGAGAATTAAGATCACCTGAGACATGGCAAAGTCATAGCAAAATGGCTTCCATGATGACAAGTCTTACAATGGCTGCACAGCTGTGTGTGAGAGGAATGCCCACACGCTAGAGGAATGAATGGCTGATTTCATATTCAGTGAATTTCTCCTTCATTCAGAACTAAGGCAGCCCACATCAGTTGCTTGTCAGATTTATCTCGATCGTTGATTGAACTTCTGGCAATTGCCAGGCCCTGTGACTGGGTCTGTGGGGAGGCAGACTGTTGCAGCAGGAGAGAGAGTGTTGGGGAGAAACCTCACCTCATATCTTTCTCTGTCCTGTGGCCCCAGGATATCACTGTGATTATCAGCAAGCTGACATCAGAAAGAGACCTGGAGAGGTGTCCAGGCCAGAGTCAGATGGGGAGGGGGAAGGAGAGAAGAAGCAGGTGAATAAGGGCAGAAGAAAGCCAGGGAGGCCAGAGCCCAGTTCTCAGCCAACAGGGGTGAGGAGCTAGCAAGGTCCCCCTGGCTCATGGGGCAGGACAGAGTGCAGGGGGCTGTCACAGGGGCAGCCTGAGCAGACTGTAAGGATTAGTGGTGAAATTGCAAATCACAGCCACGAATACCCTGTGAATGGCCAGTGAATGGCTAAAATAAAAAAGACAGGCACTACTGACTGCTGAGACCCAGTGGGACACCTAGAATTCTCACGTGTTGCGGTGGGGGATGAAATGTCACAGCCACTTAGAAGAACCTGGCATCAATGACTAATGGCATTCACAAAAGGTCTCACTTAAGGGTGTTCATAGCAGCTTTCGTCAGGCTAGCCTCAGATTAGAAGTGGTCCAGTGTCCACTGCAGGAGAGTAGGTGAATGAATATACCTTACCACAACGGAATACTACACAGCAATAAAAAAAAACCCCACAAAACTTGTTTGATGACACACGACGACTTATGCATATCAACAAGGAACAAGCAAGAAAATCAATACAAGAGCCCGAGTTATATGCTTCCCTGTACTTGAATTCTTCTGCCTACTGAATGAGTTCCTGGCCCCCAGGACAGGTTAAACTCCACCCACCCCTGCCATGGTGTGCTGCCTATCACAGGCCCAAAACAACAAGGCCGACCAATCATGGACTAGAGCTGCAAAGCTGGGAACCAAAGCAAACCTTTCTTCTTTATAAGATTATCGCTTCTGTTACTGCAGGTCGTTATGAAGGCCCCATGTAGAGAGAACGTGGTCCTTCAATTCTCAGTCTGCAGCACTGGGAATGGGCCACTAGGGGACAGAAACCCTGGGGACACTCCTTACAACTGTATGCTTTGTGCATTTGGAACTAGGCAGCCTGTCACAACAGCTACTTCTTGTCCTTTCTTGTAGTACAAGTGTCTTTTTGGGTGGGGCAGCCAGGGTGGTGAACAGATGCCTGCCTCAATGGGAGCAGTTGGCCTGAGCAAATTGTTATGTATTTTGGGGATCCAGCCTGTTTTTCCTATGGGGAGGGGCTGGTAGTGAGCATCAAGGGGGACCAGATTCTGATTATAACTTGGTAACGGGAGCTGGCTACTCTCGAGGCACTGATATTTATGGAATAAATACGGTGCGATTTATGGCCGTATCTCCCTCTGATGTCCTATCTGATATGCAATTCAATTTCTTTTATTGTTTTTGGACTTTTGCCACAGAGGAGAACCCATAAATAAATAAATATATGGGCGAATGGCAGCCAGCAGGCCAGGCCGGGGCTGCCAGCCCGGCGTCTCCAATCCCATATTAGGCCCATCGATCACACGTTATGAAGCCGGAGCCTGTCCCCCGGCTGGGATGAGCTGCAGAAGGGCCGGTCAGTCAGTAATTTAGGGGCCTCAGTTGGCAGCCTGCCCTGACTGCCCCTCTGCCTGCCATCAGGTCGTCATGTCCCTCTTGCCTACCTCCATTTGAGGCTAAGGAGAGGGTGTCCTGACTCTCCTGTGGGCAGAGAGCACCTTGGGCACGTGACATTTGTCCCTGTCAGGCTCTCTTGTGTGGCTGCCAGGCGGGCTGACAGGAGGCTTTGCTCCGTGGGATAACCTGCCTTTCTCTCCAAGGCACTCAGCCCCAGGGCCCAGGCTGAGCCACCCATGCATGACACAGGGTCACGCCCTCAGAGAAGGGGTGCCAGCCCCTTGGGGTCTCTTTGGAGAAAAGAAGAATTCAGACACATGAGGTATAGACACAGGCACCTGCAACACTAATGGCCATGGGGAACCAGCAGTATCCTGCCCTCAATGACCCTCTTTTGGTAGTGACAGAAAGACCAGTAGCTGACCCCCCAGCACTGTCCCTACTGGTGACAGGGCCCCAGGTTGTTAAAGGAAAAAGCAGGAGCCCTGGGGTGACTTTGATGCACCTACACATACCCAGCACATGTGTGTCATGTACCCGAGAGCCTCATACCCATGTCCACACACCAGATACACACTGACCCATCACAAGCATGCACACCTATATGCCACACCGCATGTACACACATGTGCACACACACCTACATTATGTACTCTTTGCATACACATTCTACAGCACAGACAAACATGTGCATACATCTCGTGTTCCTAAACCCACACCACAACCACATGTATATTCTTCCAAATACGTGCGCGTGCACACACCATGCACACCACCTTCAAACACCTCATGCCTGCATGTACAGACACTTGACATTCACATAAACCCAATCCCACAGACCATGTGTCCCCTGACCTAATCCCGGGCTCCAGGTCCACTGGAAGTACCACACTCCTTAACTCTTCTTTAAGACCTAACAAAAGCAGTTGCAAACAGGACTGGGAGGCAACCCAGGAAGGTGACAACTTCAACTGGGACCCCAACATCAGGACAAGGATGGCCTTGGGTGCTGTGCACTAACCATGCCCCAAGACCCAGCAGGAGCTCCCCAAACACAGACCCAAGGATGCTGGGGACCCTAAGTGATTCTAGAGCATCAGGTCTCAACCTATGGGTCATGACCCACAAAGTAGCAAAATTACAGTTATAAAGTAGCAATGAAACAATTTTAGGATTGGGTCTGCATTAAAGCATGAGGGTGGTGGAGAACCACTGCGCTAGGGGGAAGATGAGTCATCAGAAGACTGGAGACAACTTCACTTCCTGCCTGGCTCTCTATGTGAGTCACCTGTCCTCTGCAAGCCTCAGTTTCCACTTTTGTAACATGGAACCAATGTCCACCCTGGCAGGCCATCCTGAGAAGGGATCCCATGACCATGAGGGGCAAGAGGGGGGACCTCTAATTTAAAAACTGAAGCAGATCACTTGCCTCCCATTGCTGCCCACCCTCATTCTGCTTGTCCCCTGTTGGGGAACTCAGATCTGGCAGCCACACTGTTTTATTTTGTGTATCCCCCAGCCTTAGCCTTCAGCAGGGGCCCCAGCAGGCAGGACATAAATTTCCCACCACCCAGAAGAGCCCCATTAGCAAAGCCAGGCAAATGCTAAGCGGTTCCCAGCGCGGTCCCAGACCGGGAGCTCGCTTTCCTCTGACATTTGTAAAGTTCAGGTTTTCAAAATAAAGCCGCGTGAAAAGTAGAGGTGGCCCTATATCACTTCAGTCAAGGGCTTGCCAGCTCCTTCCCTGCCCTTGGCCTTCGCTTCCCCTTTGAAGGGTCAGTCTCTGGGGAAAACCCCACAGTGGGATGTGGGAGCCACCTTGATGACTTCTCTCTTTCTCCCTGCCTGCCACCTGCTTTCTGTCCTCCCTCTTTACATAGGCTCTCTCATTCCCTTCCTCATGCCATGCGACTAATGGAGCACCTCATGCATACCCTTCCTAGAATGTGTCAGGCCCACCAGCATTTTCTTCAAGAGTACCAGCCCCAAGGAGGGTCACCGGGCACCTGAGGATGCACTGTGGGAATGAGCTGGGTCCCAGGTAAGGTTGCCTCCGGGGAACAAGGCAGCTTGGATCCTGAAACTGCTCTTCATACAGCCTCAGAGGCTGCTCCTTCATCATATAGCTAAGAATTCAGGAGCCCAGAGAGGGAGATGGTCTTGTCCAAGGGCACACGGAGTGGCTTCTAGACACTTCTGTCAAATGGTCTCTGGGCTGTCTTCTCTAGGCTGTGTTCCTTGGTCCTAACTTGTGCTTCAGTATCAGGCCTACAACCCCACCCAGGCAGCAGGCAGGGACACACCCCAGCTTCCCTTCCTGCCATAGACATTTCCCCTACCAAATGCTTGGGCTACGCTGCTCCCTTGGCCCTACCTGCCCCTGTCTAGGCCACCATTCTCTGTGAGACTCCCATGCCACTCCTGTTTTGTGAGTATCTATGCTCCTAATCCTGCTGGCAGCAGCTGGGACGGATGTGGGGATCTTGCCAGCCCACCCACGCCATTGGTGTGGGCATTCTACACAGACTGGCTTCCTGAGCCCCACACTCCTTGGCTTCCTTTTCATTTGCACAATGTCCGCTTTCCCCTTCATGCCCCACCAGCCTCTCACAAACTTCCCTTTGTTCCTCTTACCTCTGAGCCTCTTGCGTTGTTGTTCCCTCTGCCTGGAAGCTCTTCCCCTATCCTCCCACCTTCTCTAAGTCTCTGTGGAGATGTAACCTCCTCCAGGAAGCCCCCTTGACTTCTCCAGACCAGGCCAGGCACCTCCTCTTCATCCTCACTGATGGAACTGACACATTACTCTGTTATTCTCCAGGTCCCCCAAGTAGAAGAAACCTTCCCTCACCACTCATCCCTTGGTCCCTCTCCACCCTCAGGAGTACCTTCCTGAAGACCTCTCTGGACCCCTCAGCTGACTTATCCAACATAGGAGACCCAGTATGGCTGAGTGCTGGGCTGAGTGGTGATATGCCCTCAGGACAACCTGTCTGACAGGATTGCCTCTCTGCAATGAGATACTTCCAGAGGTGACAGCTGAAGGACTCTGTCCACTCCAATCTGTCTGACTCCGGCCTCTCTATGTAACCCTCCCATCCCATGTGACAGGACTCTGCCAGGCTGCCACCTCCTGGATTGCCCTGCCCCCCACCTCCCTGGGAGCTCCTCTAGGCTCCTCAGCAGACACATAAAGATCGAGTTTGCCTGCTTGCTTCTGGGGTCACTGTCTCCCCGTTGACCTGATTTTCCAGGGACATTGGCCAAGTCACTGACAGTCCATGCGTCCTGCACCACGGTGGTCCTGGTGCTTGGGTGGGCACAGAACAGGAGGCCCTGGAGGAGTGAATGAATGCATTAGAGAGAAAGAGAGAGGCTGCAACCATGCAAAATGCACCTGGGTTTCTACCTTGTTGTTGCCCAGTAGGGTGGTGCCTTGTAGGGGTCCCCCAAAGTTTAAGTCCATGTCAGACCCCAGTTCTTTCCCCCTGCTCTTGGAGTTGCATGGAGAGCAAGTGGCACCCCACTTAACAGATGGGAAAACTGAGGTGCGGGCATTGGGCAAATAGAGGCTTGGAGCCGAACAGGGCATTCATTGGGCATGTAGGGAAACTGAGGTGTGGCTCTACCCAAGGGACTTCAGTGTGTCAGGACCCAGCCCTGGGCTCCTCCCTGGGCATCAGGACAGGACCCTAGGCTGGGCTGCAGAGCATCGTCCCCTTTGGGGTGCTGGACTAGGAGCCCCAGCAGGCTGAGCCCTGTCAGGAGGGATCAGCAGTCCTAGCATCTCCCTAGATTTAATTAGTGGGTCTTTCATCTCTGTCCTGGAGGAATCAGCTATCTTCTGTCTCCTTAATTAACGTTCATTAAGCAAATCAGAACAAGGAGACTTTGCTCCCTCCTCCTTGCCTGGTAGGTTTTAACCCTTCATA
This sequence comes from Lophiomys imhausi, assembly GCA_907164525.1. Taxonomy (NCBI): domain Eukaryota; kingdom Metazoa; phylum Chordata; class Mammalia; order Rodentia; family Muridae; genus Lophiomys; species Lophiomys imhausi. The sequence continues at coordinate 2,682,305 of CAJQZJ010031933.1, read as the reverse complement.
GGTGGGATTTGGGAGGGGAGCCCAAACAGAGGGCCTGAACACTGAGCAGGCACCTAAGCCCACATACACAGGTGAGTCTGAGCCCACCTGCACCACCTCAGTGCTGGGACTCCAGACCTACCCAGCTCTGAAGCTGGTACAGGCACAGGGCTGGTACCTGCATGCTGTTAACTCAAGAGCCTTGCCTGGCTCCCTATTGGTGCCCTTGCCTGGACCAAAGCCCTACCTGTTTCATTCTGTCCTCTTGACTAGCCCAACCTCACCTTCCTTCCTTGCTTCCTGCACCCCCATCTCTTTGTCCCCTCCCATTCCCTGCTCTTTAAGGTGTGGAAGCCCCATCTGAATTGTCCCTTTCCCTCCCACGTGGCTATTCCCAGAGACAATCTACACAAAACTCCCCTGGAGGAGGAAGGGCAGGGTTCAAAGTCAGCAGGTCATGTGATAGTGGCACTGGGGAACATGCCTGCAAAGCCCTTGCACTTACACTTGAGGTGGGGGAGCTTTCACTCTCCAAAGCAGGATGCAGGGACTGTCACACAGGGCTCAGAGATTCAGCCTCAGTGCTCCAGACTACCGGGAGATAAACCATGTGGCCTGGAGCTTCTGTGGGTTTGGGGTTACACTACTGGGGGTCCTGGCTTCAGGCTACAGACACTGGGCTAGAGTGGTCGACCCTCCTCAGAGCTTCCTCCTGCCTTATATTTTCTTGCAATGTTGGAACTGTGGGCCTTGTGCAGGCTTGGCAGGTGCTCTGCTACAGAACTACACTAAGGCCCTTCTAAGCCTCATCGTAACAGAATGGCACAGGGTAGACCCCAGGATGGCACAGGGTAGACCCCAGGATGGCACAGGGTAGACCACAGGATAGCATGAGGTAACCCCCCCACCCCCAGAGGGTTGGATGTGTGAGTGAATTCTGAATGCAGTGAAATGGGAGGGTGCACACGCTCCTTGAAGGACAAGTGTCGGTGCCCTCTCAAGGTAGAGCATTGCACACGGGCAGTCTGTAGCTGTCCCACTCAGCCCTTTCCAGCTGGGACAGACAACTTTTTTTTTAAGAGTTCCCTTTAAAAAAAAGATTTACTCATTTATTATTATGTATACAATGCTCTGTATTGAAGTATGTATACCTGCACTCCAGAAGAGGGCACCAGATCTCATTATAGATGGTTAGGAGCCACCATGTGGTTGCTGGGAATTGAACTCAGGACCTCTGGAAGAACAGCCAGTGCTCTTAACCTCTGAGCCATCTCTCCAGCCCCAGGACAGATAACTTTATTGCCATTTTTTTTCATGCATATCTTGAGAGTCCTGAGTCTTTGGGTGCACAGATACCCCTATGCCTTGGGGGCACACTGGATTCTGTGCCCATCCTAAACCCTCTCCTAAGAAGAGTCATTCGTGTGGAAGGAAGGAAGTGCTCCGAAATGTCTTAAACAAGCCACTTCCCCCTACCAAAGGCCCAGTTTACTGCTTTGTACAGCTGGACCCAGATCTCAATGTCTTTCTAGGGCCATTATCTTGGATCCCAAGACTTAGGGGATTAGGTGACTCTCAGCCACAAAGTCCCCACAGGAGGAAAGGGTGAAAACCATGTGAATTTTCCTTCACCCAGTCTTATTTCTACTGAGGCTGAAATATGGGCACCAATTCATCTGCCTGGATGGAGACTCCCCAAGATTGGTGGTGAGTGTGGGAGTGGGTGTCTGTCCTGAATAGTGTGATGCAAGACGGCTGGAGTCCCACAGGTAGTTGGAGCCCTGACTCTGCCCCCCTCCTGCTGTGTGTTCCTAGGAGTCACTCCTGTCTCTGAGACTCCCTGGAGTCTGCCAATCCACCAGACCATAGCCTGACACACGCTGGGACCTAGGTGCCAAGGAACAGGTCTGGAAGAGAGTGGGAGGAACAGAGTTTGCGGAGCTGAGGCAGGCAACCTTCCCTGGGCTTCATTCCTACCTCAGGTCTGCCTTCTTGGCTGTTGGCTGGTCAACACCGCCCAGCCATGCAACCAAGGGCCACCGTGGTTTTGGCCTCTAGAGGGCAAGAAAGGCCTGTCCCTGTACTGTAGCCAATGCCGCCACCTGGTGGCTGATATGTACACCTTGGGGACTCGGAAAGAAAAGTAGGAGACCTTGGACACCTCTCTAAGGACCCCCCTGCCCCCACTATGGTCACCAGCCAAGGCAGGATGGACTTTTAGGGATGCTGGCCCAGTTGGTGATCATCCAGCTGGCCCTGAAAGGGGACATCACCTCCAGCTCAGGGTCCAAAGCTAGCCTGGAGTTCCGTGCAATCCATAAACATCCCCTGGATGCTGCTAGGTGTAGGTCTTAAGGATACCAAGGTGAAGCACATTTGGCTTTTTCCGCCTTGAGAGTGTCCAGCCTGAAGTTCCTGTACAGGACAAAGACAAGTGTGTGACATGAGACTGGTATCATCCCCATATCTAGGACCTGCTCTCCACACCAACACAATGGTCTGCTTCCTAGCCCCCAGGCCTTGGTAGGGGCATGGCCCCCTCTGTGATGGCCTTTCTCTGATCATCCGGCCCAACCGAACCTCTTTTAGAAGCCCACTCTGACCCTGTGGAACTGGCCACAGCTCCTTCTCCCAAGTCCCCACCTTTGTGTGCCGTCTGCTGTGGCTGGCTAGCCAGCCCGGTCATTAGCAGCTAGCATGCAGCAAACAGCAGCATTCCTCTCACTGGGCTGTGAGGCCTTTGCACACTGTCCAAGCATGGTGTGAGTGGACAGCGAGGGCGGTGCTTGCCAGAGCCCAGACCAGCCAGCCTTGCAGGGTCACTTTTCCTTAGTGGCTTGTATGTAGAGAGAAGGATCTTAGTTTCAGTAGTGATCGTTTTCAATGACCTGGGCTCAATCTGCACATATTGGCCCAATGTTTAGGAGTTTCTGGTGGGGCCTAGGCTCGGGGGGGGGGGGAAGGGTGGAGGGACCTGAGGGGCTGCCACATAGAACACGGTTCCCGGGGAAGCTGACCCCACTGCAATATCAGCCACCTCTTCTGGCTCTGACTGCAGCCAGTATGTGTGTGTGTGACCTCACCCAAGCTGAGTCCTTGATTGAGAGTTAGTTATTAGAGGATGGGGGGAGTTTGGTCTGCAGCCAGGGTTGAAGAACCCTGGCCTCCTCGGTAGGTCTGTCACTTCCACATCACTGTCTCCAGCTCACCCCTTCCTGTAGGACCAGCCCACACAGGCCATCCCAGTGTTAGGCAAAGGGGGCAACACCAGCCCATTTTCATCCTGTAATTATGCACAGATGATTCGACATGTTCATGAACCAAGCTTGGCTTTTTCCTCTTCCACCAGCTGTTCATGCGAGGTGCCCCTGGGATCCCTGTATCTATCAGGGTGAGGAAGGAGGCACCGGTGTGGGGCAGCACAAGGGTCCGAGCCACTCTGGGCCACCGTGCCTGCCTGAGCCCAAGAGAACCACTTTCCTAACCCTGACCCTAACTTTCTTGCAGAATTGGATTCCTTCTGGACCTATCCACCCTTGGCCTTGTGGATTTGACAGCGTCCAGCTCAAGGAGCGGGGTGGGGGTGGGGGGCAGTAGGGGCCTTCCCCTTCCATGGGGTCATTTTGTTACAAGGGCCTGAAGCTGCCTCGGGAAGGGCATTAGCAGGGCTGGAGAGATGGCTCAGCGGTTAAGAGCACTGGCTGCTCTTCCAGAGGTCATGAGTTCAATTCCCAGCAACTACATGGTGGCTCACAACCATCCATAATGAAATCTGGTGCCCTCTTCTGGCCTGCAGATATACCTGCAGACAGAACACTGTATACATAATAAATAAATCTTAAAAAAAAAAAAAAGAAAGAAGCCTCTTCTTAAATCTCAGGTGAAAATATTCTCTTGTGGGAGGAGAGAACCCAGGAGCAGCAACACTTTTGAAGGAGACACGGTATGGAGGAAAATTCCCAAAGGTCATTCTGCCCGGTGAAGACTTGAGCTTGGCTTGCTTTTCAGCTCAAGAAGGTACACAGACAGGTGCATGGCTTCTTCTGTAGAAGTGTCCCAGTAGCAGAATGACCCGGTCTCTACCAAGCCCATTTTCCAGAGAGGACGGGGTCAGGCACACTGTGGTCCACGGCCCAGCCAGAACAAGCAGGCACTCCCGGGCACGTCCAGCAGGTGGGGGTGAGCACGAAGGGAAGGAGCTCCTCGGGGCGGTGGGGTGTCGCCTGCATGGGTCCCGCCCTCAGATGCCTTGGGGTTCCGCCTGCAGGGGAGGGCTGCGGAGGCCTGTGGAGCACAGAGCGGACCACAGCGCAGAGTGGATCCGGGCTCAGTGCAGAGCGGGGCTCGGGCCATGGCTGCGTCAGGGGTCCTGTCCGGCCTGGCAATGGTGGCGTCGGTGGCGCTAGTGGCCCTGGCGGCGCTGGTGATGCTGGAGGCGCACTGGGCGGCGGCGGCGACGGGCATGGGTTCTTGCTACGACGGCGCGGGGCGCGCACAGCGCTGTCTGCCTGAGTTCGAGAACGCGGCGTTTGGCCGACTCGCAGAGGCCTCCCACACGTGCGGACGGCCCCCCGAGGACTTCTGTCCGCACGTGGGGGCTCCAGGCGCGGGGCTACAGTGCCAGCGCTGCGACGACGCCGACCCCCAGCGACGCCACGACGCCTCCTACCTCACAGATTTCCACAGCCCCGATGACAGCACCTGGTGGCAGAGCCCATCCATGGCCTTCGGGGTGCAGTACCCCACCTCGGTTAACCTTACCCTGCGCCTAGGTAAGCGTGCATCCCCTGTCACCTTGTCACCAGTCCATGGAGGCATGGACAGAGGAGGAGAGCCTGGGACAGGCTACAGGACCAAAGTGTGAGGGGTCAAAGCCCGTGGCCTCTGGGTAGCAGGAGACCAGCCCCACACGCGCTCCTAAGGGTTTCAGGGAGCAGAAAGCCCCCCTCAGCTTTTTCAGAGCTGCAGAACTCAGTGTAGCAACACTTACCAGGAAGAACAGTTAGGGCAGGAGTGGGTGACACCACGCAGGTCCACCCTGGTAATCTGATCAACCTCAAAGGCCCAGTGGACCTCGGAGGTTGTGGGCCGTCTGGGAACAGCAGTTAGAGCAGTTGTCATCAAATGCACACTGGGCAAGACGGTGTCTTCTTGCTACTGGATAGCCACTGGATAGCCAGCCTGAGCACTTGGCATGGCCCTTCTGCCTCGCCTATGACTGCCCCACCAACCCTGAGCCAGGATGCGGGAGCATTAGGCCCCGGAGGTGGCCCCACTTCCACCCCGAAGCAGGACTATTCTCTGCTCACTCCAAGTCCAGATGATTCCCAGCATCCTCCTTGGGTTCCTTGCTATGTCCGGGACACTATGCAAATCTTCCAACGCTTTGATAACTCTGGTTTGGTATCTTCCATAACTCATTTTGGCACTAAACGTGACCTGAGGCTATTTATAGACTTCGTGTAACCTAGTAAGAGCCAATAATCATACATTTTGCTACTGAAATCTCATTTGAGAACAGCCTACAGACACAGAATGAAGCCTGTTAGTTAGGTAAGCACTCTCTCCGCTGAGCTAGGTACATCCTCAGTTTACCTCTAGGAGTAAGGAATTCTAATGCACACCTGGGAGCCAACGAGTTTGGATAATGGCCGGTAGAAATATGTCTGCCTGGAAAAACTGGGTGACCAGAGAGGTCAGGTGCTGTGCGTGTAGACACACAGCTGCTAAATGACAGTCAGGACACAGACATTTCTGTGTAAAGAAGGTCAGAGCATGAACTTGGCGTGCGCTGTACCACCCACGACTAAGCTGGTTCTTCCTAGACAAGGGGGGCAAGGCCCTCGCAAGGACTAGGGAATGGCCTTGTCCTCAGAAAAAGGAGGTGAGGCAGACATTTGACCATGTCAGTAGTACAAGCAGGCACATTCCATTTGCATCCCAAACCCAGTCCCCAGGGGTGAGGGCCCATTCTCTCTGGATGTCTGGAGCAAGAGGTGGAACTTGGATGGGGTGGGGTCTGCACAGACAAGAAGCAGGAAGCTAGGGGAATTGGCTGATGGGGCTGGCAAGACCCCAAGGCCCCAGGAGGAATCTGGGGCAAGGAGGGAGACACAGTGTTCCCTAGCAAAGGCTGTCACACATGCCCATGAAATCCAGAGGCCACTGAGAGGGCTCGGGCCTGGGGCAGCAGGGGGGGTGGTGGGGTCAGAATGGGAAGCCATGTGTTTGCCTTAGCGGGCAGCCCTGTTCATACAATGCTAATGTTATGCCTGATGAACGACCCTACAATCTTTAGATGCTTCAGCAAGCAGCCTCTGGGCCCCACAGACCCTGGGCTCTGAACGTGAGCAAAGACATCATTAAACACACACACACACACACACACACACACACACACACACACACACACACACACACAAGAGGTACAGAAGAGTTTGTGCCATGAATGAATGAATGACAGTGCCGCACTACATCCTGGGCACTGGGCCAGCTCAGAGCTCTCTTGCTGGTTCTGAAAGCAGGATAGGGTAGCAATCATGCAACGGGACTTTGGACTCAGGCATAGCAAAACCATTCACTGGGATGTCGGGGCTCTGTGCTGCATGCATATCAGTTTCCCTGACGGTATAGTGGGGACAGGGTAGGGCTGGGGAGGGGCTCGGTTGGTAGAGTGTTTGCCTAGCATGCCCAGGCCCTGGGTTCAGTTCCCAGCACTAAATGAACAGATGGAACTCAGGAGGAAGAAGCAGGAGAACCAGGAGTTTTAGGCTAGCCTTGGCTACTTGAGACCCTGTCTCAAAAACAAAAACAACAACAAAAAAATCTCCCTGCCTTTGAGGACAGTAATGCAACGGCAGGTGTTCTGGTTGGAGCCATCATGGTCCTCATGGATGAACAGGAAGCTTTGGGTTGGGGCTGAGCCCTGTGGGTGGGCTCTGTATCCCAGAATAAGGGCTCAGGCTGTTCCAACAGACATCCAGACTCAGGCCCTTGCTGTGCTGGTCCATTTGGGGACTGGGTGTCCTAATTGTGCTGCAGCTAAATCTCATAATATCCAGAAGTTTAGAGTTTCCTGGTTGTTAGCTGAGGTGGGCTGATAACAGCCCCTCAGCTCTCTGCTGCCCCTGTTTGCTGAGTTCCCCCTCCCCTTTCATGAAGGCTCTAGGAAGGGGGAAGTAGGAGGGAGCTCTGGGCAGAGTCCCCTGGGGGTGGGGATAAGGAGCAGGCGAAGAGGAGGCTGAGGTCAGCTTGGGATGGAGGTCACAGCGTTCCCAGCTCCCCGCAGCTCCTGACATCTGGCCTAGATCCTATCCCGCAGTTGCTGCGGAGCCAGGCCTTCCTGTCTGTGATGAAAGGCCACAGTGGGGCTGTTCTCAGTGCTTCGCTGAGGCCTGGAGAAGAGGAGGAAATAGAAGGCCATGGGGTGACAGACTGTTCCAGGGCCAGTTACTGACTGTGCCTGCACTAGTGAGACTCTGGCCAGCATCTCAGCCTGGCAGAATTTATTCTTCACAGATGGGGAAACTGAGGCTCTGAAGGTAAAGTCAGTTGTTCAGTGTCACACAAGTCTCAACTCCAGAGCCCCACTATTAGCACTCAGGACAGAATAAATGGGTCATGTTGGCCCTGAGCTTTCTGCACCCCCATCCTAGAAGAACCTGATGTGGTGGCTCTTGGTGTCCTCCCTTGGATTGCCAGGACTCTCCCCAGGACCGTAGAAAGATGCAGCTGGGTTCCAAGTCCCCAAGTGCAGGGTGAAGTAGCAGGATCATCCCCCCAGCACCCACCTGCCCAGTACTTAGGAAGTTTATCACCTTGGCTTTTGGCCTACCATACAGCTATGGCGGAACAGTGGTGGCACATGCCTTTAATGCCAGCATTCAGGAGGAAGAGGCAGGCAGATCTCTGAGTTTGAGGCCAGCCTGGTCTACAGAGCAAGTTTCAGGACAGCCTACACAGAGAAATCCTGTCTCAAATCCCCACCCCACCCCCCAAAAAAGAATGCAGCTATATCCAGGGTGGCAGGTCAGCCATAAGGCAGTGTGAGGGGAATCTGAGCTCTGGGAATACACATGGGCACAGCTGGGGCGGGGAGGGAGCATCGCTGGCCTTTAAAGGCCTGAAGGAGCTAAGGGTTTCGAGAAGCCAGAGTGCTCCAGGCCAGAGGGAGCAGATGGAGACAGCCCCATAGACCTGGAACCTTCCAAGACAAGATGACCCCAGAGGAGGGGTGAAGACTGTAGCCACAGTGAAGTGTTGGCTTGGCTGGGAACAGGACTAGGGATCCTACAGGATCCCCAGAAGTCTCAAGGCCCCCAAGTCTCCTGAGCCTCATCTCACTTGTGCCTTCCTGTGGAGTTGGTGTTTGCCTTGGCTAGGGCCAGAGCTTGGGGACAGAGTCCTCCTTTCACCTCCCCCGGGGGATTTGGCTGGAATGCTTGGCCCAGGCAGGTCAAGAGTCAGGGCAGTGGTCTTGGATTTCCTCCCTCCACCCACAGGAGTGGCCCTGGGCCCAGCTGGCCTTGTCCCCCCTCCTCAGGGCCTCCCACAGTGTTCTAGGAGTTGCAAAGGTGGACTGTCCTGTGGCAGGGGAGGGGATTAAATCCACAGTCTCTTTCTGCCTAACCTCCCATTCTGACTATGACCATGGCCTATGTTCTGACTATGACAACAAAAGGCTCCCCTTTCCCTTCCTGCAGGGTCTTGCTGTAAACACCCTCACTCCTACCCGTTTTCTTTCTCTCCTCAAGTTCCGTTAACCCAAACTAGCTCATAAACCAGTGGGTACCCTCATGGGGATGTGGCAGAGAACCTGCACTGTCCACCCAGCTTAGGGTTCCCTCCTCCAGGAACTTCTCGCCAGGCATGCTGTGGCCTGCACTCTTGCCTTGGCCCCGTGTGGCACCATGCTCTGAGCTACCATGGCATGGACAGACAGGGGTCCATGTTTTCACAGCTTCCCTCCACCTCCAGTGCCAGGCCCAGCTCGGGCTTTTCAGTCAACGTCAGTCAGAGGATACACAGGATGACTAAAGAGAGCGGCTGGTGTTACTCTCGTGCCTGCTCTTCAAGAGCCTTGCAGACATCCAATTGCTTAGCCCTCTAATTGTTCTCATTTTGCGAACAGGGAAACTGAGGCACTGACCTATCCAGTTATTAAGAGAAAAGTCAGGTGTTTGATCGATGTATCTCCTGCACCCAGTGTCCTCAGCAGGAGCAAGGGAGCACATGGAGGAATGGCGGGTGAAGGTGGCCCTTCTAGAGGTATCCAAAACAGCCTCCTCCCTGCCTGGCTCTGGCCCTTCCCAGGTAAGCCCTACCCCATCTCATGCCCTGACTTCACCTGCCAGAATCATGATCCACCTCTGAGACCATCTCCCTTCCCAAAGGCATCATTCATCTCAGCCCAGCTTCCCGCCCCAGCCCTAGACGGCAGCTCAGCTGTGTAGGGACTGTCTCCACAGTGCAGTGTTAGCCCAGAAATGAAGCAAAGTGATGTGCGCTGCAACTGGAGTGAGCACTGAGACTATTAGATAGTCACAGGGGGACAGGTACTGCGTAATTCTACTTCCAGAAGTTTCCTGAGCTGTCAAATTCATAGAGGCAAAAAGTAGAATGGGACTGCTGGGGCCGGGGAGGGGATGGAAAACAAACGTTTAAGAGGGCCAACTTTCAGTTTGGGAAGTTGCAGAAGCCTGAAGGTGGTCAGCGTTGGTGACTGCACAACCTCGCGAACGTGCTTAATGCCATGCACTGCACATTCAAAAACGGCTGTGATTGTATATTTTGTTTTATGTACATTTCTTAAAGAAAAGTGCCCCCCTCCCATCTCTCCATATACTTAGACAAGTATTTCTCAAGTCAATGCCCTCTCCAGCCCCAAGATTTACTGTTTGCCCGAGTGTTTGCTCTTTTGATTCCCTGTTAGCCCTCCTCACCACCATTCCCTCCGCCCTTCCTCTGTTTTTTTTTTTTTTTAAAGATTTATTTATTATGTATACACTGTCTGCAGGTATATCTGCAGGCCAGAAGAGGGCACCAGATTTCATTATGGATGGTTGTAAGCCACCATGTGGTTGCTGAGAATTGAACTCATGACCTCTGGAAGAGCAGCCAGTGCTCTTAACCGCTGAGCCATCTCTCCAGCCCCCTTCCTCTGTTTTGTGTGTGTGTGTGTGTGTGTGTGTGTGTGTGTGTGTGTGTGTATGTTTCTTTATGGCCGGCTGCAGTGGTCTGGAATGCCCATCCCCCTCTTTGCAAACTTGTATTCTGTAGACTCCAGTGATCACAGCTGGGACTGGACCTCAGGATGATCCTGACAGAAAGCCTTGCGCAATCACCGACCAGAAAAGATCTGTTTCCTCTGCCAGGCTTGACTTGATGGTTAGGTGTGGTACAGAGGTGGGAGGGATGGTATGGGGCCAGGCCTGGTTCTGTGTGATTCCTATGGCCTGTGGATTAAGATCTCAGAGAGCCCTCAGTTCTTCATAGGGATTCAAAATGCCCAGGGCTGCTGAGAGCTAGCTTGGGAAATGAAGGACTCCACAGTGGGTGTCAGGACCTGGGGTTCAGGCTAGGATTGCTCTCACACTGGACTTAGCTCCGGGTGGTGGGTACCAGTCTGGCCTGCCCATGTGTTCTAGCTCAAATCTCGCTGCTCCCTCTGGCGCCACCTCTACCCCACCCCTCTCGGATCCCCAGATGGCTGAAATTAAAGTTTGTTTTGTTTCCATCTTCCCAAAATAAGCCTGGCCTACCCACCAGGTCAGCAGCACATGTTGGCCAGCCTGGTTTATGGCAGTCCCATGTCTTGACGGGCTTTATGTCCCAGCTGGTGGGGTAGATGTGTCTTAGCATCCTGGTGCTTGGCTTAGATGGGCATCTGCAGCCATTAAAGGCTGGGAGCACATCTCTATGTCTCCATGAGCATCTATATCCCCTTCCCAGAAGTCCTGTCACCCTGGGCACCCAGGGAGCCCCGACGGAAGGGTAGCTGACTCTGTATAGCCTTTTTGAGGGCCTGAGGACCAAGAGAGATCTGACCCCTTTTCCCTTTGGGCTTCTTATTAATGGAGTGCACACCACAATGGGACTGGGGGGTCTCAGACAGACAGTGTGCAGGGTGTGCTCGGCTGGTACCTGGCACATAGTCAGTGCTCAATGCTGAGCTGAGATGCATGGGGAGGGGTAGTCAGGGAGTTGGGGAAAACAACATTCCAGGTAGAAGGAACAGTATACTGGGTGGTCTAGAACTTAGGAGCAAACCCATCACTCTGGAACCTCACTGGCTCCCAGGAGCTTACAAGAGCCTGGGTGGCGGTGGGCTTAATGCCTGTCACTGTGTACCATTTCCTTTCCCAGACATTCCTGCTTCCCTGGTCCTCACAGAGCAGACTGGAGTTTCTCTCCTAATTAACTCTCCAACCACCCATCCCTGGGCCCCTGTAATGTTGCCTCAGCAGCTCTCACCTCCTGGCTTGGCAAGGAAAGAGCCACGATGTTTCCCAGTGTGGAAGCCGCTCGCTTGCTTGTGTGCAATTCCAGTGACCCCCCTTTACCAAGGGCAGCCTGCCTGCCAGCCACCTTTGATGTGCCTCCCTCCCAGGAGATGTCCGACGGCTCACTGTTTATCAGGTCTGCAGCACCTGTGTCTGTCCCAGGGTGTGAACATCTGGGCACATCTGGGCACATCTGGACCTGGCACTCCAATGGCCTGACTTGGCCTAGGCCTCTAGGCACCCTCTTCTGCAAGGCTCAGAAGCCCAGTGCCAACTGCGCCGCCACAGACCTTTAGAAAACATCTCAAAACGGAACCTGGCAAGGCGGTTGCTTTTTAAAAAGTTTTGTAAAACTGGGTTTTCTCCAGTTTTAAATTAGAACAAGCTTCAGGAAAGAAAATTGGGAAAAACAGAGGGAAGCTTGAAGGAGGAACAGTTGTGCTGAGTTCCGAGGACAAACACGCTCGCCAATTAGACGGCTGTTTCTGGGCCCGTGCCTTTTGTTCGTTTTTTCTGAGACAGTCCCAGACAGCTCAGCAGGCCTTGAACTCACTGTATAGCCAAGGAAGGCTTTGAATTACTAATTCTCCTGCCTCTACGTCCCGAGTGCTGAAATGACAGGTGCCACACCTAACTGGGACTTTTCTTTTTTTTTTTTTTCCAAATCATTTCTGTGTGTGGTTTCTGTGTATGTGCCCACACGTGTGGAATGTATGGAGGCCAGAGGCTAACTAGGGGTAGTGTTGCTCGGTTGCTGTCTCCTTTGGTCTCTCACAGGGCTTAGAGCTCATGGATTCAACTAGATTAGTTAGCCAGTGAGCCCCAGGATTATCCTGTGCCCACCCCTTGTATCTGGGATTACAGGCCCAAATCCCCACACCCAGTCCTTTATGCTAAGGATTCGAACTCAGGTCCTCCTGTTGTGTGGCTCACACTTTATCAAGTGAGCTGCCTCCCCAGGCCCTGGCGCTATTCATTAGGGTCTCCTCTTCAGACCCCTCACAGTACCTTGCATCCTGTTTTCCTCTCAGCACTTCTCTTCCCTGGGTGTCTTCAGCTCTGTAGACTCTCAGTGGCTTGAGGGAGCTGTGTATTCCACCACCTGTAGGTCCCTTTAGTTATTTCTTCAGACTCCTGGTTTCCCAAGTCTATAAAATGCCTTGATGATTGCTCCATGCTTTTAGGCCATGACCCCACCCCCCACTCCACCCACAAAGGCTTCTTTGATGCTGAGGATAATTCCTGTGGCTTCTCATCCCTGTCAACAAACTGTTGTCTCAGAGGGACAGTATATTTACCCTAAATTTTTTCTTTTGTGGAGGGTGAAACATACACAGCATATGATTGGATCCACTTTAAAGGGTGCTCAGTTTGGGCTCACAAACTGCTCTCCTGCCTGGAACCCGTATGGAGGGCCTTCAACTCAGGAATCAGAGCAGGCTGCCCTCCCCCAGCCCCTGAGGCCCCACTGCACTTATAAAATGTACACTCTTTTCAAAATGCATTTATTTTATTGTTTAATTGTGTATATGAGCGTGCCTGTCCGTGTGTGAGTATGCGCCCCTAAGCAGAGGTACCGAGGAGGCCAGAGATTAGTTTCCAGGCAGCTACAGTTACAGGCAGTTGTGGTGGCCCAGTGTTGGGAACTCCATGCTCTGTAAGAGCAGCATATGCTCTTGACCATTGACCTTGTTGCCTTGAGACAAGGCCTCTCACTGACCTGGGAGCTTGCTGTTTGGGGTCAGGCTGGCTGGCCATTGAGTTTTTAGGTTCTGCCTGTGTTTGCCCTCCCTGACTCCCGCCCACTCCATCCTGGGGTTACAGGTGCCTGCAGCCGCGCTTGACTTTTCACGTGGGTGCTGGAGACTTGAACTCTGGCCTTCGTGCCTATCAATCAGGTGCTGTTAGACCCTGAGTTTGTCTATCTGCGACACACTTCTGCCACCTAGCAACGCACCCTCAGGGCTTGTCTGTATTTTAGGCCCATGGGTCAAAGTTTCCTACGTTTCCTGGCTGGACAGCTGCCTGCTGCATGGCTGGGCGGGGCCATCTGTTTGACGTGGACTGGTTTGTGTCTGTCCCTTGGCTGTCCTGAACAGTGGGTGCTGTGAACACAGACACACATGTGCCTTCCTTGATGCCTGCCTTCATGTCTTTTGAGGATTTGTCACACTGGGCATGGCACATTGCAGGGTATGGCTGGCTTTTGTTTTTCTTTTCTTTCTTTTTTTTTTTTTGGTTTTTTTTCGAGACAGGGTTTCTCTGTTTAACAGCTCTGGCTGTCCTGGACTCGCTTTGTAGACCAGGCTGGCCTCGAACTCGCT